>CM077148.1:127719362-128084877 GCA_039583875.1 Platanthera guangdongensis | reverse complement strand
GGTGAGTGCTCGGTCGAATTATAGATGATTTCTCGTCCGTTGGGGGAGTGATCCTCCCGGCATCTTGTCGTTCTTCATCAGCGTTCACCTCCTTTAGAATACACACGTGCTGGAGGTCGGGGCCTTCGAGCCGATCACTCCCCTAAATGTAGAACGAAAGTTCTGTGCGATTTTGTGTTGTAAGCACTGAATCTCGCAAGCACAATTCGTAAAAGGTTTCATCAAAAGGACATGTCTATCTATATGTTCAGGGGCTTCTTCAAATAGGGTTGTGGATACCCACAATCTACCCAACAGAGTTAACCCTACAGCAAATAACCGTACCGATGAAATAGCGCGTTGGAATGAAAATTTCTTTTGAGTTAGAAAGATATCCCTTGCTTGAGCGGGAGACTTGGAGCCACCTTAGCCTTAGCCGAGGGGTAATCTCCCCCCTTTTCTGCTTCCTGCAAATCTGGGTCTGTTGCATTTGCCCCTTGCTCTCCCTCTGTTCTTGGCAGAGGCTCCCCCTAGATGCACGAGCCTGGAGCGTCTGTAGTCTTCATTCTTCATAGTTTAGCATCCCCAATTCAGTTTTGAAAAGACTGAACTTGGCTTTGTCTAAGGGCTTTGTGAAAATATCTGCAATCTGCTTGTCCGTGGGGACATAACAGAGAGAGATGTCCTTGTTCTCCACGTGCTCCCGAATGAAGTGGTAGCGCACTTCAATATGCTTCGTTCTGCTGTGCGATACCGGATTGTTGGCAATTGCAATTGCACTGGAGGAGTCGCAGTACAGTGGTACTTCTTGAACTGAAGGTCGTAGTCGGCTAACTGGTTTCTGATCCATAGGAGTTATGCACAACAGCTGCTGCCGAGATGTACTCAGACTCTGCTGTGGAGGTTGCTACACAATTCTGCTTCTTGTTGTTCCATGAATAAGCCTTCTTCCGAGAATTGACACGTCCCGTAAGTGCTTTTCCTGTCATCCCTACTCCCTGCAAAATCACATATCTGAAAAACCTATTAGCTTCGACATCATTGTTTCTAGGGTACCACAAGCCAAGATTGGGAGTACCTTTAAGGTATCTTAGAATTCGCTTTGCAAACGACATAGTGAGATTCCTTAGTGTTCACCTGATATATGGCACAACACATGTGGACAACATGATATCTGGTCTACTGGCAGTAAGGTAGAGCAGGGATCCATGATGCTTCTGTATTTGGTTTCATCGAAGGTTTACCTTTCTCATCCTTATCCAGAGACATAGTGGATCCCATTCAGTCCTCATAGATGTTGCATTCTCCCATCCCAATTTCTTGAGGAGTTCATTTGTGAACTTCATCTGAGAGATGACAGATTCCATCCTCAGACTGTTTCACTTGAAGTCCCAAGAAATACTTTAGCTCTCCCATACTGCTCATTTCAAACTTTCCTTGCATAAGTTTAGAAAACTTTTTGCAAAGATTGTTGTCCGTTGAGCCGAATATAATGTCATCGACATAGATTTGCACCAGCAAAACCTTGCCTTTGACTTCCCTGAGAAAAACAATGTCTTATCTATTTTACCTCTAGAGACTTGTTCTCAAGAAGAAAACTAGATAACGTCTCATACCAGCTCGTGGAGCTTGTTTTAAACCATACAGAGCTTTATTAAGAAAATATACATAATTGGGATAAGTAGGATTGATAAAACCTGGGGGGTTGAGCGGCGTATACTTCCTCTTTCAGGTCTCCGTTCAAGAATGCTGATTCACATCTATTTGATAGACTGTGAATCCTTTGTGCGAAGCATACGCCAGGAATAATCTGATTGCCTCGAGCCTTGCCACTGGTGCAAAGATCTGGTCGAAGTCAATCCCCTCCTCCTGTATGTAACCTTGAGCCACCAGCCTGACCTTGTTCTTTATGATGACACCATGTTCATCCAGCTTGTTTCTGAAGATCCACTTGGTACCAATCACATTCTGCTTTTGTGGTCTGGGAACCAGCATCCAAACGTTGCATCATTCGAATTGATGTAGTTCATCTTGCATGGCCAAAATCCATGCCGCATCTTTGTTCGCCTCGTCAAACTTCTTTGGCTCAACCTGTGACAGGAACCTGAGATGTAAAATCTCGTTAATAGTACCTCTTCGAGTTCTGACACCGGCACGAGGATCTCCGATGATCCGATCTCTAGGATGATCCCTCACGTGCCGGAGCTCTAGAAGTCTAACGTCTGGAGCTTCAACTACTTCTTGGGCTTCTCCTCCTTCTAAGAGATTTGCTCCATTTTGATCCTCAACATTCCCGGTTAACGTTGAGGTGGAAACTTTGACGTACTTAGGAGTTTCATCTTTAGCGGTCTCATCGAGACTCAGCTGTTCAAGTCGTGCACATGCATCTTCAAGAATACTGTTGGAAGAATTGTTGTTAAGCAAGCTTCCTTCATCAAATACAACATTGATTGATTCTTCTACCACTAGGGTTTTCTTATTGAAGACCCTATATGCCCGACTGTGGGAACTATAGCCATGAATATGCCTTCGAAGCATTTTTCACCAAATTTAGTACGTGGGAACTTCCCATTATTCAGTACATAGCATCTGCAACCAAAGATCCTCAAGTAGGACATGGTTGGTTTCCTGCCTCTCAGTAGCTCATAAGGCGTCTTACGATGATTCTTGTTGATCAACGCTCGGTTTTGTACATGACAAGCTGTATTAATCGCCTCTGCCCAGAAGTATTCTGGGAGAGAAGCGTCTTTCAACATTGTCGTGCAAGCTTCAATAAGAGTTCTATTTCTCCTCTCCGCAACTCCATTTTGCTGAGGAGTGCGCGGGGAGGAAAACTCATGAAAGATACCTTGTTCTTCACAAAACTCTGTCATAGCACCAGATTCGAATTCTGTTCCATGGTCACTTCTGATTTTGACCACTGAGCAGTTAAATTCGTTCTGAACCTGCTTGACAAAACTAGTGAAGATGTCAAACGTATCTGACTTCGTTTTAAGAAGAACACCCATGTAAACCGAGAGTGATCATCAACTATCACTAGCGTATAGGACTTGCCTCCCAAGCTATGAACTTGCATTGGACCAAACAAGTCCATATGTAGAAGATAAAGACAGCGGGAAGAGTCTTTGTCTGCAATGCTCTTAAAAGTATCCCTAGTCTGTTTGCCCATCTGGCATGCAGAA
The DNA here is from genome assembly GCA_039583875.1 of Platanthera guangdongensis. Lineage (NCBI taxonomy): Eukaryota > Viridiplantae > Streptophyta > Magnoliopsida > Asparagales > Orchidaceae > Platanthera > Platanthera guangdongensis. Next base: position 128,081,716 of record CM077148.1, on the reverse strand, counting down.
CAGGGGCTATCCTTGATGCACTTGATAACGGGAGCATCTCTTACTAAGTTTTTGGAAAACAGCATACTAATTGTTTTGAAATTAATATGTGCCAATCTCTTGTGCCATTGTTCACAAAGAGAAGCACTGCCTGTTGCCACTAGGCATACGGGGGTAGATGAATCTAAACTAAGAAAATTTAAGCAGAAGATATTTCTGCTCCTAATGCATGTTAACACCGTCTCAGAAGAGGCACATGATATTATCAGACATTTATCCTTGCAGAACTTAACGTCATAACCTTTATCACATAACTGACTTACACTAATCAGGTTATGGTTTTACCCTTCAATATAAGCCACATCGGTGATAGAGATTATACCGTTGGAAATCATACCGTAACCTCTGGTAACTCCTCGATCTGACCCCCCAAAGATGACTTTGGGTCCATTCTCGACTGGAGTGTAATCACGCAGCAGGCTTCTTGTCCCAGTCATATGCCGGGAGCATCCACTGTCCAAGTACCATATTGGCGTTTTGGTGGCCTTTGGACATTCCTGCAAAACAAAATTAACTGCCCTTAGGAACCCAATCGAACTTGGGTCCTAGATTCTTGGTTAGCATACTCCCCCTCGGGTGGTTAACCCTACGAGTGGTCGGCCTCGCATTGCTAACATAGGGAATCTCGTTATACCTCGGATTAAACCAACAATCCACGGCAAAGTGACCGACTTTGCCACAACACCAACAGTCAAATCTGTTGTACCTCTTCCTAGGCTCCTGCTTTACCCTGGGAATGGTGGGTACAGCCGGGGCCTTGGATCTGGAGGAGGCATCATAGTGATTGCAGTCACATGACTTCTTCACCTTCTGTTCCATCAGTATAACAGGCTTGGCTTTTGGTGCCTGCTTTCTATTATGGCCGCTAGAGAATTGACCATAATTACCCATGTGGATTTCCTCATAAGGTGCCTTGAAGACACTCTCACCGAAGTTGCTGGAAAAATTCCAACTATCATATCGGCTCTTTGGCTTTGCAACCGAGGGCCGGAAATGATGACCAAAGGTTGACTCAAAGTCATGTTGGTTGCAGGGAAAGCTAGGCTTTCTGAACGCAACAGGACTGAGTGGGGCCTTTCCCTTTTCAGCAGCAGAGACCTTCTTGGCGGCCTTATTCTTTCTTTGGTTCCTGTTTCTCCTGGATAAGGAACCGGATACCCCTACATGCCCCAAGCCTGCTTCTTTGGCCTGAGCAGAGAAGGTATCAACTAATGGAAGAACTATTTTTGGCATAGAGAAGCTCTTGACGATCTTCCTTTCTGCCGCAAGTTGTTCTTCCAACTTGTCTACTTCCTCCTGCTTAAGATCAAGAAGCTTAAGAGACTCTGAATGCTTTGAAGTCAGGTCTAGGTGCTCCTGTCGGAGAGAGATCAAACTAGTGATCTCTTCCCTTAGGGAGACACACTCACCCTTAAGGAATTTCACTTCCTTTTTCTCAGCCTTCAATCTCTTACGACACTCCTCGAAAGTGTTGAGCAGAAGCTCATACTTCTCGAGGAGCTCCGCTTCACGAGCCGAAGGGCTATCCTCAGGGTCATCATCCTGAGACTCAGGATCAGATTCAGAGTCGGAGAGAGGGGTGTGAGCTTTTACCTTCCCAGTAAATGGGGGGCATTCTCCTTCTGAGTCGGAGCGACCCACACGCCCGAAGTAGGCTTCCTCATCATCAATGGAGTCTGAGGAATCAAACTCACTCAGTGTCCTTGGCTTTTTGGCGATGTAGCTCCTCTCTTTCTTCTTATCTCTAGAGGACTTGTGCTCCTCTCCCTTCCCCTTTTCTCTCTTGCCTTGGTGGCAGTCGGCCACGACGTGTCCTGGCTGATTGCATCCAAAACAAATAATATCAGAGGAGTGATGTTTGTTCGGTTTAGAAGCATACCTGTCAGAAGAATAATTTTTCTTCTGATGCCTGGAGGAGGAGCCGTCTCTCTTTCTTTGATTCATCTTGAGGAACTTCTTGAATTCTCGGGTGATGAGGGAGAAATCTTCCTCAGACAACTCTGAGCTGGAGGAGCATGGCTCGGAGTCCTCCTCCTCATCCTTTTTCCTGGCACGGTATGAAACCGCACCCTTGCCCTTCCTGGAGTGAATGGCTTTTAGGGCCACAGTTTTTTCCTTGGCTGCAGCCTTCTCTGCTTCTTCTTCTGCTTTCCTGGTGTTCAGTTGAAGCTCATAGGACATCAGCTTCCCAAACAGAATTTGCGGGTCTGTTTCAGCTAATCTGCCAAACTCTCGGATGGCGCAGATCTTTGTGTCCCATTCCTTAGTAATGGACCTAAGGAATTTATCATTAAGTTCACCATCAGTGAACACTCTTCCATATCCTTTGAGGGCATTGACAATCTTGAGGAAGTTCTCGAAGGTGACTCCGATCTCTTCCTTAGGCCCTTGTCTGAAGGCCTCATATTTCTGGTTCAGGAGGGATCTCCGATCATCTCTCACTTCATCAGTGCCCTCCATTAGGATAATCAGGCAGTGCCAGATCTCCTTTGTTGTCCTGCAGTTGCAGAAGTTCTGCATCATTGAGTCATCGACCGCGCTGACCAGAATGTTCTGCGCCTTCTTGTCAAGTCCCACCAGCACCATCTCGTCCTTGTCCATTTCAGAAATTTTCTTTGGCACTTTCTTGGTAGGATCAATGGTGGAGACCTTAGTGGGGACATAAGGTCCCTCCTCCACGATCATGAAGAGTTGGGGATCGACCGCTTCCATGTAGAACCTGATCCTTTCCTTCCATATAGGAAAGTTGAGCCTGGGGCACACTGGGATATTGCCTGTGTACTTGAGTCCGTCCATAGTAGATGTTTGCCTTCTTCTTGACACTAGCGGCAGGATTCAACTCAAGGTATGAACCTTTTGGATGAGGAACCTCGCTTTGATACCACTTGAAAGTCCACCTAGTGTCAACTACCTTCACCTATGGGGGGGAATAGGTGACTTTCAGCATTTTTGCGGAATTAAAATTGTACCTGCACAAGATAACAAAACAGCACAGCAAAGAAAGGACACAAGCAATTTATAGTGGTTCCCCGATTTGGGTACATCCACTTTCCCCCTTCGACCTATCTCCCAACAAGGGACGACTCGGTCACTTCACCAACAGGATTGAAATCCAATCCTTGCACTATCGGAAGGAACCCTTCCACACGTAGGAGACAACACTCCCACAACACGGGTTGCACCCAACCCTTACAACTAGGAACCAACGTTCCTTTACAACAAAAATGAAACTAGAATGTACAAGAAATACAAACAACGTTTGTAGACTAAGGTGTCCCTCTTCGTTTGATAACGTGTTCTTGAAGTCAACGAAGAGTCCACAACCCTAGATCTCTCTTGGAGAGAATCTCCCCGAAACCGGCGGCGGCAAGAAGGGCGGCAGCTCGGTTCTCGGGATCGGCGGCGACAACGGTGTGTGGTTGCTGTTCTTTGGAGACTCAATCTTCGTAGCAAAGCTAGCAAGGTCTACCAACGGTCACACTAGGATCGATCGTCTCGATCGATTCGGAAGGGGAAGGTTTTCCCGATCAACAAATCAAGAGATAAAGGATCTCGGGTTAGACGCGTGAGACGCTATGCTTGGCTAAGCTTCTATCGCCGGGAGATCTGGAAGAAACCACGATCAAACGGCCGGCGATCGACTAGCACGAGCAGCGACGGCGGCGGAGCATGTATCACGATCTAGGTCAAGGTCGGCGGCTCGGCTTCGTCTTTTTCTGTGTTGCATTACTGTTCAAAATATGCGTGTATTTATACGGTAGAATACTCCTTTATGACCGTTATGGGTCCCACCTGAAGAAACCATAAAAGCGGTTCAAATCAGCGTCTTAACGTTTGATCCGGTCCAGTGGTATCCAAAAAATTGCCCAAGTCAAATTCGGTGAGAATCGAAGGTGATTCTCGACGAGTCGGCGAGAATCACTAGTGATTCTCGCCGAATCACTTGATGATTCTCGACGATTATGACTTAGCGCCAGATTTGCACGCTTTGATGTAGCGAGATAGAGACGGCGAGAATCAACCAGTGATTCTCGCCGATTCGAATCGGCGAGAATCACTTGGTGATTCTCGTCGAATAATACTTAGATGATTTTTCGTCTTTCCACCTATGAGCTGCTCTTTGACTCATCCTTGCTCCTTGTCTGCTCTTGCATTATCATAGCCCTGTACTTGAAAATAAGTACACTCCAATAGAGAGAGTACACGTAGGCCAACACACTAATCTGCTCAACGAGGGATTACGTCGCGCAGACCTGTGTATATTGACCTACTGCACCCTAACATTGGTGTGTACTTAGCGTGGAAAAACTGCAAGCACAACTTAAAAGGTTTCATCAAATACATTGTCTATTTACCTTAGCTTGTTCAGGGGCTTCTTCAAATCAGGTACGTTGTGGATACAATACCCAACAATCTCCCCCTATTTGAAGAAGCCTAAACCCTACAAGCTAAGGTGAATAGCGCGTATGGGAATGAAAATCATAAACTTAAAAATTGAGTTGAGAAAGATATTCATTACCAATACCCATTGCTTGAGAGAAACCTTGGAGCCACCTTAGCCTTAGCCGAGAGGGTAATCTCCCCCTTTTCGGCTTCTGCAAATTTAGGTTTGTTGCATTTGACCCCTTGCTCTCCCTCAGTTCTTGGCAGAGGCTCCCCCTAGATGCACGAGCCGGGAGCGTCTGTAGTCTTCATTCTTCATAGTTTAGCATCCCCAATTCAGTTTTGAAAAGACTGAACTTGGCTTCGTCTAAGGGTTTTGTGAAAATATCTGCAATCTGCTTGTCCGTGGGGACATAACAGAGAGAGATGTCCTTGTTCTCCACGTGCTCCCGAATGAAGTGGTAGCGCACTTCAATATGCTTCGTTCTGCTGTGCGATACCGGATTGTTGGCAATTGCAATTGCACTGGAGGAGTCGCAGTACAGTGGTACTTCCTTGAACTGAAGGTCGTAGTCGGCTAACTGGTTTCTGATCCATAGGAGTTGTGCACAACAGCTGCCTGCCGAGATGTACTCAGACTCTGCTGTGGAGGTTGCTACACAATTTTGCTTCTTGCTGTTCCATGAAATAAGCCTTCTTCCGAGGAATTGACACGTCCCGGAAGTGCTTTTCCTGTCATCCCTACTCCATGCAAAATCAGCATCTGAAAAACCTATTAGCTCGACATCATTGTTTCTAGGGTACCACAAGCCAAGATTGGGAGTACCTTTAAGGTATCTTAGAATTCGCTTTGCAGCGACATAGTGAGATTCCTCATGTGTTTCCCTAGCACATAGGATTCAAGAATCTGACCAATCGGAGAAGCTAGAAGTGTCAATGAAATCTCAACAGAAACTTTGTTGGGCAAGCTCCAATCCTATAAGCAGCTCATCAAGACAAGGGAAGCTGAACAATTGACCCTATCTTTAATAAAGAAAGAAACGATTATTGCTTTTTAGGTAATAAAAGAGGAAGAACAACTTCCTGAGAATGAAGAGCTCATGAGTCTACTGGCTAAGAGATTCTACAAGATGGCCAAAAAAGACTTCAGGAAAAGATTTTACAGGAACAAGGACAAACAAAGGTATGATAAAACACCAACTAAATAAATAGTTTGTTATGGTTGCAGGAAACCAGGACACATTCTTCTAGAGTGTCCTAAAAATCAAAAGAAAGAAAAGAAGAAGGAGAAGGAATACAAGAAGCACTCTAGCAAACCCTCTTCTAGTAAACACAAATAGAAGGAGAGAGGTTTTGTAACTAAAACTTGGAGTGATACAAAATTTGAATCCCCATCCAGCTCAAGTGAAGATGAAGAATAGACAAAGGCTATATGTTTGATGGAAATCAATGCATCATGCAACAATTTTGATGTTGAATCTGAGTCTGAAGAAGATCAGGAAAGTAACTATCCTACCATAGAGGAACCGTGGTATTTGGATAGTGGATGTTCAAAACATATGACAAAAAGAAAGGCTAATCTAAAAGATTTTAAAACAAAGCTTGGACCTAAAGTCATCTTTGGAGACTCCAACTATGGACAAACAAAAGTCTATGGTAATGTCAAGGTTAGAGCAGTTACCTTCAAGAAGGTAGCTTATGTGAAAGGTCTTAAGCATAACCTTATTTCCATCAGTCAATTATATGATGAAGGATATCAGGTATCTTTTAACAACTCATTATATTTTATTACATCTAGCTTAAATAAATTTGTTTTAACTAGGATTAGACGGGGTAATATTTACTTAGTTAATTTTAACTCTACAAAATCATAAATCTATTTATTTAATCTGATAAATAAAACTAATGATCTTTGGCATAAAAGATTAGGGCATATAAATCTTAGAACTATTACTAAATTATCTAAAAACAACCTTGTCAGAGGACTACCTTTTGGTTCTTAAAAGAAGGAAGGACTTTGTAGGGCTTGTCAGTTAGCTAAGCAAACCAAAAGTAGTTTTAAATCCATATCTAAGAGTGATTCACCCAGAGTTTTGTATTTGCTACATATGGACCTTTTTGGACTTATTGTAATACAAAGTTTGGGAGTAAAATCTTACACTTTAGTGATTGTTGATGATTTCTTTAGATTTAGTTGGGTGTTCTTTTTTAGAAATAAGTCAGATAACTTTAAAGTTCTTACAGACTTTCGTAGGAACATCAAGATTGAGTACTCTACTCAGATTGCATTGATCAGAAGTGATCATGGCACTGAGTTTGAATCTCTTATGATGAAAGAATTCTGTGAGAAAGAAGGTATCAGATAATATTTTTCTACTCCTAGAACTCCTCAACAAAATGGGGTAACTGAAAGGAATAATAGAACCCTAATTGAATCTGCTAAAACATTACTTGCAGATGCTTATTTACCCTTATCCTTTTGGGCAGAGGCAGTAATCACAACAAACTATGTTATTAATAGAAGTCTTATTCATAAACTGAAGGGTAAGACTCCCTATGAATTATTGAAAAATAAGAAATCTAAAGTAAGCTATTTTAAAGTTTTTTGGTGTGCATGTTATATTCACAATAATGATAAGAAACACTTAAGAAAAATTGGAGTCAGAGCTGCAGAAGGAATATTTCTTGGATATTCTCAAGTCAGCAAGGCTTATAGGGTCTTTAATAAATCTACCCTTAAGATAGAAGAGTCTATACATATATCTTTTGATGAAACTAACATGTTTTACAAAAAGAAGAACACTTCTACGATAGACTCTTTTCAGGTACCAATTTTGTGTGAGAAGTTAGATGAATTAAACCTTAAACAAGAGGATACATTGTATGCTTCTCAACAAAATGCTGAAGACAGTGATGAAGATGATGCTGAAGTTTATGTTGAAAAGGTCATAACTAATGAAATTCCATAAGAGGAATTAGCAACACAAATAATTAAAAAACCAACTCCACCTTTTGATTTTGTCACAGGTAGAGAACACCTTAGATCTCAAGTGATTGGAGATATATCAGCTGGTGTGCAAACAAGCCATCAACTTAATCAAGATCAGATGCATACATGCATTCTTTCTCAGATTGAACCTCAATCCATAAAAAATGTAGAACAAGATCCTCATTGAATCATTGTTATGCTTGAGGAACTCAATCAGTTTGAGAGATGTAGAGTTTGAGGCTTAGTTCCAAGACCCAAAGACTATCCAATCATTGGAACAAAATAGGTTTTCAGAAATAAGTTGGATGCTCAAGGTGTTATAGTAAGAAATAAAGCTAGATTGGTAGCTCAGGGATACTCACAGGAGGAAGGAATAGATTATGGTCAGACTTATTCTCCTGTTGTAAGATTAGAAGCTATCACGATATTTCTTGCATTTGCAGCATTCAAGAAATTCAAGGTATATCAGATGGATGTAAAGAGTGCATTCTTAAATGGAGAACTCAAAGAAAAAGTTTATGTAGAACAACCACCAGGTTTTATCTCTCCAACTCACTCTTCTTATGTTTTTAAACTCAATAAAGCTCTTTATGGTCTTAAACAAGCTCCAAGAGATTGGTATGAGACTCTTGCTAGTTTTCTTTTAAAAAATAAAATTAATAGAGGCATGGTAGATAAAACATTATTTTTTAGACATCATAAAACTAAAATTTTACTAGTACAAATATATATCGACGATATAATTTTTGGTTCTACTGATTCCGAACTATGCAAAAGGTTTTCTGACCTAATGCATTCCAAGTTTGAAATGAGTAGCATGGGTGAATTATCCTACTTTCTTAGTTTACAAGTAAAGCAAACACCTGATGGTATTTTCATATCTCAATCTAAATATGTTAAAGAGCTAATTAAAAGATTTGTGATGTCAGATGCCTCCTCTATGAAAACACTCATGCCTACTAATGTTGTTGTTAATAATGATGATCAAGGCAAACCAATTGATCTGAAATCACATAGAGATATGATTGAGTCTCTATTATATTTGACATCAAGTAGACTAGATATAATGTTTGCAACCTATATTTGTGTTAGATTCCAAGTTAATCCTAAAGAATCTCACCTAAACTTAGTAAAAAGAATTTTAAGATATAAAAAAGGGTTGCCCTAATCTAGGACTTTAGTATCATATTGAGTCGGAATTTGAATTAACTGGATTCATAGATGCTGACTATGCTGGATGTAAAATTGACAGAAAAAGCACATCAGGAACTTGTCAGTTTCTTGGTGATAGGCTTGTGTCATGTTTTGCAAGAAGCAAACCTTTGTATCTACTTCAAATACTCAGGCTGAATATATTACAGCTGGTAGTTGTTGTTCACAAATTTTGTGGATTCAAAACCAAATGCTAAATTATGGTTATAACTTAAATAATTCAACTATTTTTTGTGATAATACTAGTGCAATATCAATTGCACAGAATCCAGTCCTTCATAGTAAGACTAAGCATATAGAAATTAGACATCATTTTATAAGAGACAATGTTGACAAAAATAAAATTAAACTAGAATTTATCTCTACTGATTTTTAAAGAGCTGACATATTCACCAAACCCTTAGATGAAAAGAAACATATTTTCTTCTTAAATTAGTTAGGAATGATTAACGGTGAGTATTTAGATTGATTTTTGTTCTGAGATCAATGAACTTCCAGTTTTCGTCGAACGGAGTTCGACGAATTGTAAACTTTTCGTCGAACGGAGATCAATGAGTTGTGAACCTTTCATCGATCGACAAATTTCAACCTTTCATCAAACGAAGCTCGACGAATTGTTAACCATTCGTTGAATAGAGATCGATAGATTATATTTCCTCTATGAAATGTTTCGTCGAACTGAGTTCGATGAATTGATTATTGTCAGATGGAGTTCGTCTTTTCAACTTCTGAAAACTTATAATTAGATTTTCATCAAACTCTATCCTGTGCATTTACCATTTCCCTTGCACTTGATCTCTCTCTTTTGCAGGCTAATGGCAATTTCTCATGCAATCCTCTCGGCAATGAAATTTGATGCAGGCTTTGATATTGACATAGAATCTTTCTCTCATTCAGATCAAGTTTTCCAGGATATTCTGAAAATATTTGAGGCTCAGAATCTGTTGAATTTTATGACTACCAGGATCAAGATTCTAGTGGTAGAAATCAAAGAATAGATTCATACTGACAAATTTCAGGATACCCCAGTCATTATTGGATTTATCTCAGGGAATCAGGTTCCTCTTACCCCAAATATTCTTTTTAAAGTTTTTGGTTTTGTTAATGGGGAAGAAGATATAGAATTATCTACTTCTAGATTTGAGATAATGCTAGATAGATTGGGTCATTCTCAAGGAAACCCTAACTATCTCTTGAATAAAAACTGAAAGTGCAAGTTAGATCTGATATACTCTAGAGGGGGGTGAATAGAGTATGGTGCTTGCTAAAAACTTTTTACAACTCTTGTTGTATTCCTAAGTGAACAGGGAAGCAAATGAACTACAGCAACTATCTAATCAAAAAGCAATCACAAACCACAGCCAGAAAACAAAAGAAAATAAGCAACCAGAAGACACAAGGAGCTATAGTGGTTCTCCAATCAATCTGGGTACATCCACTCTTCTACCACCCTAGGTAGGAATCCACTGCAGGATGAGTTGATCAGGTGTCCTGGGCACCAATGAGCTTTTGATAAGGTGCTCAAAAACCAAACCAGATTTTTTGATCAGGTGTCTTGTCACTACTGAGTTTTGACAAGGTCTCAGAAACCAACACAAACTTTTGAAGGGAGTTTGATAAACCCTTTACAGCAGAGAGAGAGAGGGATGAGATGATCTTCTCTATCAGCAATTAGAGAGAAGATAGTGGGTGTTGTCAAAGCTCCCCCTGAGTTATTGAGTTGTTCAGGAAGTGAAGCTTTGCAGTAGGGTGATAGGCCTTCAGAAGATTTGATCTCCAGCAAAAGATGATTTCAGCAACAGCTGAAATGTGTGGTGTCTTGAGTCTTGAATGATGATGGCCTTTGAACACTGGAATCAAGAGGGATCAGAAAATTTCAGTATGTTGATCTCCTTTTGTGATGATGTTCTTGTATGAATTCTAAGACTGAGAATGTCTGCTACTCTTTCTCTTTCTATTGTTCTTGTTGTAATAGTTGTTGATGATGATGTCCAGCAGGAATTAAAAACATTGATCTTTTTTTTTCTTCAGATCTGAATAAAATATTTTTTCTGTCCAAGATAGTCGTTAGCCTGTCATAAATGACTTCCTTAACTGCATTTTGTCTTCTGGAGGAAAGTCCAATAAAACATTCCTTTGAAAATCCCTTGAAACTTGCTCTAGATTAATTAAAAATGGCTACAAGATCCTTGACATAAATGCTGAGAATAATTCCATAACTGTCTGAATTTGAATCTTGAAAAACATCGATCTCTTCAGAAAAACGTCGACCTGAGCTCCACTATCGTTGAACTGAGCTCAGAGACTGTACTTAGACTGAAACAGAGATCATCGATCTGAGCTCAACTATCATCGAACTGTGCTCAGAGATAGAGAAACAAACTAGAGACAAGAACATCGATCTGAGCTCGAAGATCGTCGAATGGAGTTCGACGACCTGTTGAAGTTGAGCTCAGAGATCATCGAATGGATTTCGACGATTCGTCGAAGTGAGCTCAACGATCGTTGAATAGAGTTCGATGATTCGTCGTCCTGAGCTCGACGAAATGACTTAGTCTCCAGAACTGAAATATCTGGTCTTGAGGGCAGCTTCCAAACCTAAATACTAACCCCTAGACTCAATTCTAATTGACCTTTAGATCTATACAAGGAGGTCAAAACAGATTTCCTAAAAGACATAGTGATCCTTGCCCAAATCAGTAATATGGTGTTCCAACAATCTCCCCCTATTTGGGTTAGGATTACTATTTATAGATATTGGAAAAATAAAAACATACAAAGCAGAAATGTAACAAACAGAACATTGCAGAAACACAGATATTATCACAAATAGTTCGGAAAACAAAATATACTGTCATCTTACAGAATCATTCCTTTTCCTTTCTCTTTATAAGAACTATTTCTCTGTTGGGTTTGAGAGCTTCTTTCTTGGATCTCCTGTCATCAGCTTCACCTAGAGAGGTTTGATGTTTTGGCCTGGGCACTACAGCTTCTGAATGCAGCTTCATATAACTTTTTGAATCAAAGAATTTGCTGGAGGAGTATCTCTCAAGTTCTTTCTTTCTTTGATCTGATAAAGTAGTGATACTGGATGTATCTTTTCCTTGTTCTCTAGCTTTCTTGATTTGGTCTAGTGCAGCCAATTCTTTCATTCTTGCTGTCCATGAGGTGGGATTATTTTCCGGGTCCTCAAATGGAACAGGAGGCTCATATCTGTTTGAAGAATTGTCAAGAGGGACTCTAGAAGAGACTAGATCTTTAAGCTTATAAGTGAAGGGACCAGAAGTGGTGTCAGAGGGACCTTGTCCTTCCCTTTGATAAGGATGTTGCCTGGTATACACTCTGAGTCCTCTTTGATTTCCTCTATACTGTCCTCCTCTGGACTGGTATCCTCTAGACTGATTTCCTTTGTACTAGGATCTTCCTTGAGGTTGATATGAGCTTTGGCTTCTGGCAGAAGATTGGAAGGCAGAACTTCCACTTGCACCTGCATTAGGTGAAGGAGGAGGAGGAGGAGGATTGAAATGGGATGATCCTTTATCATACTTTCTTTTCTTCTTCATAGCTTTCAGTTGATTCCTGGAGTGCTGCATCCATGGTTCTGTAATAGGGCAATCATGCAGTATATAATATGGAATATCATTTATATCTTTCACTTTTTCTGGAGGAACTCTCTTCATGGCTTTGCTTCTGGCTTTCCTTTTCCTTGCAATTATTGTAGAGGAATCATCTGAGTCAGTCCTAAACTGATCACTATCTGAGCTTTGATTATCATACAATGCATCAATCCTTTTGAGATAATCTTTCTGTTGTTGAGACTGAGCAGAAGAAATAGCAGAAATAGCAACATTAGCAGTAGCAATAGCAGGAAGTGGAGTAGAAGCAACACTGGCAGAGGGAGCTATAACAGCAGATTCAGAAATAAAAATTTCAGAAACAGGAACAACATCAGCAGTAACAGTAGGCTCAAAAACAATTGCCTCTGTCATATGCATATCCTCAAAAATAGCAATATCAGAACTAACAGAAATATCAACAACAGCAGTAGGAGTAGCAGCAGGAGGAGCAACAGAAGGAGCACTGTCAACAGCACTGAAGGAATTTATATAAGAGCTTATTAAGCTGGGGTCACATCTAGAAATACGCACAATGGCCTTAGTAAGATCTTCAGATTGCTGGACTGGAAGTCAGTTGAAGTATACATACTCAAAAACTGACAACAGTGACCTGAGGTCCACTGTAATGACTGCAACTGGAGCTACTGGAGCTTGGACTGAAGATACTACAGCAGGCAATCTTTCAGCTTCATAAGGCATCTCCCCCTGCCTAGATTCAGTGAGAACTGGATCAAGGCACCCAGAAGAAGGGATTACCTGAGGAGGAAGAAAAGAGGAGAGCCTGGCAGACAGTTCCTGAACTGTTTTTAGAAGGGGAGCCAAAGAGGTCTCCAGCAATAGTGATAGCCTTGGAGCTATCAGCTCATATAGCCTGTCTGCAAGAGCTGGAAGATCTACTTGCTCAAGAGGGACTGGAGTAGAGGTAGGAATGGAAGTTGGAGCAACAGGAGATGTTGGTGGAGAACTTGTGGATGGTGGAAGTGATGGTTGAGATATTGTAATTGTGGAGATGGAAGATAATGGAATGGAAATGGATGGTGTGAAGGATGTGTAACGCCCCGAAACTCAAAGGAGCAAAGGGGGACATTTTGGGCCAGTTTGAGTTCTGGCTGCAGGCACACGTCCTGGGACACGGGCGTGTCCCAGGGCGTGTCAAGCCTGTTTCGACACTAAGGCGCGAAGTCGACACTTTGGTCTCGACATTGTGTCGAGACTGGGCACACGGCCTGCGACACGGGCGTGTCGCAGGGCGTGTCGACCCGTGTCGACACTTAGCCGCGAAGTCGAAACTGCGCTGTGATATTGTGTCGAGACATGGCACACGGCCTGCGACACGGGCATGTCGCAGGGCGTGTCAGCTTGTGTCGACACTCGTCCCGCGAAGTCGACACTTTGGTGTCGACAATGTGTCGAGACATGGCACACGGCCTGCGACACGAGCGTGTCGCAGGGCGTGTCGACCCGTGTCGACACTATTCGCGAAGTGTCGAGACCGTGTACATGGCCTGGAGCCCAGGCGTGTCAAGGTGACACGGGTATGGACACGGGCGTGTCCTAGAACCCGTGCAGTGCTCGGGTTGAAAATGGGGAAAAATCATGGGGTACACGGCCGGCTACACGGCCGTATCAGGTGGAACACGGGCATGTCAGCTTGAACACGGGCGTGTTCGATACCTGTGTGAGGTTCTAGGTGATCCGATTTTGATGGCGAATGAGGCACACGGCCCTGGACACGGGCGTGTGCTAGGCCGTGTTCGGTCCAGATTGGGCATTTCAGTCCCGAATCAAAGCCGTTCATTTCTTTGACTGAAGATCCAATGACTGGGGGTTGTTCCTGAAGGGATATACCCGGGTTTTGACTTAGAAAACCCTCACTTTTTCTTAAGTGATCTCTTTCTAAAGTCTTAGAGAGAGAGGAGAGCTAAGTGAAGAAGAAGGAGCTAGATCCGCCATTGGAGGAGCTTCGGAGCTCCGAATCGCAAGCCGACTCCGGATCCGCGGAGGCAACGCTAGTGCGGTCATTTCCATCCAATTACTTTCCGATGGCGCCAAAGAGGAACGCAAGGGTAACGATCCTCATCTTGAGCATGAGTCGCTCTCTTTCTTAGCATAGGAAACCCGCTCTCGCGAGTTTGCGGAGAGTTGGAGGCGTTCCTTCGGGTAGATATGTGAAGTCCCCGTTGTTTAGAGTCCGTATGCGAGAACGGACATAGGCATGATGTGTGAAGCCTACCCGGACATGTTAGTCTGGATCGGTGATGTTGCATTGCATAAGGCCGGAGAAGACTCTGTGCTATTGGTTGTTTTTTCGGGTTTTCTACGCGGTAGATTGCAGCAGGGAGCCTTGGGGACTAACCCAAAGGTGCACCCGGAAAACTGGGCGGATACGAGATCTTGCCAACTTGGTGGCTTGAAAGCCAACTTGAACATAACCGGGTTATGTGACATGTGATGGAAATGGGACTCGGGAGAAGTTTGACCTGCGCATATGGTTTAAATTACCGTTGCGGGCGCATATGGTTTAAATTACCGTTGTGTTGTGAGCACGGGTTAGATGGAACCGTACCCACTCTATGTCGTTCGGATTAGGGCCGTTGGCATAGATGAGGATCTTCGGCGGTCTATGGTTTTAATTACCGTGACCCATGCCAGGAAGACAAACCGCTCATTGTTTGGCCGTCCAAAGGGGATGGTGGTGAGTCGGCAGACTTAGACTGCGTTCACCAAGAATGTGCCCTGAGTGCACGGGGTGTGTGGCCGTTGAGCCTCCGTCTGTGATGAAATGGCTATATTTACATTGCTCGCTTATGCTAATGAAATGCAGGGAAGGAGCATCGCCGCCCCGAGTTGGGGGCGGGATCGTTATAATTTGGTCAGCATTGCTGACCGTTGCCTTGTTTTGCCACCGTGCGGTGGTTTGTTGCTTGCAGGTGCAGCTGGACCAAGCGGTCAATAGCGGGCTAAAGCCCTTTTTGCGAAGCCGGCCCTCGAAGGCCCGAATGGAAATGTTTATTGCTTTATTCATGTATGACCGGCCTGCGTGCCGTGGTTTGTAAATCATGTAACAGTCAAGTGAAACATTTTGTAAGGCCTTAAGGCTTGTTTTGAGTATTTTGTAATAACATTCCTATTTTCGTATTAGTGGACATTCATGCTTGTTGCTGGGTTCTTGTTTACAGCCTTTATAAACTGCTTCCGCTAGAATGCTATGTGTAGGACGTTGAGATTGGTTGGATGGTTTCCATAAGTAACCACCCGGTCTGTCTGTAGTATATGGCGTCGGGCCCCGGCCGGACCTACTGCTATATACTATGCGACGGATAGGGGGTGTTACAGGATGATTGAGCAATTATGTCCTGAAGTAGTTGTTGATAAGAGGTGGATGATGATGGTGGCTCAGGAGGGGATGAAGGAGAATCATCCATATAGGAATCATCTATAAGAGTGAAAGATGGAATATGAGATGATGAATCAAAATCCAGGTGTGGGTAGTGATGTAGAGGATGGAAGATTTCTTCAGTGAGTGGTGGAGTTGGAGAAGGGATTGAAGTTGGAGATGGGGTGGAAATTGTGATGGTGGATGTGACTGTTGTAGATGAAACAAGAGGTGGAGGAGGAGGAGATGAAGCAGGCAAGTCTTCTGCAGGGGCAGAAACCTGAGGGGAAGAGACTGAAGCAGTCCTTGTGCCTGAAGTAGAGATTGCAGAGGGCCTACTGGGCTTTACAATCTGTCTGTCCCATTTCCAAATAGGGTACAGATGAGCCTCTTGGAGGCATTTGTTGGGTACATTGGTCAAATGTACCTGATTTGAAGAAGCCTCACCTAACTCAATGATATACATCATAGTGTATTTGATGTGTGTTTGAGTTACTTGTACAGGTTAGGTATTCACTAGACTGAAGCTAAAAGTTTCTAAGTCCATGTGTCGACACCCAGAGGGAAAGTGTCGACACTTGAGAAAGCTTGTGTCGACACCCAAACAAGCAGTGTCGACACTTGGAGTCATTGTGTCGATACCTGGGAAGAAGAGTCGACACCAGACAGAAAGTGTCGACACTTGGAGCTGTGTCGACACTCAGTGAAGAAGTATGCAGAAAAGCTGTGTCGACACTTAGCAGAAGTGTCGACACCTAGAAGAGCTGAGTCAACACCAGAAAGTGTCGACACTTGGAGTTGTGTCGACACTCAGCAAAAGTCTGCAGAATCTAAGTACAAGTGTCGACACTCAACACAATGTGTCGACACTATGCAGAAGAGTCAACACTTAAAGGAAGTGTCGACACCCAGCACAATGTGTCGACACTTAGCTAAAGAGTCAGTATTTGAAGTAAGTGTCGACACTCAACACAATGTGTCGACACTATGCTGAAGAGTCAGTATTTGAAGAAAGTGTCGACACTCAGCACAACGTGTCGACACACAACCAGGAGAGTCAACACTTGAAGAAAGTGTCGACACTCAGCACAATGTGTCGACACTTAGTTGAAGACTCTACACTTGAAGAAAGTGTCGACACAAGGAGCTGTGTCGACACTTAGCAAAGAACAGAAAAGTTACAAAATATTCTAAGTACAAGTGTCGACACTAAGGGAATGTGTCGACACTCAGCTGAAGAAACAAAAGTGAAGACTAGTGTCGACACCAAGAAGCAGTGTCGACACTTGACAGTTTCAACACATGAAGATGTGTCGACACAAAGGAGATGTGTCGACACTTAGAAGAATACAGTTAAAGAATGAAGTACAAGTATTTGTGTCGACACTCAATTTCAGTGTCGACACATGCAGAAGAATCTGTGTCGAGACATACAAGGAATTGTGTCGACACCTTGTAGACTTGTGTCGACACTTACACAACATGTGTCGACACTTAGTCTATAAGTGTCGACACTTAAGAACAGAAAGTCTCGACACTATCTGACAGTTAGGGAATTTCAAGAAGTGACTGGTTGACATGACAGCTGCCGATCCAGCCGGTCTACATCAACTGTCAGAGATATCAGAAGTCTGTTATAAACCGAACCAGCCGGTTACCATGAAGGAAGCCTATAAATAGGCACCCATAGTTTACAGAATCTGATTGATAGAAAGATTGATGAAGTGATATAGAAGTAGTTGAAAAAGTTTTTGACAGAGAGAGTTCAGATCTTTGTAAAAGTGGTATATTGAGTATCAACACAAGAAGATCTTGCTGTGCATCGGCAGATCTAAGAAGTTGGAGAGAGAGAGCTCCAACCAAGTATTCAGTCTTTGGAACTAAGGCTGAGAAGAAGAATTCAGAGTCATCTGGATTTCAAGAAGCAGAGGTCAAGGAACAACTGCAGAAGATTCAGACTAATTCAGTTCTAATCAAGAAGCTTTGAAGGAAGCTAAGTCAGTTTGGATCTAACTGAGTTCTTCCAAGAACTCTTCAAGAATCTCTCAACTCCTCTCTTATTTTCTGAGTTGTAGAGTTAGCTATTGTACTTTCTATTTTAACTTGTAGGATCCATTGGATCTGAGAGAATTGTAAGCCTATATTATAAAGGCTGAGGGTAGGGCTTGGTTGCCTGAGTGTAGGAGTTGAAGAACTCTGAGTGTAGGCCTTAATTGGCTGAGTGTAGGCCTGGGTGGCTGAGTGTAGGCCTTTTGGCTGAGTGTAAGGCTTTGGGCCTGACGTAGGAACCTAGTTGGGTTCTGAGTTAGTGGAGAAGTTTGGCCGAATCTAGTATACTGCTAGATAGGCGAAGGGGGAAAGTGGATGTACCCAAAGATTGGGGAACCACTATAAATTAGTGTGTCTTCTGTGCTGTGCTGTGCTGTGTTGTGGAATTACTGTTTATATGCTGTAATTGTTGTTAGCTGTAGAATTCTGTGAAATTGCTGTTGTGCTGCCAACAAAAGTTAAAAAGGATTAGGTCACCTATTCACCCCCCCTCTAGGTGTTTAGGTACCATATCTTTCAAGTGGTATCAAAGCGAGGTTCCTCAAAAAGGACTAACTGTCTGAGGAGATCCAGTTTGGCAGATTCAGTGTAAGTCAGGAAACAGTTTCAAGAAAATCAAGAAACATGGGGTCTTCAGAGAATCACAAGGAATTGGGTTCAATGAAACTGCCCATATGCAGAAAGGAGATTTTTGGAATCTGGAAAGAAAGGGTAAGGCTGTTCATGGAGGCCTCTGACCCTAGGATCTACATCACAGTCAAAGAAGGGCCTTATGTGCCCATGAAGATTTCAGTCTTGGATGCTACACAGAGAACTCCAAAGGATTTTTCTGAGATGACCAAGGATGAGATTGTCCTAGCTACAATGGACAAAAGGGCACAAAACATCATAGTTAGTGCAATTGATGATGCCACCTTCCAGAACCTTATTCACTGTAAAACAGCAAAAGAAATGTGGGATACCCTCATTGTCTACATGGAAGGTTCTGAAGAAGTAAGACAAGATAGGAAGTCCTTGCTTAATCAAGAATATGAGAGCTTTAGGCAAGGAAGAGGAGATAGCATCACTGAATGCTACAAGAAGTTTTATAGAATTTTTAATGAACTCATGTCCTATGGAAGAGAGTTCTCTAACTATGAATTAAATGATAAGTTCTTAAGGTCCCTAACCAAAGATTGGGACACTAAGATCTGTGCCATCAGAGAAATGGCAAAGTTGGGAGAAATTCCTCCTCCCACACTGTTTGGCAAGTTGTTATCTTATGAGATGCAATTGTCAGTAAGAAAAGAGGAGGAAAAGTCAACAAGGACTGAACACAGGGAAAGGACTGTTGCCTTTAAGTCAGAAGTACCTAGAAAGAACAGGACTAAGTCATCAACTCCTCCTCCAGAGGTAGTTGAATCAGAATCTGATGAGTCTGTTAGCACTAAATCTACAAGCAGTGAAAGTGATGAAGATTTTGCTGCATTCACCAGACATTTTCAGAAATTCCTTAAGAAGAAACAGTGGAGGTCCAGACCTTCATATTCCAAAGGGAAAGAAGTCCAGTATCAGGAGAAGAAGCCTTCAAAGAAGGATAAGAAAAAGACAAAGACTAGTAAGGCAACTGGGTCTAAGATTGTGTGTTACTGCTGCAATAGACAGGGTCATGTTATTGCAGATTGTCCTGAAAGAAGGAAAGAATCCAGTGACAAAAAGAAGACTCACTTCAAAGGAAAGAAGGAGAAGTCCTTTGTTGCAAAGAATGAGAAGACTCTTTCAGACATTTCTTCTTCAGATACTGAGACAGATGAAGAAGCCTACATAGGGCTATTTGCTGAAGAAGAAGAAGAGTTTATGCAGATCAAGGAATCAATCTATGAACAAGAAGAGTGTCAGTGCCAAGGACTGATGGCATTGACTGAAAGTACCAAAATCCTAGAGCAGCCAGGACCTAGTCAGGTACAAAGTCCAACTCAAAGTTCAGATTCCAGTTCTAGTTCAGAGTCAGAATCATCTTCATCAAGTGATGGAAGTGTTTCTGAATCTGAGGGAGATATTCATCAGCTCTTAGATGAATACCAAGTACTGTTGCAAGCCTATAAGAAAAGCAAGATCCTAGCCAAAAGTCAGGCAAAGGAGATTGCTGATCTCAAGGCAGCTGCAACAGATTTTGAGAAGCAGTATGATCAAAAACTGAATGAAGTAGCCAGGCTGAAACACATTACTGTGATTCAGATGGGTACTATTACATTTAAGAATGATCAAATTAAGAGACTGGAGACAAATCTCCAAAAGGAAAGAGAGCTAGTTGCTAGGTTTTCAAAACCTAAATCAGTGCTACCCTTGATTGATGAATTTGTTCATCATAAAGGAAAGGCTGGATTGGGTTTTATTAAACCAGCTAGGACTGTTCAGGATCAGTCCAAGTCCAAGGGCAAAGCCCCAACATTCAACAAGCCTGCTGTAGTCAAGACAGCAAAGGTTGTACCTAAGCAAAGGTACAACAAGTTTGAATGCTGGTGTTGTGGCAAGGTTGGCCACTTTGCCTTGGACTGTTGGCACAATGCCAGTGCCAAGTTGAGTAGCAAGTTACCTGTTGGAAAGCCAGCAGGTAGCTATGTCAAATTGCAAACTAACAATCACCAAGGACCCAAGTTTACTTTGGGTTCTAAGGTTCAGTAATTTGTTTTGCAGGTGAATCCAAGTGGCCATACCCCAACATGGTACTTGGATAGTGGATGTTCCAGACACATGACTGGAACTAGGGGACTACTGAAGGACTACATTCCAATCAAAAATGGTCCTAAAGTGACCTTTGGTGGTTCTGAAAAAGGAATCATCAAAGGGTTTGGTAACATCTCTTCAAACCTTGTTACCATTACTCAAGTGGCTTATGTTAAAGGGTTGAAACACAACCTCATTAGTATAAGTCAGTTAAGTGATGTAGGGTATGACATCTCATTTGTTAAAAATGGTTGTCATATCAAGAGGTCAAGTGATCAAGAGATCATTTTGACAGGATATAGAAAGAAGGAATGTCTACTGTCTAGACATTATGATTGAGAACAATGGTTCTCCTGTTTGTCTTGTAGCTGATGAGACAGTCTCTCATTGTGTCAAGTGGCACAAGAGGCTAGCTCATCTTAACTATAAGACTATTAGCAAACTCTTTAGCAAAGAGTTAGTGAGGAATGGTCCTCAAGTTAAGTGTGTCAAAGATGGCATTTGCTCAGCTTGTCAAAAGGGCAAGCAGACTAAATCCACCTTTAGAAGCTTAGACAACAAAGATGCTGTGAGGTGTTTATACCTCTTGCATATGGATCTATTTGGTCCAATGCCAGTTCACAGCTTAGGTAGGAAGGTCTACACCTTTGTAGTTGTTGATGACTACTCAAGGTTTTCCTGGGTGTTCTTCTTAAAGCAGAAATCTGAAACACCTAGTGTCTTCTATAGTTTTGTTAAGCAAATTCAGAATGAATTGAACTGTACAGTGGTCAAAATTAGAAGTGACCATGGTACTGAGTTTCAGTCTGAAAGCATGACAAAGCTGTGTGAAGACTATGGGATATTTCAAGAATTCTCTTCACCTAGAACACCTCAGCAAAATGGCATTGCTGAAAGGAAAAATAGGACCTTGATAGAGGCTGGTAGAACCCTATTAAGTGATTCATCACTGCCAGAATATTTCTGGGCTGAAGCAGTTAACACTGCATGCCATGTGATAAATAGGGCTACCATCACTAAAAGGTTAAACAAGACCCCCTATGAAGTTGTGAAAGGCAGGAAACCAAATCTATCCTATTTCAGGATTTTTGGTTGCAAATGCTTCATACTTAACAATGGAAAGTCTTACCTAACTAAGTTTGCTGCCAAGTCCCAAGAGGGAGTGTTTGTTGGGTACAGCAATAATAGTAAGGCTTATAGAGTCTACAACTTGACTACACAAGTTGTAGAGGAGTCTGTGCATGTAGTTTTTGATGAGACACAACTAATTAACAATGAGTTGTCTAGTAATGTATGCAGCCCCACAGGTCTTACTAAGAAGATGGACAAGCTAGCCATAGAAGATGTACCTGCTGCAAGACAGCAAGTAGAAGAAGATGGCTTATGTCCAGGGGGAGAACTACATGTACCAGGAGCTGAAGAAGTACAAGGAACTCAGCATGATGAAGATGCTGTAGAAGTACAACCAGAAGCAAGGATGCCTCCAGCCAACAGGCATCTAAGAGATCATCCAGTAGAGCTGATAATTGGAGATCCAAGACAAGGTGTTCAGACAAGGAGCAGAAATCAGAATGCTGTAGTATATTCAAGTTTTCTGTCTCAAATAGAACCAAAGAAATTTGAAGAAGCTATACAAGATCCACAGTGGACTGAAGCTATGCAAGAAGAACTTAATCAGTTCAAAAGGTGCAAGGTTTGGGAGCTGGTTCCAAAGCCTAAAGACCACAATGTTATAGGAACTAAGTGGATCTACAGGAACAAGTTAGATGAACAAGGTGTCATCATTAAGAATAAGGCAAGACTGGTTGCAAAAGGATATAGGCAAGAAGAAGGTATTGATTTTGATCAAACCTTTGCTCCAGTAGCCAGACTGGAAGCCATAAGGATGTTCTTGGCCTATGCAACCTACCAAGGATTCAAAGTATACCAAATGGATGTGAAGTCAGCATTCCTTAATGGTAATTTGAAAGAAGAAGTATATGTGGAGCAGCCTTCAGGTTTTGTTGATCCTACTCTTCCACATTATGTCTATAGACTTAGGAAAGCATTATATGGGTTAAAACAAGCACCTAGAGCTTGGTATGAAACCCTATCTAGTTTCCTCATTGAGAACAAGTTCTCAAGGGGGAAAATAGATAAGACTCTATTCCTTAGGGAATCTAGAGGCAAAGTCATACTTGTCCAAATATATGTAGATGACATTATATTTGGGTCTACTGAAAGTAGCCTTTGCAAAAAGTTTGCAAAGCTTATGCAAAGTCAATTTGAGATGAGTAGTATGGGAGAACTGAAGTTTTTCTTGGGTCTCCAAGTTAAACAGACTGGAAGTGGTCTATCCATATGTCAGTCTAAGTTCACCCTAGAACTCATAAGGAAGTATGGTATGGATTCATCCAGTACCATGAAGACTCCTATGGGGTCAAGTATGTCTCTAAGCAAGGATGATGCAGGGAAACCTGTAGATGAAACCTTGTATAGAGGGATAGTTGGCTCCCTACTATACTTGACTGCAAGTAGGCCTGACATTATGTATGCTACATGTGTTTGTGCCAGGTATCAAGCCTGCCCCAAAGAATCTCACTTGACTGCAGTCAAGAGAATCTTGAGATATCTAAAGGGCACTCCTTATCTAGGCCTCTGGTACCCTAGGAATGGAGATTTTGATCTAACAGGCTATTCAGATGCAGACTTTGCAGGATGCAAAGAGGATAGAAAAGCACAACTGGATAACCTGTCAATTCCTAGGTGGAAGAATAATTTCATGGAGCAGCAAAAAGCAACTAGTGTGGCTATCTCCACAGCTGAGTCAGAATATGTAGCTGCAGGAAGTTGCTGTGCTCAACTTCTGTGGATTCAACATCAGTTAGAAGACTATGGATTTCAGGTAAGTAGAACTCCACTTTACTGTGATTCTACTAGTGCTATTTCAATAGCTAACAATCCTGTATCACATAGTAGAACTAAACATATTGAGATTAAATATCACTTTCTTAGGGAGCATGTAGAAAGAAATGATATTGCACTTGAATATGTTAGAACTGATAATCAGATAGCTGATATGTTCACTAAGCCCTTAGAAGAAGCTAAGTTTAATAGGTTCAAAATTGAACTAGGTATGATAAACTTAGACTAAGTTTACAGAACTAAAAATTGGCTAAGTAAAAAGGTGTCGACACATAGACAAGTCTATGTCGACACAGAATAGTAAGTGTCGACACTTCAGGAAAATGGTGTCGACACATCTAGGAAGTTGGTGTCGACACTTCAGAATGTTAGTGTCGACACATGTCGAGTTGGTGTCGACACATTCAATAAGGTGTCGACACTTAAGTTTTACTCAGAATTTTCTAAGTAAAGTCTCGACTACATGTCGAGTAGTGTGGTGTCGACACTTAACCAAGTGTCGACACATAAAATCTGTTGACTAAACTTGTGTCGACACATGTGTGTCGAGACATTATAAGTCAGTGTCGACACTTATTGACAGTGTCGACACATCTTTAGTAATCCATCCCGCCTGTTCGTCTTCAAACCAGAAAGGTATAAATAGGATTCTGTCTTTGTTTGTCGACACGCTTTCAAAAGTTTCGAGACCAAAACTCTTGTGTCGACATTTCTCTCTTCTCAAGACTAAATCTTCAAACCCTAATGGCTCCCAAGCTCGAGGAGAATGTTAACGAAGGGTATGAGCTCGTGCGAGGTGCTTTTGACGATGGCGATCAAGAAATCAAGTCGGTGGTAACCCTAGTCACCGATTCAGGATTGGAGTTCTTGGTTTCAGAACCAACCAAGATATGGAAGAAGGAAGTTATAGAATTTCTTACTGGAGCATCTGTAGACGACTCAGGCTACAGAATTAAGTCAAGGGTGCATGGCACCAAGGTCAAGGTTTCACCCAAGTCCTTGAGAAAGGTACTTCAGCTACCTAAAGTTCAAGAAGAAGAAGAAATTTCTACATCCAAGACCAGGGAAGCTTTGGTCTGGTGTGGTCTTGATCCTAAGATGAAAATAGGATCAGTTTTTAACAGGAAGGGAATGAATAATCAAGGCAAATTCCTGTCTGAAGTTGTAGGCAAAGTTATACTAAGCAAACCAGGAGGACATGACAGGGTGTCAGCCTCTATGTTCAGTATTATGACCAGAATCATCTTCAACCTCAAAACAGACTGGTCTATGATTGTATTTGAGAAAGTGAAGGAAAGTCTGAAGAAGCTCAATCTGGGCAGGATACTAAGTCTCTACCTGGCTGGATCAATTCCAGAGGTAATGAGCACTGCTGCTGGAACTAAAATCAACCATATGAGGAGGATGGATATGAGAATACTTTCAAGATGGGAAAGAGTACTGTCTAAGGAAGTTCCTACTCCAGAGAAGCCAGCTTCTAAGAACGATTCCCCTCCAAGGAAGAAGAGAAAAACTGCTGGTGTGGCCCAAGTGACCTCAAGCAGTTCTGGAAGTGAAGAACAGGTGGTGTTCACACCTGATGATCAAGAGGAGGAGATAGTAGAAAAGACCCCTGCTGCTAAAGATGTGGCTGAGACTCAGGGGGAGCTGCCTCACACTAGTCCCATCCCTAGGGATATAAGCCAGGGGGAGCTTCCAAGTGTAGAACATCCCTCTACACTGGAGAGTGAGCAAGCTACTCTCATTATCCAAGAGGTACTTTCTGACCTTAATACCTTAGATTTTTCTATAATAAATTCTGATTTGTCTGATGACCATCAGCAAAATCAGCAAGCAACTCAGGAACCAGATGTTGTTCTCCAAGACACATCTGTTGTAGCTGATGAACACAGTACATCTCCTGCACAGTCACCCCAGAATATACAATGGAAGATCTCTTTCTGAATCTAGATCAAGAGGACTTTGACATGAACAAGACTGCTGCTGATGAAGAGAAGAATGCTGCTATTGAGGGGGAGAACTTGGATGTTCAGGAAGAGCCTATAAGGCTAGACACTGAGAAGGCACAAGATGTGCAAGCTGAACAATCCATCAAGCCCTAAGGACAGGGTTGATATTGCCAGCACTTCAGAGTCTGAGGATGATGCAGCTGAGCAAGATAAGAAGAAGAAGTTCTTTGTCTTCAAGAGAAGGAGTCAGAGCTATAAGAAAGCTCTACAAACTGTTGCTCAACACTCACTAGTCCAACAAGCTCCATCAACAGATTACAGTAGCCTAATGGTAGCAATGCAAGTTAAGCTGGATGAGCAAAGGAGGGCCATAGAGACATATATTGATGAAGGCCACAAGTCCCTACAATTTGATCTAGCTCAAGATATCAAATCAATCAGGTTTGAAATGAATTTGAATAAGAAGGAAATGACTGACTGCTTCCACAAGGGTGGTAATGCAGTGGTCTATTTGGCAACTCATCAAGAGAAAATAAAGTCTCAAGTAGATGATATAGCACAGAAGCAAGGCTATGTGCTGGAGAATCAATTGAGGATGAATGATAATTTGACTGCATCTCACAATGCAATAGTCACTGAACTCAAGAATAAGTCTGCTGAACCTTCAACATCCTCTGCTGCTGCCAAGGCTGAATTTGATAAAGTCTTTCAGGAAGAAATTGCTGCTGTAAAGACTGCAATTAAAGATTCACAGAAGGTCATTTCTGAACAGCTTACCAAGCTTAGACCTTATTTTAAGGAAGGAATCAGGTACTTGGACAGTCAGAATCAGATTCCAAAAGGATGATGTGAGAGATCATGTAGAACAAGAAGTCATAAAGGGGGAGAGGGTGTTAGTCAAAGCTAGCTCTGACCATGCCAAATGGATTTCTAATTCCATCAGAGCTACACTGGGCTATCCTCCCCTGTGTGATGATGACAATGTAGCTGAATCTGGTATTCAAAGTGCATATCTTGGAGGAGAGCAACAGGAAGTAGCTCAGGTGATCTATCCACCTCCAGATTTTGAAATGGTTCATGCTGATGTAAGCATAATGTATAGTCCAACTGCTGGTAAGCCTAATATTGTTCTGGAAAAGGTTGTTCAACCTATTACAGCAGCTATGCAAGAGGCTTTGGACAAAGAAGAAGAGACTAGGCTGTCAAAGAAGAAGTTCAGGGAACTGGCTGAGCAAAAACCAGATTTTGAACAATGGAGCCCTACTTCTAGGAACATCATTCTCACAGCCTGGAAAGCAGCCAAGGACAATGCACATGAGAGGAACAAGTGGTTCTCAGAGGCAGAATGGAGGAAGCATGAGAGTAGGCAGGAAGCCATTGTCCAACATAGAAGGAAGGCTAAGTTAGGAAAGCTACCTCCTACAGCTGTGGAGCCTAGCAAGTACTTTCCTAAGCCCTATCATTATTTTGAGAGGCAAAAAATCAAGGCTGAAGAACAGAAGAAGAAGGACTCCAAAGGGAAGAAGACTGCTGAAGCTGAGCCTGCTGCTGCTGCTGCTGTAAAGGCCAAAGTGCAAGCTGGAAAAGGCATAGTCATAAAAGAACCAAAGTAGAATTAGACTAAGCTTAGACTGAAGAATGTTGTAATCTGTTACATCTAAACATTATTGTAAATCTTTGAAAATAGATTGCAAAGCAATGTATGAACAATTTTTGATAAATATATATTTCATGATTGTTCAGTAGAATGTGTCTAATTCTTGTTTGTTCTGTAATGCTGTATGAGTATACATGTGTGCTTTATTACATGTTTAAGTTTAACTCTGTTGATATATACCTGCTTTACATCATTCTCTAATTTTTTAATTATGAGTGATGTATATCATTGACTAAGGGTTATGACTTCTCCAAATAGGGGGAGATTGTTGGGTACATTGGTCAAATGTACCTGATTTGAAGAAGCCTCACCTAACTCAATGATATACATCATAGTGTATTTGATGTGTGTTTGAGTTACTTGTGCAGGTTAGGTATTCACTAGACTGAAGCTAAAAGTTTCTAAGTTCATGTGTCGACACCCAGAGGGAAAGTGTCGACACTTGAGAAAGCTTGTGTCGACACCCAAACAAGCAGTGTCGACACTTGGAGTCATTGTGTCGACACCTAGGAAGAAGAGTCGACACCAGACAGAAAGTGTCGACACTTGGAGCTGTGTCGACACTCAGTGAAGAAGTATGCAGAAAAGCTGTGTCGACACTTAGCAGAAGTGTCGACACCTAGAAGAGCTGAGTCAACACCAGAAAGTGTCGACACTTGGAGTTGTGTCGACACTCAGCAAAAGTCTGCAGAATCTAAGTACAAGTGTCGACACTCAACACAATGTGTCGACACTATGCAGAAGAGTCAACACTTAAAGGAAGTGTCGACACCCAGCACAATGTGTCGACACTTAGCTAAAGAGTCAGTATCTGAAGTAAGTGTCGACACTCAACACAATGTGTCGACACTATGCTGAAGAGTCAGTATTTGAAGAAAGTGTCGACACTCAGCACAACGTGTCGACACACAACCAGGAGAGTCAACACTTGAAGAAAGTGTCGACACTCAGCACAATGTGTCGACACTTAGTTGAAGACTCTACACTTGAAGAAAGTGTCGACACAAGGAGCTGTGTCGACACTTAGCAAAGAACAGAAAAGTTACAAAATATTCTAAGTACAAGTGTCGACACTAAGGGAATGTGTCGACACTCAGCTGAAGAAACAAAAGTGAAGACTAGTGTCGACACCAAGAAGCAGTGTCGACACTTGACAGTTTCAACACATGAAGATGTGTCGACACAAAGGAGATGTGTCGACACTTAGAAGAATACAGTTAAAGAATGAAGTACAAGTATTTGTGTCGACACTCAATTTCAGTGTCGACACATGCAGAAGAATCTGTGTCGAGACATACAAGGAATTGTGTCGACACCTTGTAGACTTGTGTCGACACTTACACAACATGTGTCGACACTTAGTCTATAAGTGTCGATACTTAAGAACAGAAAGTCTCGACACTATCTGACAGTTAGGGAATTTCAAGAAGTGACTGGTTGACATGACAGCTGCCGATCCAGCCGGTCTACATCAACTGTCAGAGATATCAGAAGTCTGTTATAAACCGAACCAGCCGGTTACCATGAAGGAAGCCTATAAATAGGCACCCATAGTTTACAGAATCTGATTGATAGAAAGATTGATGAAGTGATATAGAAGTAGTTGAAAAAGTTTTTGACAGAGAGAGTTCAGATCTTTGTAAAAGTGGTATATTGAGTATCAACACAAGAAGATCTTGCTGTGCATCGGCAGATCTAAGAAGTTGGAGAGAGAGAGCTCCAACCAAGTATTCAGTCTTTGGAACTAAGGCTGAGAAGAAGAATTCAGAGTCATCTGGATTTCAAGAAGCAGAGGTCAAGGAACAACTGCAGAAGATTCAGACTAATTCAGTTCTAATCAAGAAGCTTTGAAGGAAGCTAAGTCAGTTTGGATCTAACTGAGTTCTTCCAAGAACTCTTCAAGAATCTCTCAACTCCTCTCTTATTTTCTGAGTTGTAGAGTTAGCTATTGTACTTTCTATTTTAACTTGTAGGATCCATTGGATCTGAGAGAATTGTAAGCCTATATTATAAAGGCTGAGGGTAGGGCTTGGTTGCCTGAGTGTAGGAGTTGAAGAACTCTGAGTGTAGGCCTTAATTGGCTGAGTGTAGGCCTGGGTGGCTGAGTGTAGGCCTTTTGGCTGAGTGTAAGGCTTTGGGCCTGAGGTAGGAACCTAGTTGGGTTCTGAGTTAGTGGAGAAGTTTGGCCGAATCTAGTATACTGCTAGATAGGCGAAGGGGGAAAGTGGATGTACCCAAAGATTGGGGAACCACTATAAATTAGTGTGTCTTCTGTGTTGTGCTGTGCTGTGGAATTACTGTTTATATGCTGTAATTGTTGTTAGCTGTAGAATTCTGTGAAATTGCTGTTGTGATGCCAAACAAAAGTTAAAAAGGATTAGGTCACCTATTCACCCCCCCCCCCCTCTAGGTGTTTAGGTACCATATCTTTCAGCATTGATGTGCATCCCACTAGAAACAAGCAGTGCAGGGCATCTGTTATGAAGAAACAGCCCTAAGATCCTCCCAAAATTAACAAAGTTCTTGTTAATTTTCTTCTTGATTAAGTCAAAGAAGACTTCTCCCCAGTTCAGTTGTTTCTTGTCCACCAGGGCACCCATCAAGTAGAGCTGATACCTGGATATGGTATCATGAGCTGAGTGTTTGGCCAACAATACTTTTCCCACAACATCAGCAAGAAATCTGGGTTCCTGAGATGGTTCCAACCACTGTATTCTGATCCAGATTGTGGGCAGTGTACACCCATTCCTTTATCTCATCTGTAGCCAATTTGATCCTTGTAGTCATTATGGTAACTAGTTGTTGGTCTTTGAAAAGTTCCAGAATGTCCTTGAAGATTTGATCGTTGTTATTGAAGGAATCCATGTCGATATCAAAGCCTGCGTCAAATTTCATTGCGGCCAAGATTGTGACTGAAACTGCCATTGATTCCTGCAAAAATGAACAAACAAACGACCAAGTGTAGAGAAGTTTGGAGGGAAAGAGAAAATTTGCAGAGAGTATGAAAGCGCAAAGGGAGAACGACGGCCGAAAAATGAGTTTTATATTAGGGTTCGATGCAGAAAAGGAAAGATCGTTGAACTCTATTCGACGATCTGGGCTTCTAAAGGAAACTGAAAGGTCATCAATATCGTCGATCTCCATTCGACGGTATTGGAGAGCGTCGAGCTTCGTTCGACGATCGCTGACCTGAAGAAAGATAGTTTAGCACTATCTGAGAAGCGCTGAACTCAGGTCGACGATTTCTGAAATCGTCGATCTCCGTTCGGTGATCTTGGGGAAAATCATCGAGCGCAGTTCAGAGACCAGAAACATACTCTACACACAAAAATAACATATTGATTTGCCTAGTCTTGGTCATTTTTAGATTTTTGAAATCTTGGATATTATTTTAGACTTCCTCCATCTAGCATTCCTAACTGATTCAGGAAGAATGTATGTTTCTTTTCATCCAAGGGTTTGGTGAAAATATCTCCCCTTTGAAAATCAGTTGGGATATATTGAAGTTCAATTTTATTTTTCTCAACATTATCCCTTAGAAAGTGATGTCTAATTTCTATGTGTTTTGTCCTACTATGGAGGACTGGATTTTGTGCAATGGAAATAGCACTGGTATTATCACAAAATATTTTTGACTTTTCTAAGTTGTAGCCATAGTCTAGGAGCTGATTTTGAATCCACAAGAGTTGTGAACAACAACTACCTGCAGCCATATATTCAGCTTCAGCAGTTGAAGTTGACACAGATGTTTGTTTCTTGCAAAACCAGGAGACAAGTCTTTCACCAAGAAACTGACAAGTTCCACTGGTGCTTTTCCTGTCTATTCTGTATCCAGCATAATCAGCATCTGAGAATCCAGTTAAGTCAAATGTTGAGTCTTTTGGATACCAGAGACCTAGATTTGGATAATGTTTTACATACCTAAGAATCCTTTTTACTAAGGTTAAGTGTGACTCTCTAGGGCTCACTTGGAATCTAGCACATATGCATGTAACAAACATTATGTCAGGTCTACTAGCTATAAGGTACAATAAAGAACCAATCATTGCTCTATATGTTGTCTGATCAACAGGTTTCCCATGTTCATCAGCATCTAATACAGCATTAGTAGGCATAGGTGTTTTCATACATGATGCTTCAGACATACCAAATTTCTTAACCAATTCTTTTGCATACTTGGTTTGAGAAATAAATATGCCTTCAGCATGTTGTTTGATTTGCAATCCTAGAAAGAAGGATAGCTCACCCATACTACTCATTTCAAATTTAGAATGCATTAGGTTGGAAAACCTTCTGCACAAATTTGAATCAGTAGAACCAAATATAATATCATCTACATAGATTTGTACTAGTAGGGTATGGGACTTATGGGTTCTAATAAAAAGAGTTTGGTCTACTCTACCCCTTATAAACTCATTTTTCAGAAGAAAACATGTTAGGGTCTCATACCATGCTCTAGGAGCTTGCTTTAGACCATATAATGCTTTATGTAATTTGAAAACATGATCAGGATGAGTTGAAGAGATAAAACCTGGGGGTTGTCTGACATAGACTTCTTCTTTGATATCTCCATTGAGAAAAGCACTCTTTACATCCATCTGGTATACTTTGAATCCTTTGTGTGTTGCATATGCTAAGAAGATTCTTATGGCCTCTAACCTTGCAACTGGTGCAAAGGTCTGGTCATAATCTATCCCTTCTTCTTAAGAGTATCCTTGAGCAACTAGCCTTGCCTTGTTCCTTACAATGACTCCTTGATCATCCAATTTATTTCTGAACACCCACTTTGTTCCAACAATGGAGTGATCCTTTGGCCTTGGTACTAGTTCCCAAACTTTGTTCCTTTCAAATTGATGCAACTCTTCTTGCATTACAATGATCCAGTGTGGATCTTGCTCTGCATCTTGAATGGATTGAGGTTCAATTTGAGAGAGAAAGCAAGTGTGCATCAGGGTTTGGTTGACCTGATTTCTGGTTTGCACACCAGCTAAGATGTCTCCAATCACTTGGGAAATTGGATGGTCTCTTGATGTTACTAAATCAACAGGAGATGTTGATTGTTCACCAACCTGTGTTGTTATTTCCTCTTGTGGTACAACAACTGGCTCTTCAAGAAGATTCTCTTCAAGATGTTGAATGTCTTCTTCATATTCACTGCTTTCATCTTTTTGAATGATTTGTAACCTGTCCAAGTCTTCAGCAAGAGAGTGTACCTGCAATGGTTCTATGGTAGAAGTATTCTTCTCCTTGAAAGACATGTTAGACTCATCAAAAGATATATGAACAGATTCTTCAATTTTGAGAGTAGATTTATTATATACCCTATAAGCTTTACTGGTCATGGAGTATCCCAGAAACACTCATTAATCAGCTTTAGCTTGAAATTTTACTAAGTATTTCTTGTCATTATTATGAATGTAGCAAATACAACCAAAGATTTTAAAGTAATCTACTTTAGGTTTCTTCCCTTTGAGTAATTTATAGGGAGTCTTGCACTTCAGTTTATGTATTAAACTTTTATTCAACATATAGTTGGAGGTGTTCACTGCCTCTGCCCAAAAGGATAGAGGAAGGTGAGCATCTGACAACAATGTAGTAGCAGATTCAATAAGGGTTCTATTTTTTCTTTCAGCTACCCCATTTTGTTGAGGAGTTCTAGGAGCTGAGAAAGTCTGTCTGATCCCTTCACTCTGACAGAACTCTTGCATAAGAAGAGAATCAAACTCTGTCCCATGATCACTTCTGATCAGGCCAATGTGAGTATTGAACTCAGTATGTATGCATTTGAGAAACTCTGTCAAACACTTAAAGTTATCAGACTTCTTCCTCAGAAAGAACACTCATGTGAATCTAGAGAAGTCATCTACAACCACTAAAGTATAAGATTTCCCTCCTAAGCTTTGTACTGTAATGGGTCCAAAAAGATCCATATGTAACAGATACAAAATCCTAGTTGAATCACTCTTATTAAGTGACTTGAAACTATTTTTGGTTTGCTTACCTAATTGACAAGCCCTGCAGAGTCCTTCCTTCTTGTAGGGGCCAGATGGTAGTCCTCTAACAAGGTTGTCCTTGGATAGCCTAGCAATGGTTCTAAGATTTATATGTCCTAATCTTTTATGTCATAGTTCATTAGGTCTACAAATGGAATAGAACAAGCATATATCTACCTTAGTTGAAAGAAAGTCTACAAGATAAATGTTACCTTTCCTTTTACCTGTCAACACAGTTGTGTTGTCCTCTGATTTGATCTTGCATAAGGATTTGCTGAAAGTCACTTGGTAGCCTTCATCATATAGTTGACTGATACTGATCAAGTTGTGCTTCAGTCCTTCCACATAGGCTACTTTCTTGAATGTGACTGTGTCAATCTGGACTGCACCATATCCTTTTGTTAGTCCAAAGTTTGAATCAATAAAAAAAACTTTGGGTCCAAGCTTGGCTTTGAAGGATGTGAAATTGTCCTTGTTTCCTGTCATGTGCTTTGAGCACCCACTATCCAGATACCATTGCTGGTTTGATGTTGGATAGGTCTTCACCTGCACATAAAACAATTTACTTGTTTTTGACCCAGTTTACCTTAGGTCTAGGTTGATAACCTTTGAACTCAGAAATAAAAGACATCCCTGGTTGACTTTTATAACCTTCAGGATGATATCTCCTTGGAGGTATTATCCATTTAGTATAAGGGTTAAATCTTTGGGATGAAGGACCCCTAGGTTTGGAATTTGATTTACCATTAAAAAAGTTTTCAAAACTCTGATCTCTGCTCGACGATCGCTGAGCTAAGTTCGACGATCTTGGGTCAGATCGTCGAGCTTCGTTCGAAGATCGACTGTGGCAGAGTTCAGGGTTTAGAGATTGTCGACCTGAGTTCGATGATTTAGCCTGAGATCGTTGAGCTCCGTTCGGCGATCGTCTAGCTCTGTTCGACAATTTCTGTTGAACTCTTGTTTTCTTAAGTAAGTCAGAATTCTTCTTAGCTACCTCTACAACTCCCTTGCCTTTATCAGAGATAAACTTGATTGGGGTTGTTAATACTATAGGTTGGCTGGGTGAGGCACCCAAGCCCAGTGTACTATTGAATCTTGAGTTCACTATGCTTGTGATGTCCATTAGCTTGATGCTTCTCTCATTGAGGGATTCTTCAAACTTTTTGGCCTCTGATAGCTCACCTTTCAGTGAGGCTATCTGCTCCTTACAGCATTCCAACTCCTCAGAGAGTTTGAGGTTTTCTGATTTTAAAGTGATGTGTTCAGATAGCTGATTTATGAGAGAAATGATTTCCTTCTCAGATTTTAATAAATCTAAACATAGTGCTTTAAACTCACACTTGAAGTCCTCAGAATTAAAATCAAAAGAACTTATTACCTGGTCCTCTTCAGATTGAGTCTCTGATTCTGACTCTGACTCTTCTACATCAGAACTTTATTGTGAGGCATTGATAGCCATCATGCAGAATTCCTTTTCATCAGCATCATCTTCATCATCACTAGAGCTGGATGAAGCTTCTGATTCTTCTTCTGTCTCACTCCAAGTTTCAGCAATAAATCCCTTCCTTGTATATTTGTTCTTGCTGGAGGAGGGTTTGTCATTGCTGCTCTTCTTGAAGTCTTTTTCTTTTCTCCTTTCTTTCCTGTCCTTTTTGTCCTTGTTTTTATTTTCTGGACAGTCAGGCACAATGTGGCCTGGTTTCCTGCAACCAAAACAGATAATCTCTTTGTTATTTGATTTGTCATACCTTGGCTTGTCATGTTCTCTGTATGATCTTTTCCTGAAATCCTTCCTGGCCATTTTGTAAAATCTTTTGGCCAGTAGGCTTAGAAACTCTTCATTGCCTGTGACCTTGTCTTCCGGCTGATCTTCAATGGCTTTGAAAGCTATTGATTTTTCCTTTCTTGTAGTTGGTGAGGTAGCCTTCTGCTCTTCTTCTCTATTCTTGATGAGCAGCTCATAAGACTTGAGCTTGCCCAAGAGAGCTTCAGTTGTGATCTCATTTAGGCTTCTGGCATCCTTGATTGGCCAGATCCTTGAGTCCCAAGTGCTTGGGAAGCACATTAGGATTTTATCATTGAGCTTAGTCAATGAGATCTCCTTGTCCAAAGTTTTCAGCTCATTGACTATGAGACTGAGTCTATTATACATGTCTGCTACTGACTCAGCTTCTCCTTTCTTGAAATTCTCATACTGGGTTATGAGATGAGATCTTCTATCTTTTCTCTCATCAGCAGATCCTGAGACTATCTCAGATAACTTGTCCCAGATGTCCTTTGCTGAGTTGCATTCAGCTACCTTTTGGAATATTTCATCAGACATAGTCTGGGCTAGAATGTTCATAGATTTTGCATCAGCCAATTTCCATTTCTTTATTTCTGCATCTGTTCCTGAAGGAGGTGGAACAGCACTTGTACTTGTATTCTCTGGAGGTCTTGGACACACTGTCAAAACAGAATTGAAAATGTCCTCATCAATAGAGTTCATGTACAGTCTAATCCTTGCCTTCCAAAGTGTAAACTTAGATAGATTGCACACTGGAGGTCTGGTGCTAGCATAATCTTTGTTTTGGGCCATGTTTTGTGAAGAAATAATTCTAATAACAAACTTAAAACAAGCAGATCTAACTAGAGGGATCTTTGGGTTCAAGTGTTAGTCTGTGCAACCACTAAGGTGTGGTATTTTAACCAACCTCGCTTTGATACCAATTAAAAGTGCAAGTTAGATCTGATATACTCTAGAGGGGGGTGAATAGAGTATGGTGCTTGCTAAAACCTTTTTACAACTCTTGTTGTATTCCTAAGTGAACAGGGAAGCAAATGAACTACAACAACTATCTAATCAAAAAGTAATCACAAACCACAGCCAGAAAACAAAAGAAAATAAGCAACCAAAAGACACAAGGAGATATAGTGGTTCCCCAATCAATCTGGGTATATCCACTCTTCTACCACCCTAGGTAGGAATCCACTGCAGGATGAGTTGATCAGGTGTCCTGGGCACCAATGAGCTTTTGATAAGGTGCTCAAAAACCAAACCAGATTTTTTTGATCAGGTGTCTTGCCACCACTGAGTTTTGACAAGGTCTCAGAAACCAACACAAACTTTTTAAGGCAGTTTGATAAACCCTTTACAGTAGAGAGAGAGGGATGAGATGATCTTCTCTGTCAACAATCAGAGAGAAGATAGGGGATGTTGTCAAAGCTCCCTCTGGGTTCTTGAGTTGTTTAGGAAGTGAAGCTCTGTAGTAGGGTGATAGGCCTTCAGAAGATTTGATCTCCAGCAAAAGATGATTTCAGCAACACCTGAAATATGTGGTGTTTGGAGTCTTGAATGATGATGGCCTTTGAACACTGGAATCAAGAGGGATCTGAAAATTTCAGTATGTTGATCTCCTTTTGTGATGGTGTTCTTGTATGAATTCTAAGACTGAGAATGTCTGCTACTCTTTATCTTTCTATTGTTCTTGTTGTAATAGTTGTTGTTGAAGATGATGTCCAGCAGGAATTAAAAACATTGATCTTTTTTTTTCTTCAGATCTGAATAGAATATTTTTTTCTTTCCAAGATAGTCGTTAGACTGTCATAAATGACTTCCTTAACTGCATTTTGTCTTCTGGAGGAAAGTCCAATAAAACATTCCTTTGAAAATCCCTCGAAACTTGCTCCAGATTAATTTAAAACGGCTACAAGATCCTTGACATAAATGCTGAGAATAATTTCATAACTGTCTGAATTTGAATCTTGAAAAACGTCGATCTCTTCAGAAAAACGTCGACCTGAGCTCCACTATCATTGAACTGAGCTCAGAGACTGGACTTAGACTGAAATAGAGATCGTCGATCTGAGCTCAACTATCGTCGAACTGAGCTCAGAGATAGAGAAACAAACTAGAGACAAGAACGTCGATCTGAGCTCGAAGATCGTCGAATGGAGTTCGACGACCCGTTGAAGTTGAGCTCAGAGATCGTCGAATGGATTTCGACGATTCGTCAAAGTGAGCTCAGTGATCGTCGAATGGAGTTCGACGATTCGTCGTCCTGAGCTCGACGAAATGACGTAATCTCCAGAACTGAAATATCTGGTCTTGAGAGCAGCTTCCAAACCTAAATACTAACCCTTAGACTCAATTCTAATTGACCTTTAGATCTATACAAGGAGGTCAAAACAGATTTCCTAAAAGACATAGTGATCCTTGCCCAAATCAATAATAGGGTGTTCCAACAAAAACTTCTCTATAGAATATAAGTTTTTGGCTGATGTGGTTGGTAAGATTTTGTTAGGCAAACACTCTGCCCATGACTATGTTACCATGCATCAATTCCTATTGATTTATGCTCTGGTAGATAAGAAGAACATAAACTGGGGATCAATTCTTTTTGATTCTATTAAGAAGAAGATCACCAGCAAGTCTGCAGGTTATGAAAGGATCTTAGGAATTTTCTTACAGGCTAAGTGTCCAGAGATTTTGGTCTCTCACACAGTGCATATCAATGCTTCCAGGAGGCTAACCTCCGCCCTATTTGGAAAATGATAGAGGATAATTCCTAAGCCTCCAAGGGCAGCTTCTGAAAGCACAAGAGCTGCACCAGCTGCTCTCCCAACCCCAGAAGAGGTCTCTGCTCCTCTTGTTTCTTCTTCTCTACCTTCTCCACACCATTTACCTAGGCAACCATCTCCACCTTCTCCACAACCCAATTTATTTGTAGAAGTTCCATCCACTTCCTTCCATTTAGATTCACCTATTCAACAGCCATATCCACCTCATTCATCTCCAACTCCAATAGCTTCACCTCATCAGTATCCTCCTTCATCTCCTCTACTTCCCAATCCACCTTATTTCTCTCTACTTAATTCATCTCCATAGCAATTATCTCCACCTCCTCCATCTCATGTATCTCCCCCTCACTCATATATCCAGGAGATATTTCCTGATATAATTCCTGATGGCATTCCCCCTGTCATCAATCCTTCACCTATTCCTCAAGCCTTCTATCTATGTTCCAACTGTGCTAACAATTCTGTTCCCTCATCTTCCATTCCATACTCTGCATCTACTCAGGCTCCACATGAATTCATGTATTTGGATTTCTCTTTTATTGCTTCTAACCTCCTATACTTCATCACTCCTACTCTCAAGAAACAAATAGATGAAGCCTTGGCTCCTCTTGTTGCTACTATTTCTGACCTCTCTTTTAAGCAAACCTCTTCCTCTTTTGTCCCTTCTTCTGGGGGCCTAGATTCAGGTCTCCCTAGATCTAGGCAGGGGAGATGTTT
This sequence comes from Platanthera guangdongensis, assembly GCA_039583875.1. Taxonomy (NCBI): domain Eukaryota; kingdom Viridiplantae; phylum Streptophyta; class Magnoliopsida; order Asparagales; family Orchidaceae; genus Platanthera; species Platanthera guangdongensis. Next base: position 128,043,565 of record CM077148.1, on the reverse strand, counting down.
CATGAAGAAGCTCCAAATACTACAGTTTCAGTTTCAACCAATGCAGAAGTTCCAGAGGTTACTACAGCAGCAGTTTCAGATTCAGAAATGATTGAACTTTTAGTTGAAGAAGAGTTGTCAGTAGAACTAGAAGTTATTACTGTTGGTGATGTTATTATTCATCCCACATTTGATTTACATTCTCTTTTATCAGATTTTGACATTCTGCCTAGTTATCTTCCTGCTTTTCCAGTTTTTGAAAATGATTTATCTAGAGCTATAATGTCTTACACTGCTCCCATTGATACTTCTATGTTAGAATAATTGAGATCTTGTCTTAAAGACATTTCTACATGTATTACTCCAGTCCCTCAGGCTATGATAGTTGATGAACAGACTACTATACTTGAGGATATAATAAATTCTGGGCAGATTCATTCCCCTCCTAATTTTGCATGGGATGAATCCCCTATGCCAAACTTTAATGTTCTTCTTAATGAAGATATGGAAGAAGCAGTTGATACAGATATTATATATAAATAGACAGAAGTTCAAATTAATGATCATACTAATTTATATAAATAGATAGATGATTTATATGATAAGTCAGCAGAAGAATCTGATGATAACTCAGAGTCTGATGATTCAGAAAATTCTGGGTCTAAGAAAAGAAAGTTCAAGAAGAAGGCTCCAGTTAAGGGTGCTCCTCAACCATCATCAACAACAAATATTCCATATTACATTCTGCATGGAATTCTTCTCACTCCAGACCTCCCCCACTGGATGAGATACTACAAGAATGAGCATAAAAATAGGAAGAAGATGAGTAGATATCATTCTCCACCTCAAAAGTCTTGGAGAGGACCTCCTCCTCCTCCTCCAACAGCAGGGTCAGCTGGTAATGTTTCTTATTCTCAGAGGCTTTCCTCTCATCATCACTCTAAATTTACTCAACACAGGCAGCTAGCAAGGTCTGATACTCAAAGAAGTCAAAGCAGCAAGCAACATTCAAACCAAGAAAGGCCACCTTCTCCTGTATATGATCCAGAACTTGACCCAATGTTTAGAATGGAAAGATTCAATGAGCAAGTTGCTCTTGCTCAGATAAGGAAAGCCAGGACAGAGGGTAAGGACCCCTCACAATTCACCACTATGTCCTCATACAGACAAAAGAAACTGGACAGATATTCAAAGAAGAACTTGTTCAATGTTGATAAGTACATGATTCTGCATCCTGAAGAAGTAGTTGCAAGAACTACTTCTCTAAAGATTATTGGGTCTCAAGACTTGAAGATGAGCAAAAGGGAAGCTGAAGATCCTACCAGAAAGCTTATTTTCACCAAATCTTCTTCAGAATCTCATTCAGCAGCACCTCAGAAAGACTCTTGATTTTTGACTATATTTTTGAACTATGTTGTTGTTTTTTAAACTCTCAAAGCACTTATTATATATCTGTTGAAAATTTTATTTCTGCTGGATATTTTTTGCTTTGTGTTTTTGTTGTTTAATAGTATCCTCACCCAAATAGGGGGAGATTGTTAGAACCCTATTACTGCTTTGGGCTAGGATCAGTATTATTTATTTAGGATGATTAGTTTGACCCAACTTGTATAGACTAAGGGTCATAGGATTATTTTCAGGGTTATTACTTCAGAAGAATTCCAGAGAAGTCCAGTTCGACGAACGCAGAATTCAGATCGACGAACGTCAAGCTCAGGTCGACGAACATCAAGCTCAGTTCGATGAACTCAGATTCCCTACTCTGAGTTTAGCTCGACGATCACTGAGCTCCATTCGATGAACTTTGTTCTCAGCTCAAAAGCTTAGCTCGACGAAAGCCAACCTCAGTTCGATGAACTCTAGGCTCAGTTCGACGAAAGCAGAGCTCAGCTCGATGAATGTATTGCACATTTCATCCAAGCTCTGTTCAACGAAGGTCAAGCTCATGTCGATGAATTCCTTGATGTGTTTGACATTCACGAAGTTTCTTTATTCAGAAGGCAGAATGATTTGTAAAGCTTAATTACATCTGTTACAACTCTGATATTTAATGCTAAATATTCTTAATGAATATAGTCATTTCAGGCAGCATTAAATATAGATTTATTATATAGTTTAATTCTAATTTATTACCCAGAGCAGTTACAAATCTCAAGGATACTTCTGACGTTTCAGATATTGTTTGATTCAAATGTTTGAATTCTTCTCATACATTATATATTCAAAAGATTACTGCTTCAAAGGGATTACTTACTTACTGACTTAGAAGAACAGAGAGACAAAGAAATACTTTCACTCTGCTTCAGACTCTCTAAGAGATAACACATTTCATATATGTCTGAAAGTTCTGCTGGAGAGAAACAACACTTAAGAAGCCCTACACCCTGAAGAAAAGTTCTTCTCCCTTGATCTCAAATCCTACTCAACTCAGGGGGAGCTTTTTGCAACATTCATCCACTAAAGTCTTCTCAGAGAGTTTTGAAAGAGAAGACAACATCTAAACTTCTTTCCTTACTGTGTACAGGGTTATAACTCCCTTCAAAAGTTAACTTTTGGTTCCTAAGTCACTTGATCAAAAGACTTAAGCAGTTTTTGGGCACGTGATCAAAAGCTCAAAGGGTTGCTAGACCTCGCTTAGAAAATATATCTTCTGGTGATAGGACACTTGATCAAAAACTATAATGGATTCCTACCAAGGTGATAGAAGAGTAGACGTACTCAGATTTATTGGGTAACTAGTATAAAATTCCTTGTGTCATCTATGATCGCCTTACTCTCTTTTTATTTTGTGTGTTGTGAGTTTTAATATGTCTATCTATATACATATATCACTTATTTTCTAAACAGCTCTTAAATAAAATCAAAGTTTTTAATAAACACTATTCACTCCCTCTAGTGTAAAATAGGTTTATCCCTCACTTTCACACGTACATGTCATTGCCTTATTTAACGCTTCCTTGCATAAGAATTGGATTGAAACTACATTATATGTCTTTTGCACATATGTACTAGCACACGGTTTATACTTTTGACACTTACAATGTTTAAATGTGATTAACTCTATAACTCTCGTAGCATTGTCTGTTCCTTGTTGTGTGCTTAGTCTACTTTGTGTTGTCCAATCCATATAAACATTGCAAAATGACTTATTCCATGTACGTGTACTCCGCTCCTATGTTTGTTCATGTGCTTCATATTCTCTAATTTGCATGTTTTGGGGTCACCCCTATGTTTCTTGTTTTCTTTCCTTGATGATTGTGTACACTGTCTGTTGTCTATATCATGCTCATTATTTATATTCACTCTGCATGACTGTTTGGTCTTGCCCACCCCTTTTGATACTATCGAAGGGGGAGAAGAGTTTGTTCGTGAGAATTGTTCATGGGTATGATCTCATGTAGGGGGAGCTTGTTTCAAGCGTGCACATAGATAGGGGGAGCGTGTAGAACACGTAGGTAGGGGGAGCATGTAGAATATGTAGGTAGGGGAGCGTGTATGTAAGGGAGCTATATAGAGAACCTGAAATCTGAAACCTAAACATTGAAAATTATTCCTTTATATATATTTACTCTATCATGTACTTTGTTATTTCTCATGAACGGGATTTGCTATTATCAAAAGGGGTAGTTTGTTGGAACTGTTGTTTCATATTCCCTGTGTTTGAGAATATCAAATCTCAGGCTACATTTGATCACATCTTGTATTAATAGAGTGTGCAGGTTGACAGGTTCAAGCAAAGAAAAGAAGCCTCTTATGGATGCTAACGCTGAGCGATTGAATTTACCGTCGGGCGATAGCCGTGAATTAATTGGACAGAGCTCTCAGGAACATACTACTTTATGCTAGTTCTACTGCCCATGCTAGCTCGACGAATTATTTGGGCAAAGCTCTCGGGATCCTGCAACCTCAAGGCGATAGCATGGTACCGCGTCGCGGTAACCCACTCAATGCCTCAAGGGGTTGAGAGTGTTGAGTCAACTCTACCGTCGGGTGCTAGCAGGGTACTGTGTCATGGTAGTCTACTCAGTGCTCCAAGTCATTGAGTGTGCTGAGACAAGCCTACCGCTGGGTGCTAGCTTGCTACCGGGCCATAGTAGTCCACTCAACGCTTCAAAGGGTTGAGTGCGTTGAGACAGTCCTACCGATGTGCGCTATCTTCCTACCGCACCGCGCTAACATTGGAAAAAGGAAAATATACGTTTTGAAAATTTTTCCTAATTATTAGGACAGTTGGCACATCAAGTGCGGGAACCTACCGCCGGGCGATAGTCTTACCGCCGGCGGTAGCCTATTTTAACGAAGATATATATATGGTTGTCTCGGTGTCTGTGCCAGATATCGGATGATAAAAAGAGATTAGAGTTCGTGCATTCTAGGGTTTGGCCGCTCTCTTTGCGCTCTATTACAAAAAGTCTCTGTCAAAGAAGAAGAAAGACATATTCTTCTCGTTCGTGAACGAAGAACTATGGTGATCCAAGATCTACATCAACTACGAAGAGCAGACCGGTTGCTAGCATCTCAAGCACCGGCCGCGGATCGCTCATCGGAGAAATCGTCAAGAGGGAGAACTTCATCGTTTTGATTCCTTGCATCCTTATTTTTGTAATATTCCCTTTTTTCTAAATTTTGTGGTGAGAAAAATCGACCAGTAAGGGTCGTCAGAATCCGAGGAGGATTCCGTGGAAAATCATCCTAGGGATAGGGACATCTAGATCGAAGGATCTAGCGGGGCTTTAAGACCCTTCCTTGCTTGGAGGTGAAGAGTCGGCTTGAGGACCTTTCTCAGAGGGAAAGGGATAGAGCCAACCGGTCCGTGGAGCGGGTCGGTATAGAAAACACAAGAATTTTATTCTTCACCGCCTTCGATCTTCGGCGTCACGGAGATCACAGTTTTGTAGTTCTTCAAAAACTATTGTTGTTTTAAATCTTGCAATGAAAATTGTTTTTTGTCATATTGCCTACATGATTATGATGTGAATACTGTTCTGATTTCTGGTGTGTGGTGCTCAAGCGTAATTGTCCAGGAAAATGAGTTATGTGACTTACCGCCGCTCGTTAGCTACCTAACGCTCCGCGATAGTTTCCAGAACTTGATTTTCTGGGTCGAAATATTTTAAATTTCATTAAACTCGAAAAACCTTATTCCCCCCCCCCCTAAGGTTGTCCATGAGATCCAACAACTTCATGGACTTTGTTTTTCACCTTGTTTTTATATTCAAGACTCGTAGCGGAGAGGTGGCCTATCACCCTCTGTGGAACACAACTACTTGTGAACTTCAAATAAAATAGTGGATTTAAGCCCGACATAGATCCGACCATGTAAATTTTTGCCCTTTTTGGGTTTTCCGCGATAAAAAAAATCACTCGTCATTACTGCTCAATTTTCTTTAATTGTTTGTGCGCCCGATCCAACTTGAAGCTACGATGGTCTGATTCACCAAACCATAGGAAAACATGACAACCCGCAATAGCTTAACATGGTCTGTGGGAAAGTGTTCCCAAACTCTACGACAATTTTCTACGAGCGGCCCTTGCATCATGCAAGCACCCTCACCCAATGACAATGACAAGAGGAGACTCGGACACATTAGACCAAAAAACTTGCAAGGAATTTCATAATTAGGTCGCCAACAATGCACCCACCGACAACACACTACATCTCAAGGATATAGTGCCATGCTAGCATCTTCCATAGAAGAGCGGATGCGTTAGATGGTGGAGCTACAAGCTCAGGTGCTCACCCTGCTAAGGGACTTGATGACTTCAAACTCGCAGGAGGAATACCAAGTAGCAATATGCCCGACATTATTCCCTTCCATCCACTATTCACTCAGTGGAGTGGCTCACGCCACGTGCCACGGATAGAGTCGGGGGGTGCCTGCCACGGAAGTCATCACTCCTAATGGATTGCTTCTCCAACATGGACAAGGAAGCTGAAAGAGGAAAAAGGGAAAAAATCTAATCCCGCCATCCAGAGAAGGAGGTGGGCACCTTAATGGAACTTTGCGGGATGGGGAAACTACATGATCCACACCTCTCCCCGCTCAATGCTTCTCACCTAGAGGTCCTACACACTATCAAGAAACACCTTGTACAATGGAGGCCCGGTGCACTCCCCCGGGCAGAGGGGATCAATCCAGTTATTGCCACTATCACAGATGTCATGAGCATAACACAGAGGAATGTGCATACCTAAAGGAGAAGTTTGAGCGACTCATACGACTCAGCCCCCTCAAGTAATTCTGATGGAAAAAGGCATCAGCACAACCTGCCCCAACCAAGCCCATGAGGTGGCTAGAGGGAGCTCCCCTCTGGAACGACAAGAACTGACTAGATCAGCCCCTCCCGGTGCCCTGGGATCTCCATCAAACCCACAACACATACAGACAGTCATCGAATGTATCCCCCTTTAAGGTAAACAGGATACTCGTCGATGACGATGTGTTTTCCAACATGTTATTCCTATCTACTTTTCTCTAACTAGAGATCTCGGGAAGAGACATCCAGCTAGGTGTGGGAGGCATACATGTCACAGGACACCCAACAATCCATATCTCGGGAAGCAACTTCCTTCCAATAATGTTGGGATCCCCTCTGGCGTAGGTCGCACACGTCGTCCAATTCATCATCATACATGCTGCCTCAGCATGCGAAGCTATCCTTCAAGGACCCCTGCCATGGACACTTCGAGTCGATGCACTCATGGAAGGCATTGTGGTAGAAATCTGCTCACAAGACTCAACTGCTAAAGGCACTACCCGAGCATGACTCACGGAGCTCCCATGGGAAACCCCACTGCCATCCAAAGTTTACTTTCCTAAGATTACTAAAATAATAAGCTGCATGGCCAGACTTGCACCCCTGTATCTTCCTTCAACATCAATGCAATGAACATTGGTTTTATCCACCACCATGGCCATTTGGAAGCATGGCCCCGCGGCCCCTTATTGTAAAAATGAGATAGACGCAAGTCCTTCAACACTTACCAGGCAAGATGGATGAAAGTTCTTCACCTCCCAAATGATATGGACAAAAGTTCTTCTGCACCTCCCAGGCGAGATGGGCGAAAATCCTTCTACACCTCCCAGGAGAGATGGACAAATGTTCTTCCCTACCTCCACCTGAACAGACCTCAATCCTCCTGAGGTGTGAACAAACAAAGGTTCTTCTCCACCTCCATCCAGACAAACCCCAGTCCTCCTTAGGCATGAACGAACAAAGGTTCTTCACCACATCCACCAGAACGAACCCTAGTCCTCCTAAGGCGTGAATAAACAAAGGTTCTTCACCACCTCAACTCATGGACCTGGTCCTCATGAGGCAATAATGAATAAAGGTTCTTCGTCACCTCCACTTGGATGGACCCCGGTCCCCTGAGGCATGAACAAACGAAGGCTATTTGCCACCTCAACCCGGATGAATCCAGGTCCTCTTGAGGCATAAACGAACAAAGGTTCTTCGCCACCTCCACCTAGATGGACCCCGCTAACCTGAGATGCGAATGAATAAAGATTCTTTGCCACCTCCACCCAGACAAACACTTATCTTTCTCGAGCGCGAACAAACAAGGATACACCAAAGTAGACCATAAATCCTCTCTAAACCCCAACAACTAAACATATCTTGCATCTCACCCAAACGTTCAAGCATCGGCTAGATGTTAGAGCGTAACTGCCAAGAATTCCCTTAAAATGCCGTGCACACAAAAAAGAGCAAAAGGAACGCGAACAGAATGAATGCTTTTAAAAAAATGGTAAATGAAATTTATTCAATTACATAACCGCCTCATGGGCTACATCATTCGAAAGGAAAACAAGATAAAAAAAGCATACAATGGTACAAAGTCGCACCCACAACAATAAGACAAAGCAAGGGAAAGCAAACAAAAAAACAAAGCAAGGGAAAGCAAGCAACAAATATAAGGAGGGTGTGAGCAAGTCATCCTAGACACCGACCTCGAGATTGTCATCCAAAGCGTCCTCCAATCGAAGTTTGGAACACTCTGGCACCCTCTGAGCTAGACGGAACCCCTTGTCGAACCCAAGGTGGAATACAACGTCATGCTCGTCCTCCAGGAGTGGTTTGATCTCGGATGCCATCATCTTAGAGCGAGCCTCCTCCACGATCCGAGGACGCTCAACCATGAAGTCATAAGACTCTTTGTACTCAGCCACCATGGAAGCTTGCGGCTTCAACGCCCGCCTGTGCCAAGAAAAGATGAGCCTTCCACTCCTTTATCTCTCCACGTCCGCCTCCAGCTGGGACATCCCCGCACTAACTGCCTTGGAATAACTAAGCAAATCGACAATAGTCGCGTCATCAGCATCCAGCTTCCCTCGGAGGACCTTGACCTCCGTGTCAGCTGCCTTCAGCTTCCCTCGGAGAACCTCGACCTCAACCCTGGAAGTATCCAACTCGGACTCCTACCTATCCCGCCGGGAATGATACTTCTCCCTCCTCTCCCTAGCAGTGTCTAGAGACTTCTCCGATGCGGACAGCCTTGCCTGACGGGAGAAGAACTCATCCTTCAGTGATATATAGTTATGGTACCATATAGTTAGGAGCTCATGCAATTCATCTAGTTGCAAAAGCAAAGGGCGGCTCATGATGGTGACAAAGTGGAACATAAAGAACTAAGGAGGAAAGGATAACGACGTACCTTCTTCACAGCAGCCCCAAAATAAGAAGACTCCCGTTTCTTACCATTGCTCCAACTGGTGGCAGCTTAGGTTCTTCTTGCAAATTCGGCTCGACCTCAGGTAGCTCCAGGGACTCCTCAGCCTTGCGGGGAGTAGGAGGGGGATTACCACCAAGCTCATCCAGGTAATCATCAATAACCTCTATAACATACTCGGGGAAAACAAAAGATGGCCTAGCCTCCCCTACTTTAGCAAAAAAGACCAATTTCCTTTTCTTGCCCCGCTTAAGGGGAATAACACGGCTCCGCTCAACATTAGTAGAGAGGCCCCCAGGATCGACCTCTTCTCACAAACAAACGCGCTAATCCTCATGAGAACAACCGACAACTCGTATAGATCATTAAAGCCCGGGGTAAATGTCATACTCCGACCCCACTAGATGATGACAACGCTTCAAAAGCTCCCACCAAATCATGTGAAAGATGGGGTTAGATCTGAATACTCTAGAGGGGGGGGTGAATAGAGTATGTTAAAACTTTTGACTGTTTTTAACTTTTATCAGAGTAAATAAAATAGGTGATACCAGAAGTAGTAAAAGAAAGAAAAGATAGTCTAATCTAATCTACTACAGCACAGCAAACTAGCCTATCACAGCCATAGTAAGAACAACAAGAAAAAGAGCAACCAGACAATACAAGAATTTATAGTGGTTTCTCAACCTGGGTACATCCACTCATCTACAACCCTAGTAGGAATCCACTAGCAGGTTTTTGATCAGGTGACTACCACCTTTGAGCTTTTGATCAGGTACCCAAAAACCAAAATAAACTTTTGAAGGGAGTTAATAAACCCTTTATACAGCAGGGGGAGAGAGATTTGATGAGGTCTTCTCTTTCTCAAACAACTGAGAAGACTTAGTGGATTGTTGTTGTCAAGGCTTCTTCAGAAATCACTTGAAGCCTTGCTCAAGGTGTAGGTCTTCTTCCTTAACTTGAGATGATCCAAGAACTTTTGACTGATTCAAAGATTATTGTCCTTGAAATCTCCAGGAGTTGAAGTTGAAGAAGACTCTTGATTGTGATGGTTGTTCTTCTTCTTCTTCATTAAGATCAAGGAGAAAACAAAGTGTTTTCTGCACTGAGAATGTCTGAGTGTTGTTTCTGTATTCTCTGTGATGTGTTCTTTCTTTTTCTCGCCTTCTTTTGATTCTGAGGACACTCTGAGATAAAGTGCCTTGGCTTCCTGCACCCAAAACAAACAATTTCTTTAGTGGGTGTTTTGTCATACCTGGGTTTGTCATCATGTCTGGATGACTTTCTCCTGAAGTCCTTCCTTGCCATCTTGTAGAATCTCTTGGCTAAGAGACTCAGGAGTTCTTCATTTGATGTTGGAGCTTTAGTTTCTTCTACAACTTTAAAAGCAATGTTCTGCTCCTTCCTTGTTGTTGTAGGAGTCTTCTGTTCTGCAGCTTCTCTGGACTTGATGAGCTGCTTATATGATTTGAGCTTGCCCAGAAGAGATTCTGTGGAAATCTCATTCAAGCTTCTGGCCTCCTTGATTGGCCAAATTCTGGAATCCCATGAGCTTGGGAAGCACATGAGGATCTTGTCATTGTCCTCAGTGAGAGAGATGTCTTTGTCCAAGATCTTCAGCTCACTGATTATTGAACTTAATCTATTGTACATGTCACTAACAAATTCTGATTCTTCCTTCTTAAAGTTCTCATACTGTGAGATGAGAGTTGATCTTTTGTCTTTCCTCTAATCAGCTGAACCAGCAACCATCTGATTTTGAGAGTCCCAGATTGCCTTGGCAGAAGTGCATTCAGCCACCTTTTGAAATATGTCATCTGACATAATTTGAGCCAGTATATTCATAGCCTTTGTATCTGTTATCTTAGCCTTTGTTTGAGCATCTGTCCACTCAGGTGGTGGAACAGCATGAGTGCTTGAAGTAGAGGTTGATGTAGCAGTTGTAGGTTGAGGAGGACCTGCCAAAATAGAATTATATATGTCCTCATCAATAGAATTCATATACATTCTGATTCTTGTCTTCCAGATTTCAAATTTATTCAAGTTGCAGACTGGAGGTCTGGTGCTTGCATAATCTTTGTTCTGTGTCATGCTATGAGATAAACAAAACTAAGATCAGATCTAACAAAGGATCTTTTGGTTCAAGTGTTAGCTTGTACAATAAAGGAACCCGCTCTGATACCAATTGAAAGATGGGGTTAGATCTGATTACTCTAGAGGGGGGTGAATATAGTATGTTAAAACTTTTGACTGTTTTTAACTTTTATCAGAGTAAATAAAATAGGTGATACCGGTAGTAGTAAAAGAAAGAAAAGATAGTCTAATCTAATCTACCACAGCACAACAAACTAGCCTATCACAGCCACAGCAAGAACAACAAGAAAAAGGGCAACCAGACAACACAAGAATTTATAGTGGTTCCCTAACCTAGATACATCCACTCTTCTACCACCCTGATAGGAATCCACTAGCAGGTTTTTGATCAGGTGACTGCCACCTTTGAGCTTTTGATCAGGTGCCCAAAAACCAAAATAAACTTTTGAAGGGAGTTAATAAACCCTTTATACAGGAGGGGGAGAGAGATTTGATGAGGTCTTCTCTTTCTTAAACAACTGAGAAGACTTAGTTGATTGTTATTGTAAAGGCTTCTTCAGAAATCACTTAAAGCCTTGCTCAGGGTGTAGGTCTTCTTCCTTGACTTGAGATGGTCCAGGAACTTCTGACTGATTCAGAGATTGTTGTCCTTGAAAGCTCCTGGAGTTGAAGTTGAAGAAGACTCTTGATTGTGATGGTTCTTCTTCTTCTTCTTCAGTAAGATCAAGGAGAAAACAAAGTGTTTTCTGCACTGAGAATGTCTGAGTGTTGTTTCTGTATTCTCTGTCTATTCTCTGTGTTGTGTTCTCTCTTGTTCTCTAGCCGTTTGAAAGAGAAAATCTCTTTTATATTCTACAGTTGAATTCTCCTTTGAATTTTGAATTCTCTACATTAATTGCTGACTATCTGGAGAATGAAAAGCGGCTGAAGAATATTTGCTTTAATGAGTTTCCCCAACTGTCCCAATTAATTAAGCAAGTAATTAACCTGATGAAGACTATAATTAATGCTGCCAATAATGGCTATATTCAGAGAATATGTGCATTAATTACTCAGAAAATTATTGCTAAATAATATATGGAATATGGACAGAAAATGATGAAAATTCTAAGTCTGGAACTGCAATAGAAATCATCAACCAAAGAACAGATTTCGTCGACCTGAGATCTAAGTTCGTCGAGCTGAGAAATCCTGTTAGTCGACCTGATAAAACTTGTTCGTCGACCTGAGATCCAAGTTCGTCGATCTGAGCTCAGCGCACTGCATTCTGTGAATAACTTGCAAATTCTGTGGTCCAAGTTCGTCGAGCACAGATTCTATCTTCGTCGAGCTGAGTTCAGAGAAAAATATCCTGGAAGGAATGTGTTGAAGTTGAAATCCAGACTTCGTCGTCCTGAGCTCGAATATCGTCGAGCTCAACTCAGAGAATTAACTCTGAGTTCGTCGATCAGCGATCGACGATCGTTGAGCTGAGTTCGACGAACGTCGAACTTATATACTGAATTTGATTTCTACTAAGTCTTAAGTCAATCTAAGGTCTTTTGTTGGCTGGTCCATGTATGGTTGAACCTAAAGACTTAGCCTAAACTCTAAAACTCAAAACATATGACCCTGTCTATACATTATGGGTCAGACATCCTAAATAGTGAACCTAGCCCAAATCTAACTAGGGATCCAACAATATTCCCCTATTTGGGTGAGGTCACTAATATAATTGAAAGAAAAACATTCACAAAGCTGAATAAATATATCTGGCATAAAATTGAAACATTCAACAGATATGTACATAGATAGTAGCTGTGTCAGAAAACAAATAAAGTACAGAACATAACAACTAAACAAGATATTCATTTCTTCTTCTGCTGCTTTTCCTTGTCAGCTTTGTCTTGCTTAGAAGGCTGTGTGAACTTGATTTCTCTATTAGGATTGGTTGCATCTCTTTTGCACATGGTCATGTCTGCAGCTCCAATTATATTGAGAGATGTTGCTCTAGGCACAACAGCCTCTGGATGTAAGCTCATATAGGCATCTACATTGAAAAATTTGTTAGCTTTTTCATACCTTTTAAGCTCTTCTTTTCTATAGGACGACATGGTTGAGTACTGAGAAAGATCTCTCCCTTCAGCTTTAGCTTTGTTAATCATTGATAATCCAACAAGCTCTTGGAATCTGGCCATTCTTGCAGTATTTTTTGTTTCAGGATCCACAAATGGGACTGGAGGAGAATCTGGCCTTTTTGGACTATTAGCTTTTTCAATTTCAGATGCTTGTTATTGTTGTTGTTGTTGTCTGTTGCTGCTAGAATACCTTTGCTGGCTGCTTCCATGTGATCTTGAGGATCTATCTAGTTGTCTTTGATATGTTCTAGCATACGGAGTATACCTCTGAGAAATGTTACCTGAAGCACCAGCAACAGGAGGAGGAGGAGGACCTCTCCAGTTCCTTTGAGAAGGAGGAGGAGGAGAGTATCTCCTGCTTTTCTTTCTGGCTTTCTGCTCATTTTTAGAAAGCCACATCCATGCTGGCATCCCTGGATATGGAGTGATATTCTGCAGAATATAGTATGAAGTATCATGAGTGGGATTAAGCTTAGGAGCAGCTTTTGGAGCAGCCTTTCTCTTCTTAGCAGCTTTCTTCTTGGCTTTAGCATTGTCAGAGTCATCAGAATCATCATCATCTTCATCATCAGAAGATCCTTGAGGGTTATCATACAAGTCATCAAATGCCTTCAGAATGTCTTTGGAAATTTGTTTTCAGCTTGAGGTGCCACTGAAGGTTTTGGAAGAGCTGGAATATCTGTCACTATAGTGCTTTTAGTAACTAATTTATTTTCTTCTTCAATATCAGCAAGAATGATATCATTTAACTATGGTACAGGACTATCATCCATTTTGTATATAGGAGGTGAGATAGCCTTTGGAGGGGATGATACTTTTGTAGGATCTATTCTTGCAAAACTAATCTTAAGTTGCTTGGCAACTGTGGGGCTTATTGGTGAAGTGCATGGTACAATAACCATAGAAGGCTGATGAGAATAACTAGAGAGACAATCATTGTAAACAAAACTGAAAGAATCTAGCAAAGAATTCAAATTAACTGTGGGATTTATAATATAATCACCATCAGTATTTATTTCTGTTGTAGCTGTGTCATCCATCTTTGTATCAGAATCAAGTAAATCAATTATACTTGTACGAGTAGTTGTTTCTGTTGAGTCATCGGTCATTTCAGAAACTACTGGTGCTGATTCTGCTGCTGTACATGAGGGAACTGGAGCTTCTTCATAGAACATCTCCCCCTGACTGGTTTCAGAGGGTCCTGAAGCCAGTCCTCCAGAAGAAGGGATAGAGGACAGAGCAGCAACTCTGGAAGAAAGAGAGGTGATTGAAGTAGAGAGAGGAACTATACAGCAGTTATAAGCTTCTCAAGAGTGGGAGAAATAAATGCAAGAAGATCTTTAGCTATATCACAAAAATTTAGATATAGAGATTCTGGAGCAGAGGAGGAGTAAGGAGTGTGATGTCCACAATTTGAACACACGGAGAATAGACTGGAAAGATCTGTATGTGTGTAGTCTGGAGCAGTAGATGGTATGTCAGTGTGGATGACTGAAGGGATATCAGTTGAAGGAGTTGCAGTGGTAGAAGGTTGGATTGTGGTTTTGGGGGAGGAAATAGGTTCCTGAATTTGAGAATGATGTGGAGATGGTTGAGGAGACAGTTGGGTGAAAGATGGTTCATGAATTGAGGTAGATGGTATTTCAGAGATATTAATTTGAGATATATTAAGTGGAGGAGGTGGAGAATGTAGAGGTGGAGATAAAGGTTGTATGGTAGGTTCTAGAGATGGAACTAGTGTGGGTTGATGTTGTTGTTGTTGTTGAGGTTGAGGAGGAGAAGGAATGTTGGTGGAGGGAGGAATTTCTTCTGGAGGTGGAAGAGCGGTTGTTACTGCACTGGTGCTCTCAGAAGTCCTGGAGGAGGATGAAGCCTTGGATGGCTTTGTGATTTTCCTCTCCCATCTGACAAAAAGTGCAGATGTAAGCCTTTTTGAGGCATTTATGAACACTGTCGTAGAGACCAATAGTTCAGGAGCTTTTTCTTGAAGGACTATTTGCAAAATCCTTCCAAGCAAACTTTCTTCTTATTGTTTTTCTTCTTTATTAAATCAAACAATATCTGACCCCAATTTGTCTGTTTCTTGTTAACCAGAGCAAACATCACAAGGAACCGGTGCCTGGTGATGTAATCGTGTGCGGTGTGTTTGCCTAATAGAACCTTGCCTACAACATCCGCCAAAAATTTATACGCAGCAGATAAATTTTTCTTCAGCAACTTATTTGGGTTTTCTCCAGAGTGACCCGTCTTTATCAGCATATTTTCATACTCATCACTATCCATCTTTATTTCTTCATTGCCATTCAGCAAACCAAAAATCTCATATAGAAAGGTGGGGGAAAGAGAAACTGCGTTACCGAATATTGTCCCTGTCATTGTATCTACCTCTGATGTTGTAGATGTGAACACCCATTCCTTAATCTCAATCATTGCTATCTTGATGTGGTTGGTCATGAAGTTTTTCAGATTTTGTTCCTCAAACAATTTCATAATATCCAGAAAAATCTGGTCAGAGTGTTGGAATGATTCTAAGTCGATGTCAAATCCCATGTCGAATTTCATCGCAGCAAGAGTGTTTGCCGGAATCGTCATTAGTTCATCTGCACAAGAAAAACAGAGATCAAGTGCAAAAGATCAAAAAGCGCGGGACGGAGCTCGAAGAAAACCTAGATATATGGTTTTCAGAATATGATGCGGCAGACTCCATCCGACGAAAAGTAAAAATTCTTCGATCTGGGTTCGACGAAATATTTTATTGACAAAAGAATTCGTCGATCTCAGTCAGAAGAAGTGAAATCATTTCGTCGATCTCAGTTCGACGAAAATTTTCTGAAGCAATATCGTCGAACTCCGGTCGACGAAAATAACTTCACACACAGAGAGTTCGTCGATCTCCGTTCGATGAATTTCTCTAGAACTCTTCTTAGTTCATCGATCTCCGTTCGACGAATTAAGGCAAATTCTTCGACCGCGGGCAGAAATCTAAATTAAGGCCTCTCCATCGATCATACCAAGCTGATTTATAAAGAACAGATGGTTCCTCTCATCCAAGGGTTTGGTGAAAATATCTGCTCTTTGCAAATTAGTGTAGATGTAGACAAGCTTAATTTTATGTTTGTCCACATACTCTCTAATGAAATGATGTCTAATGTCTATATGCTTAGTTCTACTGTGATGCACTGGATTTTGTGCAATGTAAATTGCACTTGTGTTGTCACATAGTAAAGTTGAATTAATTAAGTTGAACCCATAATCTAGGAGTTAATTTTAAATCCACAGCATCTGGAAACAACAACGGCCAGCTGTTATGTATTCTGCTTCAGCAGTTGATGTAGACACAGATGACTTCTTTTTGCAAAACCAAGACACTGGTCTCATACCAAGGAACTGGCATGTCCCTGAGGTAATTTTTCTATCCACTCTACATCCAGCAAAGTCAGCATCTGAGTATCCAGTTAACTCAAACTCTAACTCAGTTAGATACCAGAGTCCTAGACTAGGACAACTCTTTATATATCTTAAAATCCTTTTTTAAGAAAATAAGGTGAGATTCTTTAGGGTTCACTTGGAACCTAGCACAAAGACATATAGCAAACATGATGTCAGGTCTACTTGCTGTAAGATATAACAGGAACCCAATAATGGCCCTATATAATTTCTGATCAACAGGTTTTCCATATTCATCAGAGTCAATTACAGCATTTGTAGTCATAGGTGTTTTCTTGGCTGAGGCATCTGGCATCCCAAACTTTTTGATTAGCTCTTTAGTATACTTAGATTGGGATATAAAGATGCCATCAGGTAGCTGCTTCAATTGGAGACCAAGGAAGTAGGAGAGCTCACTCATGCTACTCATTTCAAACTTTGAATGCATGAGGTCAGAGAACCTCTTTCATAGTTTGGAATTTGTAGACCCAAAAATAATGTCATCCACATAGATTCGTACTAACAAGATTTGATTCTTATGATGTCTAGTGAATAATGTCCTATCTATAATGCCCCTAGAAAATTTATGTTCTTGAAGAAAGCTAGCTAGGGTTTCATACCAAGCTCTTGGAGCTTGCTTTAAACCATAGAGAGCTTTATGTAATTTAAAGACAAAAGAGGGATGAGTTGGAGAGATAAAACCTGGTGGTTGCTCCACATAAACTTCTTATTTAAGTTCACCATTCAAGAATGCACTCTTGACATCCATTTGGTACACTTTGAACTTTTTGTAGGCAGCATATGCAAGGAATATTCTGATTGCTTCCAACCTTGCAACAGGTGTAAAAGTCTGGTCATAATCAACCCCTTCCTCTTGCCTATAGCCTTAAGCAACCAGTGTTACCTTGTTCCTTATAATATTCCCTTGGGCATCAAGCTTGTTTCTGAATACCCATTTAATTCCAATGACTGGGTAGTCTGTTGGTCTTGGAACTAAATCTCAAACTCTGCATCTCTCAAATTGGTTGAGCTCCTCTTGCATTGCAACAATCCAGTGGGGATCTTGCTCTGCATCATTAATGTATTTGGGCTCAATTTAAGACATGAAGCAGGCATGCATCAAGTCTTAGTTGAGTTGATGCCTGGTCTGCACACCAATTGAAATGTCTCCAATCACTTGAGATACAGGGTGATCTCTAAGTGTGACAAACTTAGTAGGTGGAGTTGGTTGTGCAACAGCTTGGGGAATAAATTCCTCTTGTGGAATTATAGTAGCTGATGGAGGTTCTTCACTGATTTCAGTGTGTTCATCTTCACTGTCTTCATCAATATGTGGAGAAGGATGGCTAACAACCTCATAAGTGAGGGTCAGTTCATTTACCTTCTCACACAAATTTGGTTCTTGCAAAGAGTTACTGGTAGAAATTTCTTTCTCCTTATAAAACATGTTAGTTTCATCAAATGAAATATGTACAGATTCTTCAATTTTCATGGTAGATTTATTAAAGACTCTATAAGCCTTATCTACTTGGGAATATCCAAGAAAAATTCTCATTTCAGCCTTGGCTTCAAATTTTCTAATGTGTTTCTTATTGTTGTTGTGAATGTAACATAAGCAACCAAAAATTTTAAAATAGTCTACTTTAGGTTTCTTTCCTTTAAGTAGCTCATAAGGAGTCTTATTCTTAAGTTTGTGTATAAGACTTCTATTTAGTACATAATTTTCTATGCTCACAACCTCTGCCTAAAAGGATAGGGGCAAATGAGCATATGTAAGTAATGTGCCTGCTGATTCAATTAGGGTTCTATTCTTCCTTTCAGCAACCCCTTTTTGTTGAGGTGTTCTAGGAGCTGAGAAGCAGTGCTTGATACCTTCCTTCTCACAGAACTCTTGCATAAGAAGAGACTCAAACTCAGTACCATGATCACTTCTGATCAATGCAACTGGAGTAGAGTACTCAATCTGTATGTTCTTGAGAAAATCTGTAAGAACCTTGAAGTTATCAGACTTAGATCTCATAAAGAATACTCAAGTTAATGTAGAGAAGTCATCTACAATCACTAAAGTATAAGATTTCCCTCATAGACTTTGTACTACAATAGGACCAAAAAGGTTCATATGTAGTAAGTACAATATTTTAGGTGAGTCACTTTTATTTATTGATTTAAAACTGCTTTTAGTTTGCTTGCCTAATTGACAAGTCTTGCAAAGGCTTTCCTTCTTGTAGGGGCAAGAAGGTAATCCTCTAACAAGGTTGTCCCTAGAGAGTTTGGCAATGTTTTTCAAATTAACATGACCTAATCTCCTATGCCAAAGGTCATTATTATTGCTAGTTTGATTGAACAAACAAATTTCAGATTTAGCTGACTGGAAATTAACTATGTAAATGTTTCATATTCTAGTGTCAGTCAATACTACATGGTTATCTAAAGAAGTGATAATACATGAGGTTTTATTAAAGGATACCTGAAACCTTTCATCACATAACTGACTTATGGAGATGAGGTTATGCTTCAGTCCATTTACATATGCAACCTTCCTGAAGGTGACAGCTCCAATCTTGACCTTTCCATAGCCTTAAGCCTGGACACAATTGGAGTCACCAAATATTACTTTTGGTCCTAACTTTGACTTGAAGTTGATTAGATTGTTCTTGTTTCCAATCATGTGTTTAGAACAGCCACTATTCAGGTACCACTGCTGCTCTATGGTGGGATAGTATTTCACCTGCAAAGAAATAGATTAACAATTCTTTACCAAGGTTTCCTTGGGTCCTTCTTCCTTTACATAACTAAAACTAGAAATGTAAGAGTATTCTGGTTGGCATTTGTAACCTAAAGGGTGATATCTTCTAGGTGGTATAATCCATTGATTAAATTGATTATAGGAAGGTCTAGGTTGATTATGAGTTTTAGGAAAAATAAAATTTCTGTTAAGATGAACTGCGTTCGACGAATTCAGGTACGTTCGTCGAACTGAGTTCGATGAATGGGGATGAGTTTGTCGAACTCCACTCAAAGAATGAGAATATCCACTCTCTGGGCCCCAAAATCATCTATCTCTGCTCGACGAACCATACCGGTTTCGTCGATCGTAGTTCAATGAATAGTTATAGTGTAAGTTTGCGTTCGGAGTTCGTCGACTGGAGTTCGACGAACTATACACATTTCGTCGATCGGATTTCGACGAAATCTGTTGAACATTGTTGTAGTTAGGATTTTTCTTATTCTATTTCCTTTCTTATTCTTTTGTTTTAATTCAGTTGGTTTATCATTATTGTCATTTTCTATCTTCTCTTTTCCCTTTTTTAAGACAAATTTAATTGGAGTTGACAATATATTTTTCTAGATTAGTGGGGGTTGGCTTGATGAAGCACCTAAGCCCAGTTTGTCATTTAATCTGGCATTAACTGTGCTTGTAATGTCCATCAACTTGATGTTTCTCCTATTTAGGGATTCTTCAAGTTATCTAGCCTCAGCTAACTCAGATTTTAATGATAAAATTTGTTCTTAAGCTAAAGTTAATTTATCTTTTAACTTAATGTTTTCAGAAATAAGGTTTTCATGTTCAGATAATTTTTCCCTAAGTATTTTAATTTCTTTTTCAGAATTTATTAAATCTATGCATAAGGACTTAAATTTAGTTTTGAAGCTATCTGAATTATAATCAAAGGATGATAATACCTGATCTGCTTCTGATTCAAATTCTTCATTGTCTGACTCTTCTGTTTTTCCTCGGCATCTGATGGGCTGCAAGAGGCATTGATAGCCATGAGGCAAACTTCCCTTTCCTTAGCTTCTTATTCCTCTTCACTGGGACTAGATGATGAAGATTCTTTTTCAGTGTCACTTCAGGTTTCAGCAACAAAGCCCTTCTCTTTTCTCTTGTGCTTGCTGGAGGAAGACTTGTTGTAATGCTATTTTCTGGAGTCCTTCTCTCTTCTTCTCTAGCTGTTTGAAAGAGAAAATCTCTTTTATATTCTGTAGTTGAATTCTCCTTTGAGTTTTGAATTCTCTGCATTAATTGCTGACTATCTAGAGAATGAAAAGTGGCTGGAGAATATCTGCCTTAATGAGTTTCCTCAACTGTCCCAATTAATTAAGCAAGTAATTAACCTGATGAAGACCATAATTAATGCTGCCAATAACGGCTATATTCAGAGAATATGTGCATTAATTACTCAGGAAATTATTGTTAAATAATATATGGAATATGGACAGAAAATGAGGAAAATTCTAAGTCTGGAACTGCAACAGAAATCGTCAACCAAAGAACAGATTTCGTCGACCTGAGATCCAAGTTCGTCGACCTGAGAAAACTTGTTCGTCGACCTGAGATCCAAGTTCGTCGAGCTGAGCTCAGCGCACTGCATTATGTGAATAACTTTCCAATTCTGTGGTCCAAGTTCGTCGAGCACAGATTCTGTCTTTGTCGAGCTGAGTTCAGAGAAAAATATCCTGGAAGGAATGTGTTGAAGTTGAAATCCAGACTTCATCGTCCTGAGCTCGAATATCGTCGAGCTCAACTCAGAGAATTAACTCTGAGTTCCTAGATCAGCGGTCGACGATCGTTGAGCTGAGTTTGACGAACGTTGAACTTATATACTGAATTTGATTTCTTCTAAGTCTTGAGTCAATCTGAGGTCTTCTGTTGGCTGGTCCATGTAAGGTTGAATATAAAGACTTAGTCTAAACTCTAGAACTCAAAACATATGACTTTGGCTATACATTGTGGGTCAGACATCATAAATAGTGAACCTACCCCAAATCCAACTAGGGATCCAACATCATGGGCATTTTCATGGATTCTTGATGAATCCAAACAATGTTCCTTTATGACAATAATCTGTCTTGTATTCAAATGTCAGCCACCCGTTGTTATTGTTGGATCGTGAGGCGCCCTTAGAGAGGGGAGGGGTGAATAAGGGTTAACACTAATTTTTTTATTTATCTATTTTTCTGAATGAAATAATTACAGAAATCAAAAGTAGTAAATCAGATGAACACAAATGACAATATTTTATTTGAAAATGGAACAAACAAAGTACAAAGATTCTCTATAAAGCTAGAGATTAAGGCTATGGAAAAATAAACTCCTTTTGATTTCACCGGTCCTTCTGTTGGGTTTCTCTATGAGGATGGCACAACGCTTGTGCACGCAGCGGAAGAATAAAACATCAAGAAAACCCAAAAGAAATGGGATCGGGCCATGATAGTTGAATCAAGAAGTTAACATACAACTAGGCAAAAATTATCTCGGTGGCGTTGAGTCACAACTCAACGGAGATGCTCCAAGCTTCGTCTTCTTGCTAGCGGCGAGTTCTACGTAGAATAATATCCACGTCTCTGCAGAAATCCACACGAGCGGGAGAACACCGAGCTTTCCGTCGCACGGAAGATCGGGAAGGACGATGACCGCACCTTGCTATTCCACGGACTGCTAGGTCCGCGCCAGGAAGAGCAGCACCAGCGATAGTCGCCGGAGAAGAGGAGGTCAACGGAGCGATCACGGCGGCGGCGGAACCCTTCCGTCGGCGGCGGGATTCGGTATCGGCGGAACGAGCGGAGTGGCGGAACGCTTCCGTCGATTTCGATTCGATCAGCCAAGGAGAGACCTGTCCAAAAAAACCCTAAGTATTCTATTTATACCTAAAGTATAAAATAGACTTAGGAGTGTCGCTATCCGCAGACCACCCAAGAATAAGGGTTCCAGAATCGGCGAGAATCACCAGCCGATCGGTGATAATCGATCGTCGAGAATCACTAAGGGTCGGCGAGTATCGGCTAGGATCGGCGAGAACCAGTCAGCGAGAATCGGTCGGCGAGAATCACCAGCAGATTCGGCGAGAATCAATCGGCGTGAATGCTTGATGATTCACGTCGAATCGTAGGTTGACGATTCTCGTCGATCGTCGAGAATCACCGACGATACACGTCGAACAGAGTCGACGATTCTCGTCGATCGGTGAGAATCAGAGTACACTACTCGACGATTCTCGTCGATCGGCGAGAATCCGAGCACCAATCCACCAAGGCAACACTTTGCCCAACCCGATGATCCTTTAAGGCAACACTTTGCCCACAACCCCATTCAGGTCAGTGATTGGTAACCTTTATCAACACAGTCAATCATCGAACTTCTCCACATCTCTTATGTGCGACCCTGCAGGCTCATATCGCGTTGGCAGTGAGATTACATGTTTGACCACTTCTAGATCACCATGGTAACTCCAACAGACTCCCACTTGATCTTGAAAGTATCAAACCAAAAAACCTCACAAATAATGAGCGGCATCTAGCAATGCATCATTGCTCCCCAAGCAATAAGAGTTTATAACTCATAAGCCTTTATGACCAATGTATCAACGTTGTCTTTGTCCCTTTGTCCCTTACATCCGGAAAGAACTAGAGGCATGGACCGTGTCACCCTCGTAATAGCTCAATCCAAGTTTTCTTGATCCAGGACGGACTTCCAGAGAATGGTGAGTCCAATATCACATATTGACTCAACCAAGCATGGCCATGCATTTCTCAGTCCAGTTCCATCAAGGGGCCCATGGATGCAACTCCTGTCATACAGGAGGACAAATTCCATATCTGCTCACACACAAACACCCAAATGATTCGTAACATGCCCAACAACCACCCTTATCATCAACCTTTCTCAAGGAAGACTTTAGATGGCATCAAAGCACGCTCTTCCTCACTTGATGAATGTTGTGACTTCAGGTCAAAGGACCACAACACCATTGTCAATTGATACCTACTCGTGACACGATTGGATGACAATCCACAGAGTAGTCTCAGGTTGGGTCTGTCCAGTACAACTTGTTCACTAACAAGTACCCACGTGATGACTTGATATCACAATATCATGACCTGTGAGAACCGGTCATCAGTCAACGCACGTGCTAGCCTTTATGTATCATCATCACCCTTAGCTTCTATGATGATACTTGACCAGGGACCTTTTAAGAATGAAGCTTCAAATAAATCACAGGCTCTCACATTCAAGTCATGTACTTGATGTCCCATGGAAGCGAACATTCTAAGGGTATCTATTATGTTAACATTTAACTATCATATAGAAAGAAAAAACTCATAATAAAAGAATTTGCCATTAATTGTAAGAGAAAAACTAGGTACATTGTTCATCATATGAACAAATAGCCAACAAAATACATATTTACATGCAATCCACAAGATTCTCGCTAGAGTTGATCATTTAGGTATCGTATACCCATCGATCTAGTATGACCATCATGCTTTCTCTGCGTGAGAGGCTTTGTCAGCGGATCCGCAATATTCTCCTCAGTCGGCACTCTGCAAATGTTCACATCTCCTCGTTCGACAATCTCACGAATAAGATGAAACCGCCGAAGTATGTGCTTGGAGCGCTGATGGGATCTAGGTTCCTTAGATTGTACAATTGCACCATTGCTATCACAGTAGAGAACTACGGGACCAACAATGCTAGGAACTACATCAAGCTCGCCGATGAATTTCCTAATCCATACAGCCTCCTTCGCCGCATTAGCTGCAGCGATATACTCGGCCTCAGTTGTAGAATCAGCAACTGTCTCTTGCTTGGAACTCTTCCAGCTCACAGCTCCTCCATTCAGGCAAAACACAAAACCTGACTGAGACTTGGAGTCGTCCCTGTCAGTTTGGAAGCTAGCATCCATGTAACCACTTACAACGAGCTCTTCCTCTCCACCATACACCAAGAACACATCCTTAGTCCTTCTCAAGTACTTCAGGATATTCTTGACTGCAATCCAGTGACACTCACCGGGGTCTGACTGATACCTGCTAGTCATGCTCAAAGCAAAGGAGACGTCGGACATAACATCGCGTACATGATTGATCCAATTGCCGAAGCATATGGAATCAACTTCATGCGGTCCTTACCTTCACAAGACTTTGGACACTGGTCCTTAGAGAGATTCACACCATGAGACATGGGCAAAAATCCTTTCTTGGACTCAAGCATGTTGAACCGCTTCAACACCTTTTCGATGTACGTACTCTGGGTCAAACCCAGCAACTTCTTCGATCTATCTCTATAGATCTTAATACCGAGTATATAAGTCGCTTCACCCAAATCCTTCATTGAAAAGCAGTTCCCTAGGTTGTTCTTAACAACTTTCAGGGTAGTAATATCATTCCCAATCAACAGTATGTCATCTACATATAGTATCAGGAAGACAACAATGCTCCCACTGATTCTCTTGTAAACACAAGGCTCATCTTCATTCTTGATGAAACCAAACTCTTTGATTTTCTCATCAAAACGAAGATTCCAACTTCGAGAGGCCTGTTTCAGTCCATAGATGGACTTATTCAGCTTGCATATTTTAGTGGCTTCATCTGGGGATACAAAACCCTCGGGTTGTGTCATATACACTTCCTCAAGGAGGTTTCCATTAAGGAAAGACGTTTTGACATCCATCTGCCAGATCTCGTAGTCATAATACGCAGCAACAGCAAGCAATATCCTTATGGACTTTACCATGGCAACAGGGGAAAAGGTCTCATCATAGTCAATACCATGAATTTGCTTGAAACCCTTAGCCACCAGTCGCCCTTTGAATGTGTGTACATTCCCATCCATGTCGGTTTTCTTCTTGAAGACCCACTTGCACCCTATGGGTCGTACCCCTTCAGGTGGTTCCACCAAGTTCCAAACTTGGTTTGCATACATGGAGTCCATTTCGGATTTCATAGCCTCAAGCCATTTGTCGGAGTACAGTCCATTCATAGCCACTTGGTAGGTTGCTGGTTCATCATCATGATCCATAAGCAACACATTACCTATTTGAGACACGAGAAATCCATATCTCTCAGGCTCAAACCTCGGTCTACCAGATCTACGTAGGACTTGTGTTCCCTGAGCAGGTTCTCTAGCTACAACATCTTGTAGTCCTGTCTCAGAATCCAATTCCGGTTCATTCACTACATGTGGTTCTTGAACTTCTTCAAGCTCTACCTTTTCAGTCTTTCTTGATAAGAACTCTTTCTCCAAGAAGACACCAGTCCTTGCGACAAACACTTTGCCCTCAGACGGTAGGTAAAAGTAATACCCTTTCATTTACTTAGGATATCCCACCAGATAACATTTATCCGATTTGGGTTCCAGCTTGTCAGGCATTTGACGTCTCACGTATGCCTCACAGCCCCAAATTTTAATGAACGACATACTAGGACGCTTCCCAGTCCATATCTCATATGGTGTCTTCAGAACCGTTTTCGTTGGAGCGTGATTCAATGTCATTGCAGCAGTCTCTAAAGCAAAACCCCAAAAGGAAACAGGCAAGTCTGCATGACTCATCATCGAACGTACCATGTCTAACAGAGTACGATTTCTCCTCTCAGACACACCATTGTGTTGTGGTGTTCTAGGTGGAGTGAGTTGTGATACAATACCACACTCTTTCAGATGATCACGGAACTCATGACTCAGGTATTCGCCACCTCGATCAGATCGGAGTGCTTTAACCCTTTTACCCAACTGGTTTTCTACTTCATTCTTGAACTCTTTGAACTTTTCAAAGGTCTCGGATTTGCACTTCATAAGATACACATATCCGTATCTACTGAAATCATCAGTAAATGTAACAAAGTAGAAATACCCACCTCTAGCCATGGAACTCATGGGTCCGCATACATCACTATGTACAACACCCAAGAGATCCTCAGCCCTCTCAGTATAACCAGTGAAATGAGCTTTAGTCATTTTGCCTAACAAACAAGATTCGCATCGCTCAAATGATTCATAATCAAATGAGTCCAAAAGTCCATCTCTATGGAGCTTGGATATGCGCTTCTCGTTGATATGGCCCAAACGACAATGCCAGAGAAAAGTAGGGTTCGAGTCATTTGTTCTTAGTCTTTTATTATTTTCTACATTACAGATCAGATGGTCCAAGTTCAAAACATAAAGACCATTAAACAATTGGGCTACAGCATAACAAACATCATTCTTAAATATAGAACAATAGTTGTTCTTAATTATAAAAGAAAATCCAATCATGTCCAAACATGAAATAGATATAATGTTTCTAGTTATGGCCGGAACAAAATAACAATTATCTAGTTCTATTACAAGCCCACTGGGCAAAGAAAGACGGTAAACCCCTACGGCTACAGCAGCAACTCTTGCTCCATTGCCGACGCGGAGGTCCACCTCCCCTTTACTCAGCAATCTTCTCCTTTCCAGTTCCTGCACATTTGTACAAATGTGAGAACCACATCCGGTATCCAATACCCAAGATGAAGGAGCAGAAAGGTTTATCTCTATAACGTAAACATTTGAAGCGGAAGTCATACCTCCCTTCTTTTTCTGCAGACCTTCAATGTACGAAGTACAGTTCCTCCTCTAATGACCAGCCTTGCCACAGTGGTGGCATTTCCCTTCCTTCACCGTGCTTTTCCTTTTCATCAGTGCAGAAGACTTGGGCTCAAGATATGACTTAGGTCCCACCTTCGTCTTCTTAGAACCCTTGGCCTTGCCCTTGCCCTTATGCACCATCAGTATGGGGCTGGCAGGCTTGGCCTTCTTCATATTGATTTCAGCAGTTCTCAACATGCCTAGGAGTTCGGGCAGTGTCTTGTCTATTTCATTCATGTTGTAGTTGAAGACGAACTGCTCATAACTGTCCGGCAACGATTGCAGGATCAGATATGTGGCCAACTCTTGACCAAGAGGAAAACCCAGCCTTTCAAGGTTCTCTATATACCCAATCATCTTGAGTACGTGAGTCCCTACTGAGTCTCGAACTCCCATCTTGCACTGAAACAACGCTTTTGTGATGTCGAACCTCTCTTGACGAGCCTGCCCTTGAAACATTTTCTTGAGATGCTCGTCAATCTCCTTGCACCCCATGTTCTCATGTTGCTTCTGAAGCTCAGAGTTCATAGTGGCAAGCATAAGGCATTCGACATCTAAAGCATCATCAGTATACTTCTTATAAGTATCCTTCTCAGCACGGGAAGAGTTCCCGGTCGGCACCTCGGGGGCTTCTTCTTCCAAGACATAGAGCTTTCGCTCTTGCCTGAGAACAATTCTCAGGTTCCTATACCAGTCCATGTAATTAGTCCCACTGAGCTTATCCTTCTCAAGGATGGCTCTCAGAGACAAAGTGGAGTGTGAAACACTTGCCATGGAATTCTACAAGAATTTATGCAGAATAAAATCAGTACCAAAATTTCAAATACAATTTATTTTAATTTGGACTTCAATTAAAACACTCCCACTATTTTATTCGAAATGATAGCCCTCACTAACAATTAGGAGAGTTCATGCGAGCTACTCTCTTAGTGGACAAGATCCGTATTTCACCAACACAATGAGTCAGCTTTGGCTTTCCTCTCACGATGCGGTTATTTAGGTAGGCAACGCTTGCCAATTGCATCCTCATGCAATTCTTGTATGGTTGGTGAATAACTCCTTACTCGCATCCATCATATGGTGCATGCCAACCCTATGCCTCTAGGCACTCAACCTTTGAGGTCACCTAGTTAAGCTGGACCCGATGTCGACAGTGGGATATCACAATTATCCGCTCGCACCCTTACCAAGATAGATTAATGCACCTTGCTTTGGCAAGCCCACACTTCATCGATCGAGGCAGGAAGAGTGTCATCCATCGGAAGGCATCCGAACACTTAATATTTGATGAAGGGATTTTAATTATAGGTTAACAATTAACCATGATCAATATTTGATCAATGTGCATATCCAAAGAAAAACAATTTTTCTAAAACCACATGCATCCCTCATGTGCACAACCTGACACCATCAACATTTGATAGAAGGAAGGGCTAAATCTGAACATCCGGAAACTTCCAAATCCTCAGATTTACATGCATTGGACAAAGGCAAAGACAACTCAACTTAAAGCAGTAGACAAGCTCTTCTCTCTATGTTGGATCCAAATCCAAAACAAACTCGAGGGATGGTTACTGCTAAGGAGATAACAATTTCTAACAATTAGAAATTACCACGAAATTCCAGACGTTCTTGGCGGGGAACCAAGACTAAATCTAGACATTTAGAACACTTCTAAATCCCTAGGTTTACACGCACTGGAATAACAAAAACTTCCAATACAACAATCATGGCCGAAACCTGGCTCTGATACCACTGTTGGGTTTCTCTATGAGGATGGCACAACGCTTGTGCACGCAGCGGAAGAATAAAACATCAAGAAAACCCAAAAGAAATGGGATCGGGCCATGATAGTTGAATCAAGAAGTTAACATACAACTAGGCAAAAATTACCTCGGTGGCGTTGAGTCACAACTCAACGGAGATGCTCCAAGCTTCGTCTTCTTGCTAGCGGCGAGTTCTACGTGGAATAATATCCACGTCTCTGCAGAAATCCACACGAGCGGGAGAACACCGAGCTTTCCGTCGCACGGAAGATCGGGAAGGACGATGACCGCACCTTGCTATTCCACGGACTGCTAGGTCCGCGCCAGGAAGAGCAGCACCAGCGACAGTCACCGGAGAAGAGGAGGTCAACGGAGCGATCACGGCGGCGGCGGAACCCTTCCGTCGGCGGCGGGATTCGGGATCGGCGGAACGAGCGGAGTGGCGGAACGCTTCCGTCGATTTCGATTCGATCAGCCAAGGAGAGATCTGTCCCGAAAAACCCTAAGTATTCTATTTATACCTAAAGTATAAAATAGACTTAGGAGTGTCGCTATCCGCAGACCACCCAAGAATAAGGGTTCCAGAATCGGCGAGAATCACCAGCCGATCGGTGAGAATCGATCGTCGAGAATCACTAAGGGTCGGCGAGTATCGGCTAGGATCGGCGAGAACCAGTCAGCGAGAATCGGTCGGCGAGAATCACCAGCAGATTCGGCGAGAATCAATCGGCGTGAATGCCCGATGATTCACGTCGAATTGTAGGTTGACGATTCCCGTCGATCGTCGAGAATCACCGACGATACACGTCGAACAGAGTCGACGATTCTCGTCGATCGGTGGGAATCAGAGTACACTACTCGACGATTCTCGTCGATCGGCGAGAATCCGAGCACCAATCCACCAAGGCAACATTTTGCCCAACCCGATGATCCTTTAAGGCAACACTTTGCCCACAACCCCATTCAGGTCGGTGATTGGTAACCTTTACCAACACAGTCAATCATCCAACTTCTCCACATCTCTTATGTGCGACCCTGCAGGCTCATATCGCGTTGGCAGTGAGATTACATGTTTGACCAATTCTAGATCACCATGGTAACTCCAACACCTTCTACCAAGAACCAGTCAGCTATAGTATATCTCTCCCTAGATCTTGCTACTAGCCTCCCCCTAGATGTCACCACGATCTAGTCGCTGCACACAAGGCGGAAAAAAATCCCAAAGTCACACAAGGACCTAGATGTCATGCACAAGACGATGATTTCCTCCTAAGCCACACACGGACCTAGACACCACGAACAAGATGGCGATTTTCTCTATCGATTACAATGATGAAATAAAGAATTATAATGAATAACTTTCAGAATGAAAAACTCCCTCTAAATGAAATACAGAAGGTGTTGACGAATGCTTGCTAACGTTGTTTGAGATGCTATGTACGAGTCGTCGCTCTTTCGTTCCTTCTTGGGAAGATGGAGTTTTTATGGATGCTTGAGCTCTCTGGACAGGATGCATGGGAAGGAATACACCAAAATCTTTAAAGTCATAATCTCCACAAAAATGAGCCAAATATATATTTTAGTTATATCACTGGAGATACTAGATATCGCCTGCGAGCGATATCCTATCTGGTTGTCATGTGTCCCATGGATTCTAAACTTCTACGAGATGATTCAGTCATGGCCAATCGTGTGTTATCTCCCGTGCGATATCAATATCGATGGGCGATACTGAGGTTAACTGAAATGTCGTGGAGATCATGCGGTAACTGTTTTGTGTGCTATCGCTGGACGACAATACTGGATATTGCCAGGCTATATTGTCACAACCCGCATTTTCACAACATTTAAGTTATATCAGAGTAAGAAAAAATACGCATTGTGATGCCATGTCGTACAGGGGATAACTGTAGACGCTCAGGCAAGACTCCAAACTCTACAAGTTAAATGAAATCCATAAGTTATTAACTAGAAACCAATTTAAATTTAGATGGTCGTATCTCTCGGCACAGTGGATCAGCTAGTCCATGAGTAAGAGTATAGTTATACGCTGCGGAAATACTTTAATTATGTTGGATTTACATCCTACACGAGCATAAACATCCTCGATGGACAACTAACAGTATGCAAGAATCTAGATTTATTATAAGTATAGAAATAGTTTTTACGTTAGTTAAACAATAGCATTTTAGGTTTAGAAAGGTGGCATGTATGAAGTACTAGTAGTAAATGCTTTTTATAAGTTAAAATACCTAACATGAAACCTAGCATAAACATTTCAAAAGAGCAAGTAGAAACAATTAAATTGTAACACCCCCTATCCGTCGCATAGCATATAGCAGTAGGTCCGGCCGGGGCCCGACGCCATATACCACAGACAGACCGGGCGGTTACTCAATGGAAACCATACAACCAATATCCAACGTCCTACACAGAGTCATTATAGCGGAAGTAAATTAAAGTTACAAGTTAAAGAACCCAACCAAACATGAATGTCCACTACTCAAAAACCCAATAGGAATGAAGTACAATACACAAGTATGATGGCCTTAAGGCCTTACATTTGTTTATTCAATTAACATGTTTTCCAAACCTCGGCACGCAGGCTGGTCACACATGAATAAAACAAGTAAACACTCAATTTAGGCCTTCGAGGGCTGGCACAGCAACCTGGACTTTAGCCCGCTATTTAGCACTCCGCTCTGTAGCACCTGCAAGCAACAATCCACCGCATGGTGGCAAACAAAGGCAACGGTCAGCTATGCTGACCAAATTATAACGATCCCGCCCCCAACTCGAGGCGGCGATGCTCCTTCCCTGCACTTTGTTAGCATAATCCAGCAGTATAGTGTAATAACACAACAACATAGGTGTAGGCACTCACGGCCACACACCCCATGCACTCAGGGCACATTCTCGATGAACCGATCAACGTCACGTCAGTTCAAGCCATAGACGCCTCGATATCACCACCGCCACAAGGACGGCCAAATCTCGTGAGCATTTAGGTCCTTCCAGCCGATGTCACGTCAATTTAAGGCATAGACAACCTGAGACCTCCTTTCTATGTCAACGGCAAGTCCCACGTAGCTTTAGGTCGCTTGTACCGAACGACATAGACCGAGCACGGTTCCTCTATACTCGTTGCTCACACCGCAACGTCAATTTAAGCCATATGCGCGGGTTAGCTCCCCGAGTCCCAAATCGTTACACACAACACAAAACCTAGTTATGTTCAGATTGGCTCCCAGGACACCAAGTTGGCAGAGTCTCGCATCTGCCCAGTTTTCCGGGTGCACCTTGGAGTTAATCCCCTAGGATCCTTGTTGCAATCTACCGCGTAGAAAACCCAAAAAACAATCATTTGCACGGAGTATTCTTCGGCCATTCAAGCAATGCAACATCACCGATCCAGACCAACTTGTCCGGGTAGGCTTCACACATCATGCCTATATCCGTTCTCGATTACGGACTCTACATGTACACAACGGGGACTATTCATGTCTACCCAAAGGAACGCCTCAACTCACCGCAAACTCGTGAGAGCGGGCTTCCTATGCAAAGGAAATGATAGCTTCACATGCTCAAGTAGAGAATTGTTACCCTAGCATTTTTTCTTGGCTCCATGGAAATGTATGCGGATGGAAAGCACCGCAATCTCCTTGCCTCCATAGATCCGAAGTCGGCTCGCGATTTGGATCTCTGAAACTCCGCAGGTAACCGGATCTATCCTCCTTTCTTCTTCCTTGATCTTCCTTCTCTCTAGACTTTTAGAAAGAGACTAAGTAAAAGATGTGAGGGATTTGAAACCCTATTCCCGGGTAATCCCAGTAGGAACAACCCCCAGCCGTCGGATCCCAAAATAAGGAAACGAACGGCTACGATCCGGAGATGAAATGCAAAACCTGGGCTGAACACGGCCTGTGACACGCCCATGTCCAGGGTCGTGTCCCCCATTCGCCGTCGAAACCGACGCGTCCCGAAATTCACGCGGGCACCCGACACGCCCGTGTTAGAACTGACATGCCTGTGCCATCCAGTACATGCCCGTGTTCCCGGGTGTGTTCCTCCATCGACACAGGACCAGCACCAACCCGAGACACACATGGGTCTTGGACACGCCCGTGTCATACCCTAATACGCCTGGGCTCCAGGCCGTGTTCACTGTCTCGACACTTCGTCGAGCACAGTTCGTCGACCACCCTACACGACCTTGGACACGCCCGTATCCTAGGTCCGTGTTCCATGTCTCGACACTTCGTTGAGTGAAAATTGTCGACTTCCCGGGCAGATCGTCGGTATGAGCTCGACACGCCCTGGGACACGCCCGTGTCTCAGGCCGTGTTCGCTGCTCGACGATCGTCGACTCCAAAATTCTTCGACCTCTCGGCCGAATCGTCGACCCAAACACGACACGCCCTGGGACACGCCCGTGTCCTAGGCCGTGTGCCCCTGCCAAATTCCAAACTTGGCTCAAAACGCCTCTCATCGCTCTTTTGAGTTTCGGGGCGTTATAACTCTCTCCCTCTTAAAAGAATTTCGTCCTTGAAATTACATAAAGGAAAGATAATCATAAACTTAAACGGTACCTGAGTGAAACAACTCTGGGTACTCCTCAAGCATGGTCTGCTCCCGCTCCCAAGAGAGCTCTTCCCGACCGCAATGGTCCCAATGTACCTTGACCATCCTGATCTCTTTGTTGCGTAGCCGCTTGACTTCCGAGTCCTCAATACGAACAGGCTTGACCTTCGTCGTCAACCCATTCTCGACCGGCACCTGATCCACTGCAATCACATGTGAAGGCTCTTTCACCTCCTTCCGTAGCACCGATATATGGAATATATCGTGTAGACCACTAAGCTCCACTGATAGCTTCAACCGATAAGCTGCTTCACCAATCCGCTCCAGAACCTCAAACGGTCCAAGGTAACTCGGGCTTAGCTTCTTCAAGCGCCGCACCCGCGAGACACCCTTGAACGGCTTGATCTTCAAGTACACCCAGTCGCCAACAGCGAACTCCACGTTCCAGTGCTTGGCGTTATAGTACTTAGCCTGGCATTCCTGAGCAATTAGCAACCTTTCCCTAATGGTTCGCACCAAAGAAGTAGCAGCTTCCACCTCTTGGCGCTTGTACAACTTTGACTCACCCGTTTCCAACCAAGACAACGGCGTGCGACATCTTCTACCATAAAGGGCCTCGAAGGGCGCCATTTGTATGCTTGCCTGTTAGTTATTGTTGTACACGAACTCCACCAAGTATAGGTGGTCTTCCCACTGCTTCCCAAAGTCCAGGACGCACATGCGAAGGATGTCTTCCATCGTCCTATTGACCCTCTCGGTCTACCCATCCATTTGCGGATGAAAGGCTGTGCTAAAACTCAGCTTTATTCCCAACATCTGCTGCACCAGCCTCCAATAATTGGACGTGAACCGCCCATCTCGGTCACTCACGATGCTGCAGGGCACACCATGAAGTCGTACTATGTTATCCACATATAACTTTGCCAATTTATCAACCGGATCATCCTTTCTATGCGGAATGAAGTGTGATACCTTCGTCAGGCGATCTACGACCACCCAAATGGCGTCATTTCCCTTCTGCGACCTCGGCAACCCGTGCACAAAGTCCATAGTAATGTCGTCGAACTTTCACTCTAGAATAGGCAAGGACTTCAAGAATCCTCCCGGCTTTTGGCACTCCGCCTTCACCAAGGCGCATGTCTGACACTTCGCCACGTACAGTGCCACATCCTTCTTCAGTTCTGGCCACCAGAATAATTTCTTCACATCACGGTACATCTTCGTGCTCCCCGGGTGAATCGTGTACGTGGTATGATGCGCCTCATACAACAATTCCACCCATAAAGTGCCCACATTTGGGACGCACAGACGACCGTCTTTCCAAAGCAATCCATCCACAACATCATATTGGGAATTTGACCCATCTAGAGCCTCAACCATGAGCTGCTTCATGCTGCTATCCACATCAAAAGCCTGCCGAATCCGATCAGCCAGGTCATACTGAACTTCCGTCTAGTTCAATAGCGCTTCAGCACTCGACTACTTGTCTACGCAAGAGATCTCCAACGCCTCCAACTCCCGAACTAACCGCTCGTCATGGACCGATAGCCAATTAGCTTGAGCCGAGGCCCGGCGACTCAACGCATCCGCAACTGCATTGCTTTTACCAAGCACGTAGTGGATCTTGAATATATAGTCCCCCAGGAACTCCATCCATCTACGCTGCCGCATGTTCAGATCTTTCTGATCTAACAAATATTTCAGTCTCTTATGGTCGGTATAAATATTGAACCTTACCCCATACAAGTAGTGCCTCCACAGCTTCAAGGCAAAAATCACGGCCGCTAACTCCAAGTCATGGACCGGATAATTCCTCTCGTGCACTTTCAACTGTCTCGAGCCATACGCTATCACACTTTCGTGCTACAGCAACACACAACCCAAGCCACTGTCTGAAGCATCACTATAGATTTCAAAGCCTTCGGTCCCACTCGGCAAACTCAGCACAGTCGTCGTGGTCAACCGACACTTCAACTCCTCAAAAGCTCACGGGCACTCCGGCATCCAAACGAACTTCTGCTCCTTCCTCGTCAAAGTAGTGAGAGATAACGCTATCCGCAAGAAGTTCTAGACGAAGAGCCTGTAATAGCCGGCAAGCCCCAAAAAACTCCGGACTTTCGCTATCGTAGAAAGCATAGGCCACTCTTGTATCACAACAATCTTTGCCGGATCCACCGCAATGCCCTCTCCACTTACTATATGACCAAGGAACGCCACTGAGGACAACCAAAACTTGCATTTCGAGAACTTGACGTACAATTAATTCCTCCACAGCGTCTCCAAAACCAAGTGAAGATGCTTGAAGTGATCTTCCTCACTCTACGAGTACACCAAAATGACGTCGATGAAGACCAATCACAAAATGGTCCAAGTACTCCCTGAAAGTCCTGTTCATCAAATCCATGAACACTGATGGTGCATTCGTCATCCTAAACGGCATGACCGTAAACTCATAATGCCTGTATCTCGTACGTAACGCTGTCTTAGGGATATCACTCTCCCTTATTCTCAGCTGATTGTAACCGGACTTAAGATCCAACTTAGAGTACACCGTCGACACGACTAACTGATCAAATAGATCATCAATCCTTGGGATCGGGTACTTGTTCTTTTTCATTAGCTTGTTCAGCTCCCGATAATCAATACAGAGTCTCAAGCTCCCGTCCTTCTTCTTAACAAAGAGGACCGGTGCGCTCCAAGGCGACGAAATCAGACGCACATAACCTTGCTCCAACAACTCTTGCAGTTAAACCTTCAGCTCCACCATTTACTTAGGCGCTAGCCGATACGGAGAGCGTGACACAGGTTTCGCACCTGGAACTAACTCAATTGTGAAATCTATCTCCCGTTGAGGCGGGGCTCCAGGAAAATCGGCAGGGAACACATCAGGGTACTCAGCTACCACTGAAATACTATCCATCGTAGGCTTAGGCTTTGCAACCTCCACTAGCGTAAAGAACAGCTCTGCACTAGCACGAACCGCCTTCACCACCTGAAGAGCAGACATCAACGTCTTGCTCGACCCTTTCAAGCCCGTGAAAGTCGTCTCATGACATGTTCCCAACTTAACTTCCTTGCGACCGCAATCAATATAAGTTTGCTGCTCTGAGAGCCAGTCCATGCCAAATATTACGTCGAACTCCACCAGCGGTAGTAGCGACGCTAGCAAATGGAACTCCTAACTCCCAATACGAATCTTAACGCCACAGATTCTCTTCGCGTGCATCGAACACCCATTGGGCAACAACATATCCAGTTTGTCCTTTGCCACCGAAGAAGGTACTCCGATGCGCGATATGAATTCTTCGGATAAAAAGGAGTGCGAAGCTCCCATATCCAAGAGTGCTCTCGCCGGATTATCACAAATCAAAACAAATCCTAAACAAGCAGTGGTAAGGTAACACGCGCATAACAAGTATTTAAAATTTAACTTGCCATAAATTAAATCGTACCTGTCACCACATCCCCTTATTTGATGGCCTCCTGTTGGCCAAGATTATAAACTCTCGGTTGAGCAGGAGCGTAATGGGACGCGGTTGACTCTACCGCCTTGCCCTTCTCTTCATAAGTTGCTCCTGGCTTCCTCTCGGACTTGGGACGTCCTCTCCAGCAGTCGCGGGCAAAGTGCCCCGGCTTTCCACAAGTAAAACATGCACCCGGGGTCCAACCCGTAGTCTCCCCAAAAGCACTAGAAGAAGGAGCTGGACTCGAAGTCCTAGCCTTCTTAAAGAACTTACGATACCAAGACTTTGAGGTAGTCGGCAACTTGAACTCAGACTTCTTATCACCAAAGCTTTTCTTTGCTTGTACATTCTTCAAGTCCTTCTCCAAAGACCGGGCCGTGTTGACCAGGGTCAAGAAGCCCTGCATCATCGGCCCCGAGAGTAGTAGCCTCAAGTCATCTCTCTGACCTTCATAGAAACGGTTCATCTTACGCTCCTCATCCGCGAATGTGGAGCTAACATACCGACCCAACCAAGTAAACTCTGGAGATACTCATCCACGCTACTCTCTCCTTGTACCAACCTTTGGAACTCATTCTCCAAAGCTATCCTCTGCGTCGAAGGAAGGTACCTTGCCAAGAACAGTCCCAAAAACTCTTCCATTGGGATGTCCATGAGTTTCCTCCCCCTCAAGTGATGGAGTTCCAAGCCTTCCCACCACAACCTAGCATCACCGTCCAGAAGGAACGTAGCTATAATGGTTATCTGCCACTCCTCCATTTCAGTAGCTGTCAGGACTCTCTTCACTCGGGAGAGCCAGTATTCATCTTGAGATGGGGTTACCAACCCCGAGAACACGGGAGGATTAAAGCTCATAACGTGCTTGAGTTGCCTTTCAGTTGCTCGCCTCGGCACCAAAGGCTCCACTATTACCTGCTCCACTCTTCTTGGTTCATCCCTTTACAGCGGTAACTGCTCCATCGCAGGAGCGGGCTGTTGCATTTGCCGTGCAAGCTACGCATTGATCATGGCAAACACTGCTTCGGCAACTAATCGTATGGTTTCAGCCAAGGGAGGTGTTGCAGGAGCATCATTTGGTGCACTACTAGCCTCAGAAACTCTGCATTCTGACGGCCCAGCACCGCTTCTGGTTACCTATAGTTGTACAAAACACCGTTAAGCGACCATACAAAAGTGCAAAAAGCAATTATAAGAACACGCAGGTTCCTCAAACACGTGTATTTTCATTTCTAAGTGGACATTCATGGGTTCTTTTGATGTTATAATGATGACACACACATAGGTGCTCACCACCCCTTAAAAAGAATTCATCCACGAATTTATTTTAAGCCTGGCCGAAACCAGTAGTCTGATACCAAATTGTAACACCCCCTATCCGTCGCATACCATATAGCAGTAGGTCCGGTCGGGGCCCGATGTCATATACCACAGACAGACCGGGTGGTTACTCGATGGAAACCATCCAACCAATATCCAACGTCCTACATAGAGTCATTCTAGTGGAAGTAAATTAAAGTTACAAGTTAAAGAACTCAACCAAACATGAATGTCCACTACTCAAAAACCCAATAGGAATGAAGTACAATACACAAGTACGATGGCCTTAAGGCCTTACATTTGTTTACTCAATTAACATGTTTTTCAAACCTCGGTACGCAGGCCAGTAACACATGAATAAAACAAGTAAACACTCAATTTAGGCCTGCGAGGGCCGGCTCAGCAACTTGGGCTTTAGCCCGCTATTTAGCACTCGGCTCCGCAGCACCTGCAAGCAACAATCCACCGCACGGTGGAAAACAAAGGCAACGGTCAGCTATGCTGACCAAATTATAACGATCCCGCCCCCAACTCGGGGCAGCGATGCTCCATCCCTGCACTTTATTAGCATAATCCAACAGTATAGTGTAATAACACAACAACACATGCGTAGGTACTCACGACCACACACTTCGTGCACTCAGGGCACATTCTCGATGAACCGGTCAATGTCACGTCATTTCAAGCCATAGACGCCTCGGTCTCACCACCGCAACAAGGACGGCCAAATCTCGTGAGCATTTAGGTCCTTCCGGCCGATATCACGTCAATTTAAGCCATAGTGAACCCGAGACCTCCTATCTATGCCAACGGCAAGTCCCACGTAGCTTTAGGTCGCTTGTACCGAATGACATAGACCGGGCACTGTTCCGCTAACCCGTTGCTTACACTGCAACGTCAATTTAAGACATATGTGAGGGTTAGCTCCCCGAGTCCCAAATCGTTACACACAACACATAACCCAGTTATGTTCAGGTTGGCTCCCAGGCCACCAAGTTGGCAGAGTCTCGCATCTGCCTAGTTTTTCGAGTGCACCTTGGAGTTAATCCCCTAGGCTCCCTGTTGCAATCTACCGCGTAGAAAACCCGAAAAACAATCATTCGCACGGAGTCTTCTCCGGCCATTCAAGCAATGCAACATCACCGATCCAGACCAACTTGTGCGGGTAGGCTTCACACATCATATCTATATCCATTCTCGATTACGGACTCTACATGTACACAACGGGGACTATTCATGTCTACCCGAAGGAACGCCTCAACTCACCGCAAACTCGCGAGAGCGGGCTTCCTATGCAAAGGAAACGAGAGCTTCACATGCTCAAGTAGAGAATCGTTACCCTAGCATTTTTCCTTGGTGCCATGGAAATATATGCTGATGGAAAGCACCGCAATCTCCTTGCCTCCGTAGATCTGAAGTCGGCTCGCGATTTGGAGCTCTGAAACTCCACCGGTAACCGGATCTAGCCTCCTTTCTTCTTCCTTGCTCTCCCTTCTCTCTAGATATTTAGAAAGAGACTAAGTGAAAGAAGTGAGGTATTTGAAACCCTATTCTTGGGTATATCCCAGTAGGAACAACCCCCAGCCATCGGATCCCAAAATAAGGAAACGA
This sequence comes from Platanthera guangdongensis, assembly GCA_039583875.1. Lineage (NCBI taxonomy): Eukaryota > Viridiplantae > Streptophyta > Magnoliopsida > Asparagales > Orchidaceae > Platanthera > Platanthera guangdongensis. The sequence continues at coordinate 128,004,149 of CM077148.1, read as the reverse complement.
ACGGCTACGATCCGGAGCTGAAATGCAAAACCTGGGCCGAACACGGCCTACGACATGCCCGTGTCCAGGGTCGTGTCCCCTATTCACCGTTGAAACCGACGCGTCCCGAAATTTACACGGGCACCCGACACGCCCGTGTTAGAACTGACACACCTGTGTCATCCAGTACACACCCGTGTTCTCGGGCGTGTTCCTCCATCGACATAGGACCAACACCAACCCGAAACACATACGGGTCTTGGACACGCCCGTGTCCTATTTGACACTCCCGTGTCATACCCGAACACGCCTGGGCTCCTGGCCATGTTCACTGTCTTGACACTTCATCGAGCACTGTTCATCGACCACCCTACACGACCTTGGACACGCCCATGTCCTAGGTCGTGTTCCCTGTCTTGACACTTCGTCGAGTGAAAATCGTCGACTTCCCGGGTAGATCATCGACACGAGCTCGACATGCCCTGGGACACACCCGTGTCTCAGGCCGTGTTTGTTGCTCGATGATCGTCGACTCCAAAATTCGTCGACCTCTCGGCCAAATCGTCGACCCAAACATGACACGCCCTGGTACACGCCCGTGTCCCAGGCCGTGTGCCCCCTACCAAATTCCAAACTTGGGTCAAAATGTCTCTCGTCGCTCCTTTGAGTTTCGAGGCGTTACATAAATCATATAAAATGACTTAGCAGCTAGCAAGTACTTAACAATAAACAAGATCTTGTGGATGCCAACAACCTGACACGAACCCACCAAAACAATGTATGTCTGAACTAAAGGAAAAGTAAACAACAACTACCTCACAACTGGTGAGGGATAGACAACTGCAGAACCCCAGCCTAAATCCAAAACTCCTAGCCGCTCAAACGGCAACTGCTCCAAACCTGAGGCATTGACAAGCAAAGAATACCTCAGTATAAAATATACAAGTGGTGATAGGAAGGAATAAATAAGGAGGCAAAAGGGTTACCAACCCCGAATCTAAGAATAGATGAACGAACCTCAACAAAATAAGAAATAAAAATCGTGCTAAACGATAAACATACCAAATCCAAGGGTAAGGTACTTGCACCAAGTGTAATAAAGAACTAAGCTTCATGAGATGCATATACAAGTAAGTATATATAAATATAAGAAACAGGTCAGCTCTACATTAGTGAGCAAAATCACCAACATAATTTGGTACTTGTGGGGGGAGACACCTCCGCCGACACACCCACAGTAAAACTTCACAAGGGCCCAAGGAAAGGAGGTCATGTATCTTGACACTCCCAAAACCAATCGGGGCGAGACACCTTCGCCAGCACACCCACAGTCATAAACCTAATCGGGGTCAAAAGATCTATCTAAAAATACCAGCAACCATAACCAAGACACAGAAAACCCATAACCAAAGCATTGGGCTTCTCCAACAATAAATGGAGGAACAAATCCCAAGGAAATTGGACTAAGATCAAACTTGATGAAAACAGCAGGCACTCGACTAATTTTATTTAGCAAAAATAGCTTACGGATGTTATGCCAAGAATCAACAAAAATAAGACTAAGTCCACAGAAAAGCGTCGTGTATACTAGACGCCGCATCGAGTGCAGACCACGCTCTCGATGCCATCTAGAAAACAGGATGGCGTTGAGTGTATTCAACACAATCAATGTCGCGTTGAGTGTAGTCAGCCCACTCAACGCTTTTACACTAAAGCTCAAAACAAATTGATGGCATTGAGTGTATTCAACACACTCAACGTCGCATTAAGTGTGTACAACCCACTCAATGCTTTTACTCTGATATAATTTAAATGTTCAGAAAATATGGGTTGTGATAGATATCACCATAACTTCGCTTTGTAATCCCAAATCCAAGTCAAAAATGATTTGAGTGTTTGGCCTATTATATATGCACATCATAAACACGTGATAATCAAATACAAACAAGATTTGTTATTAGCAAACAAAGAAGCATGGAACGCATGCTCCAACAATCTCCCCCTTTTGATAATAACAAATCCACTTAGAAAGAAATCATGAATGACCTATAACGCGTTAGTAAATGTAATGAGCAAGACTAAGCATTTGTATATGCAGAAGACTGCACTTGGATGTTACTATCCTCCTACATGTGTACTCCCCCTAAATAAAGCAGTCTAATATGTATTGAAGTGTAAATTTACCTTAATGAATGGTTTACTTTAATGAGTATTGTTGACGTGAAAGTAAACTTAATGAATGGTTACTCATAAATTTGTTAGGAAAAGCAAAGAAAATTGGAAAGGTGAGAGGGTATGCGGAAGCAAAATAGGCCAAACACAAAGTGAAATACAAGTGTAGAACATGTGAAATAATATATTGAAATGATGAATGTGCGTGAACATGAACAATGTTGAATTCATACAGGTATATCATAGTCATATACACTAATGAACACAATTAGAATCATTTTCGGTCCAATTCTCATGAGAAGAAATCTTAGAGATGATAATTCAGTGTACAAGTGAAAGTGAGAGGAAAAATACATATGTAGAAACTTAAAACGTACATGAACCGGAAATGTTAAAAACCTAACCAAGAAATATACACAACTAGTCGTACTTGTACCCAAGAATTCAGTGCATAAAGATTAAATGAATAGCCATATAATTATTACATAAGATATTTTACAATTTTTTCCAAGGTGCTCAACCTCGCAATGCTTATGAAGACTTATCAGGATGGTGAGTAGTGCTTGGTGGAGTTGGCTTGTCAGCCTTTTTTGTTTTTTTTGTTTAAACACATCAACAAAGATGTTGAGTGATGGAATATTATAATTTTTTTGTATGTTTCTTAATAAGAATAAACTTCTTAATCTTGGATTGACACAGGACTTTGAATTCACTTGTGCGGCAATATATGATAAGCAAAGATGAATTGTGCAAAGAAAACAAGCATAAATTAAGAGTTTCATTATGAAATTCCAGTGGTTATGAATGGTAGACACTCATAATTCACATAGGCAGTAATGCTAAATACATATGACACTTTTCACAATTGTGTGTTAGAGAGCATTATCATAAATAAAATATTTCTCATACTTAGAGGCATGCAAAAACAAATGCACGGTTATGAGACACTAGAAGAGTTGTATATAGAAAAAGAAAATAAAAGTTTGAATAGGACACAATGTTAGAGGGAACCCAATAAAATATAATATATACTATACAATGCCTAAACAAGATAAAGAAACACTATGTGGATGAAAAGAATGGTGGCAATCAAATAAACATGGAGAGCTGAGCAAAGAGGGTAGCTTCATATTTTTTGGCTATCGCCGGGCAATATCTGATATCGTCGATCGGCGATAGCGCTAAAATATAAATGGCCGCCAGATCTGAAAGGAAGCATCGGTTATGTCATTTCCTCCTGAAACCCATGAGCGAAAAGCATCCTAGACGGAGGCGAAAACCTCAAATCAAGGTATGTTCATGGAAATTTAGCCTCCTTTCTTTATGATTTGTAGATCCAAATGTATTGAGGGAAGATTTCATGAAATTTTAGGTGTGAAAATTTCAGATTGTAGGTTGTTTTTGCTAGAATTGGGCATGAGTCTTAAAGTTGTAGTTTTGGGTGAAGAGGGAATAGATCCATGAAATAGGTGTAGTGGAACAATAGATCTAGTAAGATGAAGCATATAAAAGCATAGATCTAGACCTTTCATGATGGATTGCTTAACAAAAATGAATCTTTAGGGAAGGAGATGATGAATAGAAAAAAAATTAAACATTTGTTAAGTCAAATCATGAATAATAGATTTTTGTTGGATATCTAGGAAGTAGGAATGTTGATTTGAGAGAGTGAATGTTAAAACAGTGAAGTGAACGGTTTTAGATATCGCATGGCGATAGTTACTATCGCCCGGCGATATCATGGCATTTTTTAAAATCATGTTTTATTACTGTTTTCAGGTATGTCTTCAAGTTCTAAGGCTAGGAGGAGCAAAGGTAGTGATACACACTTAGCTTATCAAACATTTCCTGGAATCGAGAATGCAAACATTGGTGTGGGGAAATTTATTGAATTTGATCAAGTCCATCATGCAGACGTACATGACCTATTGGCAATGGCAGGTATAATATCAGTTATACATCCCAACATGTTTTCGTCAGTGTTAATTAGGGAATTCTACAATCACTTAAGAGATATTAATTTTATTGAATTGAACTATGGAGTGGTGTCAAAAATCCAAGGACAAACTGTGGAAATAACTCACCATGATTTAAGAGACGAGTTTGGGCATATAGAGCGGGAGTACGTGGTGGATGTAGTTGAAACTACAGAAAAGATAGAGATTGGACTCTGCTGAACATGGTTTTACATGGAAACTCCATGAAAAACCTAATTCAGTTCACTACCACACTCATCTCGGATACATGTTTAGTGCAAGATATTTTGAGACATACTATTATGCTCAAATCCGGGATACCAGAAAAATAACGGCACAATGAAGTTATGTGACATACATGATCCTAGAGAGGGATCCGTTTGATGTGGCGGACTTGATTTTATCCATTATTCGGTACATGTATGGACTTAAAAATCCAATGTGGAAAAATCTCAACACACTACCGATGGGTGCAATCATCCGATGAATCCTATATAAGAAATATAGTTGGATCGACCAGGAGTTTTACTTTGACGACTGTGCACCTACAGTTTTTCATATGGGTACCACACATACTAGTGCTCGTACATCATGAGGTGGATCCACACGTAGTAGTGAACCTTCATCAACTATTAGAAATCCACCACTACCAAGAGGTGGATCACTATGAGAAGGATTGGAAGACTTGCGAGAGTCATTCAAGGAGCATAAGCGAGAAGTGAAAAAGCACCATACTAGAATGCAGAAATGTATTAAATTTATGACAGAGTTTGAAGCTAAAACTAACTCTGGCAGAGGCAGCAAAATAGGAAAATCCGGTCGTGGAGCCTCCACAACAGTCAAAGCTCCGACCTCGTCGAACACGTAGCAGCGGTCAGAGCTCCACTGAAGACCTGGAAGAAACTAGTGTTGGGGACATACGAGATTTCTGATAATTCGGGCACAAAATGACTTCTGGAAGATATCACCAGGTGACACCCAGTATTGCTAGGCGATAGTAAATTTTCATATATTTTTTGTTTTCTGTGATGAATTGGTATTGTAATATTTCTGTTTGATTATTATGTGATACTTATGATTTAAGTTTCGTACAATTATGATTAAACATGTTGGTTGTTGTAATATTATCTCTAGTTTAATTTGTAATTTATTTTTGTTTAATATTTATTAACTCTATGTTGGTTTTTATCAGCATGAAATGTCTAGGATTCCTAATTCCAATTTTAGCATTGAAAAACGAGAATCTTGAAGCAGTTTTGTGAAAATGCCAGCAAGTTGTGAATTTGTGCTGATAAAATTAACCCTTGCTGAATTTTATTTTATGTGGTCTCTAATGAAATGATGACGAACATCTATATATTTAGACCTAGAGTGATGAACTGGGTTGTTAGTTAAATCAATTGCACTTTTATTATCAAATCTTAGTTCGACGGTTTCTTGATTTATTCCAAAGTCTTTTAAGATTTGTTTCATCCAAAGAACTCGTGCACAACAACTACCTAGTGTAATGTATTCGGCCTCGGTAATGGATAAGGCAATAGAATTTTGTTTCCTACTTGACCACAAAATAAGTGAAGGGTCAAGAAAGTGACTAGTGTCACTTGTGCTCTTATGATCTAATGAACATCCAACATAATCAGAATTAGAATAACCATGCAAAACAAAAATATCATTATGTGGATACCACAAACCTATTTTAGGAGTACCAATAAAATATCTAAAAATACGTTTAACCATTTTTAAATGTGATTCTTTAGGGTTAGCCTGAAATCCAGCATATAAACAAACTGCAAACATAATATCAGGTCTAAATGTGGTTAAATATAAAAGAGATCATATCATCCCTCTATATAATGTTGGATCAATAAATATTTCACTTTCATCTTTTCCTAGTTTCAAAGAAACACTTATAGGAGTATTTGCTTGCTTTAAATTTTCAAATCCAAATCTTTTTAAAATATCATGAATATATTTGGATTGACAAATAAAAATATCATCATGTGTTTGAGTAATTTGAAAACCAAGAAAATAAGTAAGTTCTCCTACCATGCTCATTTCAAATTCATTTTTCATAATTCTTACTACATTATCACAAAACTCTTCATTAGTGGCTCCAAAAATAATGTCATCAACATAAATTTGTAAAATTATTAAATCATCATGAACATGCTTAATGAAAAGTGTACAATCTGCACTACCCATTTTGTAATCATTCTTTAACAAATATAAGGTCAATCTATCATACCATGCTCGAGGTGCTTGTTTTAAACCATAAAGGGTCTTTACTAATTTATATACATGATTAGGAATTTTTTCATTTTCAAAGCCTGAAGGTTATTCTACATATACCTCTTCCTTAATATACCCGTTAAGAAAAATAATTTTTACATTCATTTGAAACAATTTAAATCTTTTAAAGCTAGCAAATGCAAGAAAAATTCTATCTGCTTTTAACCGTGCTACGGGTGTAAAAGTTTCATCAAACTTTATCCCCTCAATTTGAGAATATTCTTTTGCTATAAGCCTAGCTTTGTTTCTAGTGACCCGAGATTCACTATCCATTTTCTTTTTAAAAATCCATTTTACACCTACAATATGATGATTTGAAGGTCTTTCTACAAGTTTCCAAACCTTATTATGTTTTAATTGACTAAGCTCTTCATTCATAGATAAAAACCAAGAATCATCATTTAAAGCGGTTTGCACATCTTTTGGTTCTATATCAGATATAAAACAAAGGTTTGAAAATAAATCATGCAGAGATGAACGAGTACTTACCCCTCTTGAAGGTTCTCCAATGACCAAATCATGTGGATGATCTTTTGAAAATCTCAGTTCACTTGGAGGCACATATTCTTCCACTTATTCTTCTTTTTTCTTTCTCACCATCTTCTTTATCTCCAAGTATTTCATCATAATCCGATCATAGTTGGAGGAAAGGGCTCTTCATCATTACCTGCAGGATTAGTTTCTATACAAGAGATAAGTTCATCAAATTTAACATGAAATGATTCTTCAACTATTTTTTCCTCCTATTATAGACCTATAAGTTTTACTAGTTGAAGAATAACCAATAAATATACCTTCATCATATTTTTCATCAAATTTTCCTAATGTGTCCTTAGTGTTCAAAATGAAACATTTACAAGCAAAAACTTTAAAATAAGATACATTCGGTTTCTTTTGAAAGTATATTTCATAAGGTGTTAATTTCAAAAATGGTCGAAGCATAACACGATTAATAACATAGTATGCAGTATTTATTGCTTCGGCCAAAAATGATCTAGATAATTTGTACTCAGATAACATAGTACGATGTAGTTCTTGAAGAGTCTTATTTTTCCTCTCTGCCACACCATTTTGTTGCGGTGTGCGAGGAGTGTGAATTTCATATTTAATTTCAAACTCATTACAAAAAGAGACAAACCTATCATTATCAAATTCACCTCCATGATCTGAACGAATGCATTTTATTTTTAAATCAAGTTCATTTTGAATACGTATACATAATTTTGTAAATTCTAAGAATGCATCAGACAGTTGCTCTGCACCTCAATCTGATAGTCGGAACCAAGGCAAACCATGCACCATTGACGAAAAAGCTGGACCGACATGCGAGAATCATGCTCTCGAAAGAAGCAAAGCATGCTCATGATCCTCGTCAGTCCCACCAAGGCAAATTGCATAATCGGAACGCCATAGAACTGGAAGACCATAATGACCTCTTCAGCCAGAGGGATCTGGAAGCCCATCTTCAGACATCCCTTTGTAATCGCAAACTAACCCATAGAAGGGTTCTGAACGCGCTCTGATGAGGGAAGGGATCATGACCTCCACATCTGCTAAAATCTCAAAGCGCTTCCTCCAAGTGTTCAACCGGGTGGTGCTCAAAGTCTAGGGGAGGCGCATCGACCTTGGCAGAGTGTCACATTTTGACACATGAAAAAGAGACGGAAATTAACATGAAAGTAACAAACCAGAAGAATCTTGGACCTACTCGGAACACGCACGTCTACGCGGGCGTCTCCACAGTTGCATGCTCGGGGGCACCACCATGCACGCCTGCCTAGGCACCGTCGCAGGCGCTCGAGCGGGAACTGGCGAGCTCCCCCGCGCGGGCGCCGCCTAGGGCTGAGCATATTATTAGAAACTCGAAAGTCGCTCGAATATTGAGTTGAATCAGAATTTGTTAAAATTTATTCGAGTCAATTTGAGTCGATTCAATTTGGCTCGAATCTGATTTCAAGTCAGCCCCGAATCACTCAAAATAAGATTCGAATCAGCTCGAATTGACTAATAATATTATGTATTTATTAATATAGTATTATTTTAAAATTAAAAACACTAAAATTTAAATATAAACAAAAGGAGTGAAGACTTTAAGTGTTTCATTTGCTAATTATAGAGGTTGCCCAATTTAATTTTGAGCCAACTATAAATAAAGAGAAAAATTGCTCAATTTCGAGCCGGTTCGATTCGATTTCGAGCTGACTTGGAATCGAGCCATTTCGAGTCGAGTCAACTCGAGAGTTGATTTCAAGCCGAGTTCGAATCAAAAATTTGATTTTGAGCCAAGACCAAAATCACTCGAACTTGACTCGATATTAGCCCAGTGTCACCGCCCGCGCCCGCGTGAGGTCTCCTCCATAAAAGGCCTCCTTCGCGCATGCTCGCGCATGCTCGCGCAAACCGCATTGCGCGTGGGCAAAATCGCATGCCATCATGCCGACACTACCTTGTGCGAGCTCCCCTGTGCGCACCGATGCTGATACTACCACCCGCCTTCACTGCACGTGCTCATTCCTCCCGCTCGCTCCCCCTCCTTTGAACTTAGAATAATTTCATTGGAAAACACTAACCTTTCTGGAGGGAGACATAATGACGACAAGACCATGCAAACTCTAAGCAAGGAATCCAAGAGCTCTGCAACAATGTAAATAAGAGACTTGTACCCTCTCCATTTTCTAAGTCTTGCATAAGGGCTCATAATGGAAAACTTCATTTATGCAAGAAAATATCCTACCGGATTTTGAGCTCCGATCCATAAAAGTGCAACGAAGCTAAGCGTAATCCAATTAGATATTTCACAAAAAGGGCAGGAAATATCCTCTCAATCATGTCAAATATCTGATTAAATAAAGGAGGTTTCCTTAAATTCAAAGCACATACAGATGACAATATATTACGCGTGCTCATCATAATATTTGGAACCGCCATGAAGGTAAGGGAAAATTTCTGCACCCGACGCTTCACGGGTTTCGACACATGAAAATTTGGTTGCATTTGATGAGGTTCCCCCGAGATTTTTCCAAGTATGTGGTTCTTCGACCAAAATACCTAGGCAGTGCCACCCAACCGGACTAGCCACATGTGCAAACCACGCCCACTTGAAGGGCATATTCTAATCCCTTGAGGAGAGTCAAACCGAGCACGACGCATAGGCACACATGACCAACAAAGTCATGCCTGCTAGAGCGCGTAGGCCGTGCGCGAGCAGAACCCGCACGCATTGCATCTAGGTGAATGCGAGTGTAGCTCCCCCAGATGGGTGCATGGGCCATTGTGTGTGAACTAACATGCGCCCCTTTGCTCGCACGCAAGCAACCACCACCGCCGCCTCCCAGCAACCTGCCCGAGCTACCCGAACCGGCTCGGGGGCATGCTCGTCATTTCCTGAAAATTGGTCATCCAAGTGACCAAGATGGAGCAATGCTATTCGCTTACTCAAGATTCATCCCAGTGTAATTGTCAGTACGTCCTTCTAAAAAACTATAAAAATCCATTATGCCTTCATTTGAAGACAAACAACTTTAGTGACTAGAGAGAGCTCCGAAGTTTTCCGACAAGAATGAGAAACTTAAATCATTTCTCATCTTAGGACTCGCTCTGCTCCCTCTCTAGGTCGTTCAACAACTGACGTTCATTTGGATGCTTTTGTGAGCGCTAGAGAAGACATCTATAATGCCCCAAAATTGGAAAGAGGGACGGACAGCATTCAGAGCCAAGTTTGGGTCTTGGTGAGGGTCACACGGCCTGGGACACGGGCGTGTCCAAGGCCGTGTCGTGCTCGGGTTCGACGAAGAACTCGGGTGGTCGACGAACTGCGCTCGACGAAGTGTCGAGACAGTGAACATGGCCTAGGACACGGGCGTGTCCATGGCCGTGTCGTGTTCGGGTTCGATGATTTTTGCGTGGTCGACAAAAATGCGCTCGACGATCGTTGAGAGGACGAACACTGCCTGAGACACGGGCGTGTCCCAGGCCCTATCATGATCGGGTATTTAGCCAGGTCGTATGAGGGGATAAACATGTCCTGGAGCCCAGGCGTGTTCATCTATGACACGGGTATGTCAAATGTGACATGGGCGTGTTGAGTACCCGTGTTCTCCTCGGGTCGTGTTTGGTCCTGTGTCGATGGAGGAACACGTCCAGTCATACGGGCGTGTCAACTTTGACACGGGCGTGTTCAGAGCCCGTGTCCTGTTCTGGGTGCGAAGGTTTCAGCATTGATTGAGGCACACGGCCTTGGACACGGGCGTGTCTCAAGCCGTGTTCGGCCCAGGAATTTTGGTTTTAAGTGCGAATCGTGGTCGTTCATTTCCTTCTTTTAGGATCTGATAGTTCAGGGTTGTCCTGGCTGAGTTATGTCCGGGAATAGGGTTTGAAACCCTCATTTCTTCTTCAAGTTTCTCTTTCTAAGGTTTTAGAGAGAAGGGAGAGCAAGGAAGAAGGTGAAGGAGAGATTCGGCTGCGGGAGAAGCTTCGGAGCCCCAAATCGCAAGCCGAGTTCAGACCACGGAGGCAAGTCCGTTGCGGTGGTTTTCATTCGGCTAAGTTCCCATGGCTAGGAAGAGGGGTCGTAAGGTAACGACACTTCTCCTCTTGGTTTTTAGGATGCGTGCTTAGCATCTTTTCTTTCAAGCTTTTGAACACCAAATCTCTCAAATGAGAGGGGTTTAGGTCGCCATGGTTCAAGATGAACCTCCGGCTCGATTGAGTCCATCCCCGACATGATTTTGCATTAGAGATCCGCTCTGTTAGTGGATTAGGAATTGTGGGTGAAGCCGTAGTCGCGACTGTTAGTCCGACTCGGTGATGTTGCATAGCAAGCCTTAAGGATTTTGTAAAAATCTGTTGCGGCAAGATGTCGTTTGTGATGTTTGTGTTTTCCCCCTTTTCTCGAGTGAGTACGTTTAGCCGGAACAGGACAAGATTAGCTCCGCAATGATGGTAGATGGTTTCCTTGGTGGACAAGGTTAGCTCCGTATTAGCGGTAGATGTTTTCCTTGGTGCGCGGGGACGTTGCAGTACAAATGATGGATTAGGGTGGGAATGATTATGAATTGTGATGTGCTAAGGCGCGGCTTTGTCTCTGTGGTCGGCTGGCTATCCCGTGACGTGCAAGTCATGGGGGGAGAGTGTCCCGGCGAGACTAGTCCCCTTCTATGAGACTGACGAGAACGCCAAGCATGGGGCAAGCCCGGGCAATGAGGCCATGAGTGGGTGGGGTCCAGCAGAATCAGTCAGTGTGTGAGACGGAATCCTGATGCGAGAAGTCAGAGCTTGCAGGCAAGACCGGGTATAAGAACCATGAGCGGGTGGGGCCTTGGCAAGAGTTCCGTGTGGCAGCTTGTATGTCGTTGGGGAAATTGGAAGTACCCAGATGTTATGATGATGTGCTAGTTGCATACGCAATAGGGTGTCTTGGGTGAAGCCCGGGTTTTGCATACATGTTGCATAGTAGACCCCTTTTTATTAAATGCTCAACATAGAAAACGTGTTTGTTGTTTGAGACATCCAAACCTGTTCTTTTAGAGATTTACTTGTTTTGTATATGGTATACGAAGTGCTGACTTGCAGGTTGGAGGGGTACCCCGGGGTCCGTTAGGGGTGGCCAGGAGGAGATGTGTTTGTTACACAGTTTGAGGTCAGCCTTTGCTGACCCACGTTACAACTAATTTTTACAGGGCAAGGATCGCAAGCAGGAGCTAGCACTCCGGCCAAAAAGGCCTAAGCCTCACGAAGTCTTTCAAGTTTCGTACTAGCTTTATTTTGTGGCATTGTATGTTTGATGCTCTTATTTTTCCTGCTTGCATGTCGAGGTAGCCTAGGAGTGCTTTTGCACATTGATGTTGGATGTTATCTTTTTGAAGTGTTGGACTATCTTTTGTTGTAAGGCCCTAAGGCCGTTTCGATACTCTTATATGTGGATAGCTTCTGGTCTTGTTTGCTATTTCCGCTGTTGTTTGGTATTGAGTTTTGAGATTGGGTAGTTAATATCATCTTTTAATGCTAAAGCTGTGGCGTCTGTATGTTGTGGGGCCCCGGCCGGACCCATATTATACGGTCATTACAGGAGAGATGTTACAATTTGGTATCCGAGCAAGGTTTCGTCCAAGGTCAGTTGGGGCGGCCGATTCAACGTAATTGGATCACGTTTAGAAGTTATCCACATAGGAGTAATGCGGGACCATGAGTGTCCTTATGTTTGAGTCTTGCGATTAAGAGACTGATTCCTTATTTCTTTGCTTTTCTTAAGAGTGTAAGCAACGATTTGGGTACGTCGAGACCACGAGAAGAGCTTTTGGCGAGCAGCGCCACTGCTCCGGGTCCTTTGGGCATGGGTGTAAACCCGGCCGACTTCTGTCGCATGCTTGCAGAAGCAATGATGGCAGCCCAAGCTGCAGCGACTGCTCAAGTAGCAACCCCTATTGCTCAGGTAGCAACTACTGCTACCCCGGATACGGCGACGGCCGTGCCGGGCGGAGAAGCCAGACGAGCAGAGCTGAAAGGGTGGTTGTCGGGCATGGAGTCCGGTAGATGAAGTATTTTCTGAGCTTCCATCCTCCAACGTTCAAGGGAGTTAGTACACCAACTGATGCGGAGGATTGGTGGGCACGGATGCAAGAGCTTCTGAGGGCGGCAGAGACGCTAGAGGAGAAGAAATCTGAGTTTGTGGCCTTCATGTTGGAGGGAGACGCGAAGTTGTGGTCGGTGAGCCATAGCGGCCGCCAGTTTCCCGGACGCACCCCGTTCATGGAAGAGTTCGGGAATGCTTTCCTAAAGAGTTCGGGAATGCTTCTTCTCTTCACTTGAACCTATCAACCTACACACTCTATCAACAGAAGACGTGATCAAATACAATCTGGGAGTTGAAATTCTCAAACTCGGGGAATCTGAAACATCAGTTCTAACATAGAGTGTCCTCACTCGATGACAATGATCAAAGAACTAAAAGCAAGTCTCTCCAAGACATCATTGAGAACAACCAGTCTCATCAATGAAAAGAATGCCTTGGAGAAAAGACTTCAAATATCTCTTGCCAAGATAGAGGAAGGCAGAAAGCAATTTGCCAATCGGTGTGTAATGCTAGTTATTGAGAACACCGCCTTAAAGAAAAGGATCCATGATCCTAACTGTGCTGTCCAAAAATTTGGAATAGGCCAAAAATCATTGGATATGCTGCGGGGAGCACAGTGTCATGGATCTGGGAAATTTGGACTAGGTTACGTGAGTTCAACATCACCACCGAGCGGAAATCACTACTATGCCAAGCCTAAGTCCAACTTTAACAAATCTAAAGATAAGGTTAAAAGTTCTGGAGGGCTATCCCCATCCTCAAGCAAGAGCTCGAGCAACTCGATAAAGGCAGGATCCACTACTTACACTTTGTGCGCAAACTGTCATAAGTTTGGTCACACATCTGGCTCATGTAAGAGGAAAGGTGCCAATAAAATTTGCAAGTCTGGCTACCAAAGTCTTCTACCTATCGTATGGGTGGGACAACTTGGGTAACCAGATATTTACCCTCATCTTCTAGTTATGTGTGTTGGCAGGCTAAGGATAAAGGGAACATGTGGTACTTGGACTCTGGTTGCTCCAAGCACATGATAGGAGATAAAGACAAGTTCCTTAGCCTAGAGAAGAAGAAGGGAGGCATGGTGACATTTGGGGACAATAGCAAAGGACGAATACTTGGAAGCAGCACTATAGGTAACACAACATTTTATATTTCTAATGTTCTGTTTGTACATGAAATTAAGCATATTCTAATTTCTATTAGCCAATTGTGTGATAAAGGTCTAAATGTCATATTTGAATCATCTACAAACACTTGCAAATTATTGATGCCAAAACTACTAGTGTATTACTTGTAGCTCACAGAACTCATAATGTTTATACTGTTAGTTTTGATGATATATCTGCGTTTTATTTTAAATGTCTAGTTACCAAGAATGAGGAATTAGATCTTTGACAGAGAAGATTAGGAGACTCTAGGAGTAAGCTTATTGTTAAACTATCTAAAAACAAGCTAGTTCGGGGACTCCCCACACTTAGTGGTAGTTTAAATTCGTTATGTGATCCGTGTCAAAAAGGCAAATTTTTTAAAATATCATTCAAAAGTAAAAATGATGTTTCCACGACCAGACCACTAGAACTCATTCATATGGATATGTTTGGTCCCGTTAACACGTGTAGTCTAGGTGGCAAATGATAACGTTCGTTCTTATAGATGACTATTCACGTTACTGCTAGATGATCTTTCTTGCAAGTAAATCTGACACTTTTAGCGAATTCTCGAATCTTTGCACAAGACTTCAAAATGAGAAAGAGCTAAAAATAAAATGCATTGGATCGGACCATGGTGGTGAGATTGAAAATGATAACTTCATAAACCTGTATGACACTTTAGGGATAAGGCATGAATTCTCAGCCCCTCGCACTCCACAATAGAACGAGGTTGTAGAGAGAAAGAATCGGACTCTTCAAGAGTTAGCACGTATAATGCTCGTCGAGTTTGGCTTGTCACATTATCTCTAGGCTGAAGCGGTTAATATGGCATGCTATGTAATGAACCGAGTCATGCTTCGCCCCCTTATTAAGTGAACTGCGTGTGAGCTATATTTTGATAAGAAACCTTCTGTGGCGTATTTTAGGGTCTTCGGTTGTCCATGTTATGTTCTAAACACTAAGGATCACTTAGGGATATTTGATGAAAAATCTGATCTAAGCATCTTCTTAAGATACTCGAGTACAATCCGTGCCTATAGGGTCTACAATAGAAGAACCTTAGTTGTTAAAGAATCGGCTCATCTACATTTTGACGAAAATATTCCAACCGGAGTACCTAGGCTGAATGAACAGGAAATTGATGATGAAGCCCAGTTAGAAGTAAGGAGTGAGGAGAGAGTAGCGTCGGATGATGTTCCAATTCATGTACATGAATATAAGCCTCTGAGTACTCTAAATTTCTTAAAACAGCATCCTCGAGAACTAGTAATAGGAGAACCCTCTCATGGAGTTAGAACTCGGTCTACTCTACATTAATCTTTTTCAAACTTATACTTCCTATCTGAAATTGAACCCAAGAACGTCTCGGAAGCCTTAAGGGATGAATCATGGTTCTTGGTTATGAATGAGGAGTTAAATCAATTAGAGAGGAGTAAAGTTTGGGTTTTAGTGGAACGTCCAGATAGGCTATCCAGTTATAGGTTTGAAATGGGTTTATAAAAATAAACTTAATGGCGAATCTAGGATAACTAGGAATAAATCTAGGTTGGTGGCACAAGGATACTCTCAGATAGAGCGCGTGGATTTTGAGGAATCTTTTACACCGGTTGCTCGTCTTGAGTCCATCCATATGTTTTTGGCATTTGCAAGTTATAAGTAAATGAAATTATATCAAATGGATGTTAAGAGTGCATTCTTAAATGGATATATCAAGGACAAGGTGTATGTGGAGCAACCATCCGGATTCAAGAATGCCGCCTACCCGAACCATGTATACAAGTTAGTGAAAGCCTTATACGGATTGAAGCAAGAACCCCATGCTTGGTACGATAGGCTAACGACCTTTTTACTAGAACATGGGTTTAGGATGGGTAGGGCGGACACCACACTATTTGTGAAGCACAAAAATGTATATATAATTATTTTACAAATCTATGTGGATGATGTAACACCCCCTATCCGTCGCATAGCATATAGCAGTAGTTCCGGCCGGGGCCCGACGCCATAAACCACAGACAGACCGGGTGGTTACTCAATGGAAACCATTCAACCAATCCAACGTCCTACATAGAGCATTCTAGTGGAAGCAATTAAAATTGTTGCATTAATAAAGAACCCAACATTAGCATGAATGTCCACTAATAAGCCAAAAGGAATGAAGTACAAATACATAAGTATTGGCCTTAAGGCCTTACAATTGTTTTCCTCATATTACATGTTTTTCAGACCTCGGCACGCAGGGCGACCATACATGAATAAAAGAAAACACACAAAAATTAGGCCTTCGAGGGCCGGCTCAGCAACTTGGGCTTTATCCCGCTATTTACCGCTCGGCTCCGCAGCACCTGCAAGCACAATCCACCGCAACGGTGGCAAACCAAAGCAACGGTCATTAATTCTGACCAAATTATAACGATCCCGCCCCCAATTCGGGGTGGTGATGCTCCTTCCCTGCACTTTATTAGCATAACCAAGCAATATATAAATACATTGCATCACAGGCATTGGCACGCACGGCCACACGCCCCGTGCTCTCAGGGCACATTCTCGGTGATCATGGTCAAAGTCCGCCGAATCACCACCGCCCCCAGGACGGCAATATCTCGTAAGCATCTGGTATTTCTGGCCACTGCCTAATACCCTCCATCTATGCCAACGGTAAGTACCAAGTAACTTTAGTTCTATTTAACCGAACGACATAGATTGGGTACGGTTCCACCTGACCCGCTGCTCACACCGCAACGTCAATTAAGTCGTTTGCGCGGGTCAAGCTTCCCCGAGTCCCATATCTCCCATACAATCACATAACCCAGTTATGTTCAGGTTGGCTCCCAGGCCACCATGTTGGCAGAACGACGCATCTGCCCAGTCTTCCGGGTGCACCTTGGATTTAATCCCCAAGGCTCCCTATTGCAATCTACCACAGAGAAAACTCGAAAAACAAACATTCGCACTGAGTCTTCTCCGGCCATTTATGCAATGCAACATCACCGATCCAGACCAACTTGTCCGGGTAGGCTTCACACATCATGCCTATATCCGTTCTTGATTACGGACTCTACATGTACACAACGGGGACTATTCATGTCTACCTGAAGGAACGCCTCAAACTCACCGCAAACTCGCGAGAGCGGGCTTCCCTATGCAAAAGAAGTAGAGCTTCACATGCTCAAGTAGAGAATCGTTACCCTAGCATTCTTCCTTGGCGCCATGGAAATGTAAGCAGATGAAAAGCACCGCACTCTCCTTGCCTCCGTAGATCCGAAGTCGGTTCGCGATTTGGAGCTCCGAAGCTCCGTCGGTGACCGGATCTAGACTTCTTCTTCCTCATTTTCTCTCCCCTCTCTCTAGACTTAGAAAGAGAACCACTCAAGTGAAATGAGGGTTTCAAAGGCCCAATCCTTGGTATATCCCAGTAGGAACAACCCCCAACCGTCGGATCCCAAAATAAGGAAACAAACGGCTACAATCCGTAGCTGAAATGTAAAACCTGGGCCGAACACGGCCTGCGACACACCCATGTCCAGGGCCGTGTCCCTCATTCGCCGTCAAAATTGACGCATCTCGAAAAACACACGGGCATCCAACATGCCCGTGTTCAACATAACATGCCCGTGTCAGCCAGTACACACCCGTGTTCCCAGGCATGTTCCCCCATCGACACAGGACCAACACCAACCTGAGACTCACACGGGTCTTGGACACGCCCGTGTCCTAATTGACATGCTCATGTCATACCCGAACACGCTTGGGCTCCAGGTCGTGTTCACTATCTCGACACTTCGTAGAGCACAATACGTCGACCACCCGACACGGCCTTGGACACGCCCGTGTCCTAGGCCGTGTTCCCTATCTCGACACATCGTCGAGCGAAAATGTCGACATCCCGGGCCGATCGTCAAAACGAGCTCGACACGCCCTGAGACACGCCCGTGTCTCAGGCCATGTTCGCTGCTCGACGATCGTCGACTCCAAAATTCGTCGACCTCTCAGCCAAATTGTCGAATCGAGCCTGACACGCCCTGGGACACGCCCGTGTCCCAGGCCGTGTGCCCCCTGCCAAATTCCAAATTTTGCCCAAAACGCCTCTCGTCGCTCTTTTGAGTTTCGGGGCGTTACAACTCTCCCCCTCTTAAAAGAATTTCGTCCTCGAAATTACATAAAGGAAAGAAACATAAAACTTAAACGGTACCTGAGTGAAACAACTCCGGGTACTCCTCAAGCATAGTCTGCTCTTGCTCCCAAGAGAGCTCCTCCCGACCGCAATTGTCCCAACGGACCTTGACCATCCTGATCTCTTTATTGCGTAGCCGCTTGACTTCCGAGTCCTCAATACATACGGTCTTGACCTTCGTCGTCAACCCACTATCAACCGGCACTTGATCGACTGCGATCACTTGCGTAGGCTCTTGCACCGCCTTCCATAGCACCGATATATGGAATACATCATGTAGACCACTAAGCTCCACTTACAGCTTCAACCGGTACGCTGCTTCACCAATCCGCTCCAGAACCTCAAACGGTCCAAGGTACCACGGGCTTAGCTTCTTCAAGCGTCGTACCCACGAGACAGCCTTGAACGGCTTGATCTTCAAGTACACCAATCTCCAACAGCGAACTCCACATTCTTGTGCTTGGCATTATAGTACTTAGCAACCTCTCCCGAATGGTTCTCACCAAAGAAGTAGCATCATCCACCTCTAGTCGCTTATAGAACTTTGATTCACCCGTTTCCAACCAGGACAACGGCGTGCGACATTTTCTACCATAAAGGGCCTCGAAGGGCGCCATTTGAATGCTCGCCTGGTAGCTATTGTTGTAAGTGAATTCCACCAAGTATAGGTGATCTTCCCATTGCTTTCCAAAGTCCAGGACACACATGCGAAGCATGTCTTCCATTGTCCTATTGACCCTCTCGGTCTGCCCATCCGTTTGCGGATGAAAGGCAGTGCTAAAACTCAGCTTTGTTCCCAACATCTGCTGCACCAGCTTCAAATCATTGGACGTGAACTGCCCATCTCGGTCACTCACGATGCTGCGAGGCACACCATGAAGCTGTACAATATTATCCACATATAGCTTTGCCAATTTCTCAACCGGATCATCCTTCCTATGCGGAATGAAATGCGACACCTTCATTAGACGATCTACGACCACCCAAATGGCGTCGTTCCCCTTCTGCGACCTTGGCAACCCGCGCACAAAGTCCATAGTAATGTCGTCGAACTTCCACTCTGGAATAGGCAAGGATTTCAAGAATCCTCCCGGCTTTTGGCACTCCGCTTTCACCAAGGCGCATGTTTGACACTTCTTCACGTAGAGCGCCACATCCTTTTTCAGTCCTGGCCACCAGAACAATTTCTTAACATCGTGGTACATCTTCGTGCTCCTCGGGTGAATTGAGTACTTGGTATGATGCGCCTCATACAACAATTCCACCGGCAAATTGCCCACGTTTGGGACGCACAGACGACCGTCTTTCCAAAGTAATTTGTCCTCCATAACGAATTGGGAATTTGACCCATCCAGTGCCTTTATCATGAGTTGCTTCATGTGGACATCCATATCCAACGTCTGCCAAATCCGATCAGCTAGGTCATGTTGGACTTCAGTCCAATTCAATACTGCTTCAGCACTTGATTGCTTATCAACGCAAAAGATCTCCAACGGCTCCAACTCCCGAACCAACAGCTCGTCATGGACCGACAGCCAATTGTCTTGGGCTGGGTCCTGGCGACTCAACGCGTCCGCCACCGCATTACCCTTACCAGGTACGTAATGGATCTTGAATGAATAGTCCCCCAGGAACTCCATCCATCTACGCTGTCGCATGTTCCGATCTTTCTGATCAATCAAATACTTCAGGCTCTTATGGTCGGTATAGATATCGACCCTTACCCCATACAAGTAGTGCCTCCACAGTTTCAAGGCAAAAATCACGGCCGCTAACTCCAAGCCATGGACCAGATAATTCCTCTCGTGCACTTTCAGTTGTCTCGAGCCATACGCTATAACGCTTCCATGTTGTAGTAGCACGCAACCCAAACCACTGCCCGAAGCATCACTATAAATCTCATAACCTTCGGTCCCACTCGGCAAACTCAACACAGGCGCCGTGGTCAACCGACATTTCAACTCCTCAAAAGCTCGCGCGCACTCCGGCGTCCAAATGAACTTCTGCTCCTTCCTCGTCAAAGTAGTGAGAGGTAACGCTATCTGCGAGAAGTTCTCCACGAAGCGCCTATAATAGCCGGCAAGCCCCAGAAAGCTCCGGACTTCCGCTACCGTAGAAAGCTCAGGCCACTCTCGTATCACAATAATCTTCACCGGATCCACTGCAATACCTTCCCCACTCACTATATGACCGAGGAACGCCACTGAGGACAACCAAAACTCGCACTTCGAGAACTTGGCGTACAATTGATTCCTCCTTAGCGTCTCCAAAACCAAATGAAGATGCTTGAAGTGATCTTCCTCACTCTGCGAGTACACCAAAATATCGTCGATGAAGACGATCACAAAATGGTCCAAGTACTCCCTGAAGGTCCTGTTCATCAAATCCATGAACACTGACGGGGCATTCGTCAGCCCAAATGGCATGACCGTAAACTCGTAATGCCCGTATCTTGTACTGAATGTTGTCTTAGGGATATCACTCTCCCTTATCCTCAGCTGATAGTAACCAGACTTGAGATACAACTTAGAGTACACCATCGACCCGACCAACTGATCAAAAAGATCATCGATCCTTGGGATTGGGTACTTGTTCTTTTTCGTTAGCTTGTTTAACTCCCGATAATCAATACAAAGTCCCAAGCTCCCGTCCTTCTTCTTTACAAACCCTTGCTCCACCAACTCTTGAAGTTGCACTTTCAGCTCTGCCATTTCCTTAGGCGCTAGACGATAAGTAGATCGTGACACAGGCTTTGCACCTGGCACTAGATCAATAGTGAAATCTATCTCCCATTGAGGTGGGGCTCCAGGAAGATCTACGGGGAACACATCAAGGTACTCAGCTACCACCGAAATACTATCCAACATAGTCTTTGACTTTTCAACCTCCACTAGAGTAAATAACAGCTCTGCACCAGCACGAACCGCCTTCACCACCTGAAGAGCAGACATCAACGTCTTGCTCGGCCCTTTCAAGCCCGTAAAAGTCATCTCATGGCTTGCTCCCAACTTGACTTCCTTGCAACCGCAATCAATATAGGCTTGCTGCTCCGAGAGCCAGTCCATGCCAAATATTACATCGAACTCCACCAGCGGCAGTAACGACGCTAGCAAATGGAACTCCTGACTTCCAATACGAATCTGAACACCACAGATTCTCTTCGCGCGCATCGAACACCCATTCGGTAACAACACATCCAACTTGTCCTTCGCCATCGAAGAAGATACTCCGATGCACGATATGAATCCTTCGGACAAGAAGGAGTGTGAAGCTCTCGTATCAAAGAGTGCTCTCGCTGGAAACTCACAAATCAAAACAAACATTAAACAAGCAGTGGTAAGGTAACATACGCATAACAAGTATTTAAAGAAATTTAACTTGCTACAAATTAAACCGTACTTGTCACCACATCCGCTTGTTTGATGGCCTCCTATTGGCCAAGATTATAAACCCTTGGTTGAGCCGGAGCATAATGGGACGCAGTTGACTCCACCGCCTTGCCCTTCTCTTCATAAGTTGCTCCCGGCTTCCTCTCGGACTTGGGACATCCACTCCAACAGTCACGGGCAAAGTGCCCTGGCTTCCCACAAGTAAAACATGCACCCGGGGTCCGACCCGTAGTCGCCCTAGAAGCACCGGAAGAAGGAGCTGGACCCGAAGTCTTAGCCTTCTTAAAGAACTTACGGTGCCCAGACTTTGAGTTAGCCGGCACCTTGAACTCAGTCCTCTTATCACCCAAGCTTTTCTTTGCTAGAACATTCTTCATGTCCTTCTCCAAGGACCGGGCCGTGTTGACCAAGGTCAAGAAACCCTGCGTCATCGGCCCCAAGAGTAGTAGCCTCAAGTCATCTCTTAGACCTTCGTAGAAACGGTTGGTCTTACGCTCCTCATCCGCGATGGTGGAGCTAGCATACCGACCCAACCGAGTAAACTCGTGGAGATACTCATCCACGCTACTCTCTCCTTATACCAACCTCTAGAACTCATTCTCCAAAGCTATCCTTTGAGTCGAAGGGAGGTACCTAGCCAAGAACAGTCTCGAAAACTCCTCCATCGATACATCTGTAAGTTGCCTTCCTCTCAATAGATGCAGCTCCAAACCCTCCCACCATAGCCTAGAGTCTCCATCCAACAGGAACGTAGCTATAGTGGTCATCTGCCACTCCTCCGTCTCCGTCGCTATCAAGACTCTCTTCACACGGGAGAGCCAGTCTTCAGCTTGAGATGGGGTTCCCAACCCCGAGAATACCAGAGGATTAAAGCTCATGACATGTTTGAGCTGTCTCTCAGTTTCCCTCATTGTCACCAACGGCTCCACTACTACCTGCTCCACTCTTCGTGGCTCAACCTCTGGAAGAGGTACCTGCTTCAGTGCAGGAGCGGGCTGCTGCCTTTGCCTTACAGGCTGTGCATTGATCATGGCAAACACTGTTTCGGCCACCAATTGTATGGTCTCAGCCGATGGAGGTGTTGCAGGAGCATCATTTGGTGCACTACTAGCCTCAGAAACTCGGCGTTCCGACGGTCCAGCACCGCTTCTGGTCACCTATAGTGGTACAAAACACCGTTAAGCGACCAAACAAAATTGCAAAACACAATTATATGAACGTGCAGGTTCCTCAAACACATGTATTTTTCATTCCTAAGTGGACATTCATGGGTTCTTTTGCTGTTATAACGATGACGCACACACATGTGCTCACCACCCCTTAAAAGAATTCGCCCACGAATTCATTTTAAGCCTGACTGAAACCAGTAGTCTGATACCAAATTGTAACACCCCCTATCCGTCGCATAGCATATAGCAGTAGGTCTGGTCGGGGCCCGACGCCATAAACCACTGACAGATCGGGTGGTTACTCAATGGAAACCATCCTACCAATCCAACGTCCTACACAGAGTATTCTAGCGGAAGTAATTAAAATTGTTGCATTAATAAAGGACCCAACATTAGCATGAATGTCCACTAATAATCCAAAAGGAATGAAGTACAAATACACAAGTATTGGCCTTAAGGCCTTACAATTTTTTTCCTCATATTACATGTTTTCCAAACCTCGGCACGCAGGCCGACCATACATGAATAAAAGAAAACACACAAAAATTAGGCCTTCGAGGGCCAGCTCAGCAACTTGTGCTTTAGCCCGCTATTTACCGCTCGGCTCCGCAGCACCTGCAAGCACAATCCACCGCAATGGTGGCAAACCAAAGCAACGGTCAGCAATGCTGACCAAATTATAACGATCCCACCCCCAATTCGGGGCGGCGATGCTCCTTCCCTGCACTTTATTAGCATAACCAAGCAGTATATAAATACATTGCATCACAGGCGTTGGCACGCACGGCCACACGTCGCGTGGTCTCAGGGCACATTCTCGGTGATCACGGTCAAAGTCCGCCGACTCACCACCGCCCCCAGGACGGCAATATCTCGCGAGCATCTAGTCTTTCTGGCCACTGCCTAAGACCCTCCATCTATGCCAATGGTAAGTGGCAAGTAACTTTAGGTCTCTTTAACCGAACGACATAGATCGGGTACGGTTCCACCTGACCCGTTGCTCACACCGCAACGTCAATTAAGTCGTTTGCGCGGGTCAAGCTTCCTCGAGTCCCGTATCTCCCATACAATCACATAACCCAGTTATGTTCAGGTTGGCTCCCAGGCCACCATGTTGGCAGAACCACGCATCTGCCCAGTTTTCCGAGTGCACCTTGGAGTTAATCCTCAAGGCTCCCTGTTGCAATCTACCACGTAGAAAACCCAAAAAACAAACATTCGCACGGAGTCTTCTCCGACCATTTATGAAATACAACATCACCGATCCAGACCAACTTGTCCGGGGACTATTCATGTCTACCTGAAGGAACGCCTCAAACTCACCACAAACTCGCGAGAGCGGGCTTCCCAATGCAAAAGAAGTAGAGCTTCACATGCTCAAGTAGAGAATCGTTACCCTAGCGTTCTTCCTTGGCGTCATGGAAATGTAAGCGGATGAAAAGCACCGCACTCTCCTTGCCTTCGTAGATCCGAAGTAGGTTCGCGATTTGGAGCTCTAAAGCTCCGCCGGTGACCGGATCTAGGTTTCTTCTTCCTCCTTTGCTCTCCCCTCTCTCTAGACTTAGAAAGAGAACCACTCAAGTGAAATGAGGGTTTCAAAGGCCCAATCCCAGGTATATCCCAGTAGGAACAACCCCCAACCATCGGATCCCAAAATAAGGAAATGAACGGCTACGATCTGTAGCTGAAATGTAAAACCTGGGCCGAACATGGCCTGCGACACGCCCGTGTCCAGGGCCGTGTCCCTCATTCGCCGTCAAAATCAACGCGTCTCGAAAAACACACGGGCATCCAACACGCCTGTGTTAAACCTAACATGCCCGTGTCAGCCAATACATGCCCGTTTTCCTGAGCGTGTTCCCCCATTGACACAGGACCAACACCAACCCGAGACTCACACGGGTATTGGACACGCCTGTATCCTAATTGACATGCCCGTGTCATACCCGAACACGCCTGGGCTCCAAGCCATGTTCACTATCGCGACACTTCGTCGAGCGCAGTTCGTCGACCACCCGACACGGCCTTGGGCACGCCCGTGTCCTAGGTCGTGTTCCCTGTCTCGACACATCGTCGAGTGAAAATGTCGACTTCCCTGGCCGATCGTCGAAACGAGCTCGACACGCCCTGAGACACGCCCGTGTCTCAGGCCGTGTTCGCTACTCGACGATCGTCGACTCCAAAATTCGTCGACCTCTCGGCCAAATTGTCGACTCGAGCCTGACACGCCCTGGGACACGCCCGTGTCCCAGGCCGTGTGCCCCCTGCCAAATTCCAAATTTGGCCCAAAACGCCTCCCGTCGCTCTTTTGAGTTTCGGGGCGTTACAGATGATAACATTTTTTGGGCCACAAATGAAAAGTTATGTGAAGAAATTGTCACCCTAATGAAATCTGAATTCGAAATTATCCTATTAGGAGAACTTACCTATTTCTTAGGATTTTGGATCTGTCAACGCAAAGACGATATTTTTATAAGTCAATCAAAATAAATCAAAGATATGCTTGTGCGTTTTGGGTTTGAGAATCTGAAATAAGTCAAAACTCCTATGAGTGCTTCTCTTAAATTAGGAAAGGATGAAAGTGTCATTTCTGTTGATCAAACTATGTTTAGAGGTATGATAGGATCATTGTTATATTTGAGTGCCTCTAGGCCTGACATCACATTTACGGTTGGTATGTGTGCTAGGTACTAAGCCGACCCTATAGAGTCACATTTGAAAGCGATAAAGCATATTTTTAGGTATCTTATAGGAACACAAAATCTTGGACTTTGGTACCTACACACCACAAATTTCACACTTCATGGGTACTCTGACTCTGTTAAGCAGCAAACAAAACTTGGTTGCACACTCCACCATTAAAGCCAGTATATCTCCTTAGGAAGTTGTTGTGCACAGGCACTGTGCATGTCTCAAACGTTATAAGACTTTGGCATAACTTGTAGGAACGTTACACTTAGGTGTGATAATAAGAGTGCCATAGACTTGACAAATAACCCAGTGTATCATTCAAGATCAAAACATATTGACGTGCGTCACAATTTCATTCAAGATCATATTAAAAAGGAGAACATGAGAGTAAGCTTCATTGGCACCGATGACCAACTGGATGACATATTCACTAAACCACTCTCAGATGCACGCTTCTTATTACTTCGACTCTAGCTTGGAATTTTGGACCTCTCTTCCTAGTCATCTTTATTTGCGTTTGATTGTGTGTTGTTTCTTTCTTTGATCATGTCTTTCGGGCACACATGACCTGAACTTAGGCAATAACGAGTGCATACAATGTTTGAGCTAGAATTGTTAATACGTGTGAACATTGTCCCCGGTCATGGTGTGTCGAATCTATAGGTTGTAACGCCCCGAAACTCAAAAGAGCGACGGGTGGCATTTTGAGCCAAGTTTGGAACTTGGCAGGGGTCACACGGCCTAGGACACGAGCGTGTCCCAGGGCATGTCGTGCTCGGGTCGACGATCTAGCCAAAAGGTCAACGAATTTTGGAGTCGACGATCGTCGAGCAGCGAACACGGCCTGGGACACGAGCGTGTCACAGGCCGTGTCCTTCATGGGTTGAAGTCGGGCTGTGGCGTGATTGTTACATGGGGCAGCACACGGGCCGTGTCGGGTAAACACTGGCGTGTCATTTGGGACACGGGCATGTCTAATACCCGTGTCCTTCATGGGTTGGTGTTGGGCCTTGTCAATGGAGGAACACGGCCCACTACACGGCCGTGTACTGGATGATACGGGCATGTGAATTCGGACACGGGCGTGTCGGGTGCCCGTGTTCTTTTTGGGACACGTCGGTTTTGACGGCGAATGGGGAACACAGCCTTGTACACGGGTGTGTCACAGGCCGTGTTCGGTTCAGATTTTGGATTTCAGCTCTGGATCGTGGCCGTCCGTTTCCTTATTTTGGGATCTGATGGCTGGGGGTTGTTCTTGCTTGGATATACCCGTGTTTAGGGCTTAGAAAACCCCATTTTACTTGGGTTAGTCTCTTTCTAAAGTTAAGAGAGAGGGGAGAGCAAGGAAGAAGAAAGGAGGCTAGATCCGGTCACTGGCGGAGCTTCGGAGCTCCAAATCGCGAGCCAACATCGGATCTACGGAGGCAAGGAGATTGCGGTGCTTTTCATCTGCATACATTTCCATGGCGCCAAGGAAAAATGTTAGGGTAACGATTCTCATCCTAGGACATGTGAAGTCCTCTTTTCCTTTGCATAGGAAGCCCGCTCTCACAAGTTTGCTGTGAGTTAAGGCGTTCCTTCGGGTAGACATGAATAGTCCCCGTTGTGTACATGTAGAGTCCGTAATCGAGAACGAATATAGGCATGATGTGTGAAGCCTACCCGGACAAGTTGGTATGGATCTGTGATGTTGCATTGCATGAATGGCCGGAGAAGACTCCGCGCAAATGGTTGTTTTTCGGGTTTTCTACGTGGTAGATTGCAAGAGGGAGCCTTGGGGATTAACTCCAAGGTACACCCAGAAAACTGGGCAGATGCGTGATTCTGCCAACATGGTGTCCTGGGAGCCAACTTGTACATAACCGGGTTATGTAAAGTGTGAAATCGGATTGGGACTCGGGGAAGTTTGGCTCACGCCCATGTCTTAAGGTGACATGGCGGTGTGAGCAATGGGTTAGGCGGAACCGTACCCGCTCTATGTCGTTCGGAAAAGAGACCTAAAGTTACATGGCAACTTACCGTTGGCATAGATGGAGGGTCTTAGGCAGTGGCCAGAAAGACCAAATGCTCATGAGATATTGTCGTCCAAGGGACGGTGGTGAGACCAGTATTGACCGGGTTCATCGAGAATGTGCCCTGAGAGCACGAGGTGTGTGGTCGTACGTGCCTACGCATGTGATGTAGTGTTATTACTCTATACTGCTTGGTTATGCTAACAAAGTGCAGAGAAGGAGCATCGATGCCCTGAGTTTGGGGGCGGGATCATTATAATTTGGTCAGCATAGCTGACCATTGCATTTGTTTACCACCGTTGCGGTGGATTGTTGCTTGCAGGTGCTGCGGAGCCGAGCGGTAAATAGCGGGCCAAAGTCCAAGTTGTGAAGCAGGCCCTCGAAGGCCTAATTTTTGAGAGTTTACTTGTTTCATTCATGTGTGACCGGCCAGCGTGTCGTGGTATGGAAGACACATTTTATTCGAGTAAATAATTGTAAGGCATTAAGGCCATTGTACTTGTGTATTGTACGTTCATTCCTGTTAGTTTGAGTAGTGGACATTCATGCTTGTGGCTGGGTTCTAAATTTGTAACTTTTAATAATTACTTCCACTAGAATGACTTTGTGTAGGACGGCGGTATTAGTTGGATGGTATTCCATTGAGTAACCACCCAGTCTGTCTGTAGTATATGGCGTCGGGCCCCGACCGGACCTACTGTTATATGTTATGTGACGGATATGGGGTGTTACAATTTGGTATCAGACTACTGGTTTCGGTCAGGCTTAAAATGAATTCATGGGCGAATTATTTTTAAGGGGTGGTGAGCACATGTGTGTGCATCATTGTTATAACATCAAAAGAACCCATGAATGCCCACTTAGGAATGAAAATACATGTGTTTGAGGAACCTTCGTGTTCCTATAATTGCGTTTTGCAATTTTTTTTGGTCGCTTAATGAGGTTTTGTACAACTATAGGTGACCAAAAGCGGTGTAGGGCCGTCAGAACGCCCGGTTTCTGAGGCTAGTAGCGCACCAAATGATGCTCCTGCAACACCTCCCTCGGCTGAAACCATACGATTGGTTGTCGAAGCAGTGTTTGCCATGATCAATGCGTAGCTTGCAAGGCAAATGCATCAGCCCGCTCCTACGATGGAGCAGGTACCGCTTCAAAGGGATGAACCGAGAAGAGTGGAGCAGGTAGTGTTGGAACCTTTGGTGCCAAGGAGAGCAACTGAAAGGCAGCTCAAGCACGTTACGAGCTTCAATCCTCATGTGTTCTCGGGGTTGGGAACCCCATCTCAAGCTGAAGACTGGCTCTCCTGAGTGAAGAGAGTCCTAACAGCTACTGAAACAGAGGAGTGGCAGATAACCACTATAGCTACATTCCTATTGGACGGGGATGCGAGGCTGTGGTGGGAAGGTTTAGAGCTGCATCTCTTGAGAGGAAGGGAACTTACGGACATCTCGATGGAGGAGTTCTTGAGACTGTTCTTGGCAAGGTACCTCCCTTCGGCTCAGAGGATAGCATTGGAGAATGAGTTCCAAAGGTTGGTGCAAGGAGAGAGTAGCGTGGATGAGTATCTCCACGAGTTTACTCGGTTGGATCGGTATGCTAGCTCTACATTCGCGGATGAGGAGCGTAAGACCAACCGTTTCTACGAAGGTCTAAGAGATGACTTAAGGCTACTGCTCTCGGGGCCGATGACGCGGGGCTTCTTAACCCTGGTCAACATGGCCCGGTCTTTGGAGAAGGACTTGAAGAATGTACAAGCGAAGAAAAGCTTTGGTGATAAGAAGACTGAGTTCAAGGTGCCGACTACCTCAAAGTCTGCGTACCTAAGGTGGTCTAAAAAGGCTAGGACTTAGGGTACAGCCCCTTCTTCTGGTGCCTCTGGGACAACTACGGGTCGAACCACGGGCGCATGCTTTACTTGTGGAATGCTGGGTCACTTTGCCCGTGACTGTTGGAGCGGACGTCCCTAGTACGAGAGGAAGCCGGGAGCAACTTATTAAGAGAAGGGCAAGGCGGTGGAGTCAACCGCGTCCCATTATGCTCCGGCTCAACCTAGAGTTTATAATCATGGCCAGCAGGTTAATTTTTAAATACTTGTTATGGGCGTGTTACCTTATCACTGCTTGTATAGGATTTGTTTTGATTTATGAGAATCTGACGAGAGCACTCTTTGATATGAGAGCTTCACACTCCTTTTTGTCCGAAGGATTCATATCGCGCATCGGAGTACCTTCTTCGATGGCGAAGGACAAACTGGATGTGTTGTTGCCGAATGGGTGTTCGATGCGCACAGATAGAATCTGTGGCATAAAGATTCGTATTGGGAGCCAAGAGTTTGATTTGCAAGCGTCGTTACTACCGCTGGTGGAGCTCGACGTGATATTTGGCATGGACTAGCTCTCGGAGCAACAAGCTTATATTGACTGCGGTCGCAAGGAGGTTAAGTTGGGGACAGGTCGTGAGATGACTTTTACGGGCTTGAAAGGGTCGAGCAAGACTTCGATGTCTGCTCTTCAGGTGGTGAAGGCGGTTCGTGCTGCTGCAGAGCTGTTTTTTACGCTAGTGGAGGTTGCAAATCCTAAGCCTATGTTGGACAGTATTTCAGTGGTATCTGAGTACCCTGATGTGTTCCCTAGCGAACTTCCTGGAGCCCCGCCTCAACGGGAGATTGATTTAGCCATCGAGCTAGTGCCAAGTGCTAAACTTGTGTCATGCTCTCCATATCGGCTAGCGCCTAAGGAAATGGCGGAGCTGAAGGTTCAACTGTAAGTGTTGTTGGAGCAGGGGTATGTGCGTCCAAGTTCGTCGCCTTGGAGCGCACCGGTCCTCTTTGTTAAGAAGAAGGATGGAAGCTTGAGACTTTGTATTGATTATCGGGAGTTGAACAAGCTAACGGAGAAGAACAAGTACCCGATCCTGAGGATTGATGAACTGTTCGATCAGTTAGTCGGGTCAACGGTGTACTCAAAGTTGGATCTCAAGTCTGGATATTATCAGCTGAGGATAAGGGAGAGTGATATACCCAAGACAGCTTTTAGTACGAGATACGGGCATTACGAGTTTACGTTCATGTCGTTTGGGCTGACGAATGCGCCGTCGGTGTTCATGGATTTGATGAACAGGACTTTCAGGGAGTACTTAGACCACTTTGTGATCGTCTTCATTGACGATATATTGGTGTACTCGCAGTGTGAGGAGGATCACTTTAAGCATCTGCATTTGGTGCTATAGACGCTGAGGAGGAATCAATTGTACGCCAAGTTCTCCAAATGCGAGTTTTGGTTATCCTCAGTGGCGTTTCTTGGTCACATAGTTAGTGGAGAGGGAATTGCGGTGGATCTAGCGAAGATTGTTGCGATACGAGAGTGGCATGTGCTGTCTACGGTAGCGGAAGTCCGGAGTTTTTTGGGGCTTGCCGGCTATTACAGGCACTTCGTGGATAACTTCTCGTGGGTAGCGTTACCCCTCACAACTTTGATGAGGAAAGAGCAGAAGTTTGTTTGGACGCCGGAGTGCGCATGAGCTTTTGAGGAGCTGAAGTGTCGGTTGACCACGATGTCAGTTCTTAGTTCGCCGAGTGGGATCGAAGGTTTTGAAATCTATAGCGATGCTTCAGGCAGTGGCTTGGGTTGTGTGCTACTGCAGCATGGAAGTGTGATAGTGTATGGCTCGAGACAGCTGAAAGTGCACGAGAGGAATTATCCGGTCTATGACTTGGAGTTAGCGGTCGTGATTTTTGCCTTGAAACTGTGGAGGCACTACTTGTATGGGTTGAAGGTCGATATCTATACCGACCACAAGAGTCTGAAATACTTATTGGATCAGAAAGATCTAAACATGTGATAGAGGAGATGGATGGAGTTCCTGGGGGACTACACATTCAAAATTCACTATGTGCCTTGGAAAGGCAATACGGTTGCGGACGCATTGAGTTGCAGGGCCCCAGCTCAAGCCAATTGGCTGTCGGGCCATGACGAGCGGTTGGTTCGAGAGTTAGAGGCATTGGAGATCTCTTGCGTAGACAAGCATTCAAGTGCTGAAGCGCTATTGAACTGGACCGAAGTTCAGTGTGACCTGGCTGATTGGATTCAGCAGAATTTGGATATGGATGTCCGCATGAAGCATCTCATGATAGAGGCTTTGGATGGGTCAAATTCCCAATTCGTTGTTGTGGATGGATTGCTTTGGAAAGACGGTCGTCTGTGCGTCCCAAACGTGGTCAATTTGCGGGTGGAATTGTTGTACGAGGCGCATCATACTAAGTACTCTATTCACCCGGGGAGCACAAAGATGTACCACGACGTGAAGAAATTATTCTGGTGGCCAGGACTTAAGAAGGATGTGGCACTATATGTGGTGAAGTGTCAGACATGCGCCTTGGTGAAGGCGGAATGCCAAAAGCCGGGAGGATTATTGAAGTCCTTGCCTATTCCGGAGTGGAAGTTTGATGATATTACTATGGACTTTGTGCACGGGCTACCAAGGTCGCAAAAAGGGAACGATGCCATTTGGGTGGTCGTAGATCATTTAACGAAGGTGTCGCACTTCATTCCGCACAGAAAGGATAATTCCGTGGAGAAATTGGCGAAAGTTATATGTGGATAACATAGTACGGCTTCACGGTGTGCCCCACAGCTTCGCGAGTGACCGAGATGGGAGGTTCACGTCCAATAATTGGAGGTTGGTGCAGCAGATGTTGGGAACAAAACTGAGTTTCAGCACAGCCTTTCATCCGCAAACGGAT
The DNA here is from genome assembly GCA_039583875.1 of Platanthera guangdongensis. Taxonomy (NCBI): domain Eukaryota; kingdom Viridiplantae; phylum Streptophyta; class Magnoliopsida; order Asparagales; family Orchidaceae; genus Platanthera; species Platanthera guangdongensis. The sequence goes on along the minus strand of CM077148.1, from coordinate 127,971,835 downwards.
GGGCAGACTGAGAGGGTCAATAGGACGATGAAATACATGCTTCGCATGTGTGTCCTGGATTTCGGGAAGCAGTGGGAAGACCACCTATACTTGGTGGAGTTTGCGTACAACAATAGCTACCAGGCGAGCATACAAATGGCACCCTTTGAGGCCCTTTACGGTAGAAGATGTCGCACGTCGTTGTCTTGGTTGGAAACGGGTGAGTCAAAGTTGTACAAGCGCCAAGAGATGGAAGATGCTACGTCGTTGGTTTGAACGATTCGAGAGAGGTTGTTAATCGCTCAGGACCGCTAGGCTAAGTATTATAATGCCAAGCATAGGAACGTGGAGTTTGTTGTTGGCGATTGGGTGTACTTGAAGATTAAGTCGTTCAAGGGTGTCTCACGGTTGCGGCGATTGAAGAAGCTAAGCCCGAGGTACCTTGGACCGTTTGAGGTTCTGGAGCGGATTGGTGAAGCAGCTTATCGTTTGAGGCTATCTGTGGAGCTTAGTGTTCTATACGATGTATTCCACATATCGGTGCTGCGGAAGGCGGTGCAAGAGCCTTCGCAAGTGATTGCAGTCGATCAAGTGTCGGTCGATAATGGGTTGACGACGAAGGTCAAGCCCGTACGAATTGAGGACTCAGAAGTCAAGCGACTACGCAACAAAGAGATCAGGATGGTCAAGGTCCGTTGGGACAACTGCGGTCGGGAGGATCTCTCGTGGGAGTGAGAGCAGACCATGCTTGAGGAGTACCCAGAGTTATTCCACTCAGGTACCGTTTAAGTTTTGTGTTTATCTTTCCTTTATGTAATTTCGGGACGAAATTCTTTTAAGAGGGAGAGAGTTGTAACGCCCCGAAACTCAAAAGAGCAACGGGTGGCATTTTGAGACAAGTTTGGAACTTGGCAGGGGTCACACGGCCTGGGACACGGGCGTGTCCCAGGTCATGTCGTGCTCCGGTCGACGATCTGGCTGAGAGGTCGACGAATTTTGGAGTCGACGATCGTCGAGCAGCGAACATGGCCTGGGACACGGGCGTGTCACAGGCCGTCTCCTTCATGGGTTGAAGTCGGGCTTTGGCGTGATTGTTACACGGGGCAGCACACGGGCCATGTCAGGTAGACAGGGGCGTGTCATTTGGGACACGGGCGTGTCCAATACCCGTGTCCGTCACGGGTTGGTGTTGGGCCTGTGTCGATGGAGGAACACGGCCCACTACACGGCTGTGTACTTGATGACATGGGCGTGTGAATTCGGACATGGGTGTGTCGGGTGCCGGTGTTCTTTTCGGGATGCGTCGGTTTCGACGGCGAATGGGGAACACGGCCCTGGACACGGGCGTGTCATAGGCCGTGTTTGTCCCAGATTTTGGATTTCAGCTCCGAATCGTGGCCGTCTGTTTCCTTATTTTGGGATCTGATGGCTGGGGGTTGTTCTTGCTTGGATATACCCGGGTTTAGGTCTTAAAAACCCCATTTTACTTGGGTTAGTCTCTTTCTAAAGTCTAGAGAGAGGGAAGAGCAAGGACGAAGAAAGGAGGCTAGATCCGGTCATCGGCGAAGCTTCGGAGCTCCAAATCGCAAGCCGACTTTGGATTTACGGAGGCAAGGAGATTGTGGTGCTTTTCATCCGTATACATTTCCATGGAGCCAAGTAAAAATGCTAGTATAACGATTCTCATCCTAGGACATGTGAAGTCCCCTTTTCCTTTGCATAGGAAGCCCGCTCTCGCGAGTTTACGGTGAGTTGAGGCATTCCTTCGGGTAGACATGAATAGTCCCCGTTATGTACATGTAGAGTCTGTAATCGAGAACGGATATAGGCATGATATGTGAAGCCTACCTTGACAAGTTGGTCTGGATTGGTGATGTTGCATTGCATGTGTTGGGTACATTGGTTAAATGTACCTGATTTGAAGAAGCCTCACCCAACTCAATGATATACATCATAATGTATTTGATGTATGTTGAGTTTACTTGTGCAGGTTATGTAATCACTGGACTGAAGCAAAACGTTTCTAAGTCCATGTGTCGACACCCAGAGAGAAAGTATCGACACTTAAGAAGGCTTGTGTCGACACCCAGACAAGCAGTGTCGACACTTGGAGTCATTGTGTCGACACCTGGGATGCAGAGTCGACACCAGACAGAAAGTGTCGACACTTGGAGCTGTGTTGACACTCAGTGAAGAAAAGTGCAGACAGAAAGTGTCGACACAAGGAGCTGTGTCGACACCCAGTGAAGCTGAGTCTACACCAGAAAGTTTCGACACTTGGAGTTGTGTCGACACTCAGCAAAAGTCTGCAGAGACTAAGTACAAGTGTCGACACTCAACACAATGTGTCGACACTAAGCAGAAGAGTCAGCACTTGAAGTAAGTGTCGACACCCAGCACAATATGTCGACACTCAATAGAAGAGTCAGCATTTGAAGTATGTGTCGACACCTAGAACAATGTGTCGACACTCAGCTAAAGACTCTACACTTGAAGAAAGTGTCGACACAAGGAGCTGTGTCGACACTTAGCAAAGATCAGAAAGATCAACAAAATTATTCTAAGTACAAGTGTCGACATTAAGGGAATGTGTCGACACTCAGCTGAAGTCTCAACAAGAAGAAGGTGTGTCGACACAAGGAGTTGTGTCGACACTCAGCAAGAATCAACATAGAAGACTATGTGTCGACACCAAGAAGTTGTGTCGACACTTAATAGATTCAACACAAGAAGTTGTGTCGACACAAAGGAGATGTGTCGACACTTAGAAGAATTCAGTAAAAGCAAGAAGAACAAGTACTTGTGTCGACACTCAATTTCAGTGTCGACACCTGAAGAAGAATCTATGTCGAGACATACAAGGAGTTGTGTCGACACCTTGTAGACTTGTGTCGACACTTACACAGCATGTGTCGACACTTGGTCTATAAGTGTCGACACTTAAAGACAGAAAGTCTCGACTGTTAAATTCAACAAACCGCAGACGCCCCCTTGGATACCCTGCTGAAAAATTCAACAAACCGAAGGAGAATACGCCCACTTATATGTTGAAAGTTTTCCCGGATCGTGGAGTTAACAGTGGTTATCTCAACAAAGCAGTAACAACCAGCAACACATGCAGCACAAGCTTCTTTATTGATCAAGAGCAAACTTCTTTACAAGGCGAGACATACATGGCGAGACATGCTTCACCAAAACCCCACACCGGGAGAGCAGAGACAGATACAAAGACAAGAACAAAAAACAAGCTGCGCGGACTCAATCAACAAGCCGCCGACCTACTGCTGTGGAGTCCGCTCAGTCCGCCGGGTCGCCAGCCCGCAACCCAAGCCGCGCGGACTCACCCTTACTCCAATGCTTAGCTCTTCCCCGCCGGTCTGCACGCCGCCAGACCGCACAAGCTGCGCCACCGAATGGAACAGTCCGCCAGAAACCGGCGACTTCCTGAACCCCGAACCAAGTCGCCAAAGAGAAGACCGCCTGGCCGCTATCCGCGACCTGCTGTTTACCGCCTGTTGCTTAACCGCAGAGTCCGCACTGTCCCTGACCGCAATCAGAGCCAAGTCCTGGCTTTCCAGCGCTATCCGCACAACCTGCACAGCACAACCGGGTCAACTCTCTATCCGCGCGGACACAAAGTCCAGGCCGCAGCAACTTACGCGAGCTCAAAAAACTGTTCACTTACTTCGGTCTAGGTTCCGTTGTTCTCCTATTCCTGATGTGACATGGGTCCTATTTATAGGCACGACGATGAGTATGGTCACCGCCCTTCCCGATAGGATAACCGCCACAACCCGCAGCTAGAACAAGTGTGTCCGCACAGCCCGCGGACACACCTTCCAGTTCGCCGCCCTGTGCAGATAGCCAGTCTGCCCCAGCTTCTCCAAGGCCGGACTCCAATATCCAGCCCGCCTTGCCGCCAGAGACCAAGCCAGGACCACCACAGCCGGACTCCACAAAAGCCGTGTCCGCCAATCTGCGGACAAGGCATCAGCCCGCAAACCCCGAGCCCGCAGCCACGCCATCAAGGCACCTGCCGGACTCAACGGACACCCGGCTTTCGTCCGCATCTCCCAAGTCCATTACCTCAACACCAAGGCACCTCCGGACTTAGCGGACACGTCGATCCAGTCCGCTAACAGCAGACCCCAGTCCGCGTATACAGCGAACTCCAGTCCGCTTCCCTGAGTCCATAACCTCATCGCAAGGCTCAACCGGACTCAGCGGACTCTGGCTCCAGTCCGCACGCTCCTGCACAAGCAATCCTCCAGTCCGCATATCCCCAAGCTAGCACACAAGGCAACAGCACTTCTACTATGCTTGGCGGATTGAGAAACCAGCCCGCGCTCCACTGCGCGATCTCCCCGGACTGAGACATCCTGGACTTGGTTCAATTCCCACCAAGTCCAGTCCGCTGGCCACAAGGGCCAGTCCGCACTTACAGGCGGACACTGGATCTAGCCCGCCATACCGGGCGACCTCCAGTTCCTGTCCGCGCTGACCGGCGGTCTCCACGGCTTCCACTTGCCGCTTCACTAGAGCAAGACCAAGGCATCTGCCAAACCGGTCTGCCGAGCTCCAGTTCTTCAGTCCGCTTCAAGCCGGACTCCGCGGATAACATTCCTATCCGCCCGGTTACTTCCTGGGAGTAAACCGCCTGCTGAGCATACACTGGCCTGTCAGACCGCCGCTGCTGTCCGCGCAGTCCGCGCGAACAGACCGCCCAGGCCGCCACAGAGCAAACCGCCTGCAACATCCCTGCCGACCTAGCAGTCCGCCAACCCAGTCCGCGTAGTCCGTGCGGATAGGTTTCCCAAGCCTTCCATTCACCCACTTTCACTTCACAGAATTCAACACTCCCCCTTGAAGTGAGAAGTGGTGAATAACTCCAGCAGCTCCTGTAACCTTGCACCTGGTCCTTCCGATAGCATCTACGAAGAGATGTCCAAGACATAGTCCTCGCCCCGCATATCATGGACCATGAGGGAGCCCTCCAGCATCTCCCAAAAGGAGCCATGCTTCCCTCTGCCTTCTTCAGCTTCAACCTCCACTCATGCATCATAGGAGTATCACCAACTTCCTTGGACCCAGAAGCCCAAGCCTCGTTGCCTCTGAGAGAAGTCACCTCATCAGACTTGGTGTCTACTACCTCCTTGATTCTAGTGGGGTCATCACAGCCAGAAGTCCCTTGCTCGACCTGAGGGCTAACAAGGAAACACGGGACCAAGTCCGCCGTGTTCCCTTCACTATATCGAGCTGGTGGCTTACTGATCCTCTTCGATCTCCGAAGAACATGATCATGGCTAACCACCTCCGCTGCTTTTGAACCAGCTCCGTTCCCGGGCAAACCCGGAACAATGCTCCCTTTGTTCCCTGAACAAGACGCCTCCTTACTGGAACCAAGAGCGCCTGGAGCAACGCTCCCCCTGCTACCTGAACCAGAAGACTTCCCTCTTGAACATGAACTGCCTGGAACATCGCTCCCCTTGCTTCCTGAACAGGAAGCCTCCGCCTTCGAGCCAGAAGGTCCTGGAGCATCGCTCCCCCTTCTTCCCGACTCTGACGCCTTTGCCCCGGAGCTAGAATAACCTGGAGCACCTGGTGACTCAGGCAACTCCACTTCCTTAGCAGCAGCCTCCTTCAGCCCACCATCTAACCTGCTTATCTCTAGCTCCACATAAGAGCTACCCCAATACGGCGTCAACTCATCGAAAACAATGTCTCTCGACACTATGAGTTTCTTCGTCGCAGGATCCATACACCTCCATCTTCTTCTCTGCTCATCATACCCTACAAAGACTAGCTTTGTTTTGAGAGCACCCGGAGAGTGTATATAGCAGGTAGATCCAAACACCCGAAGGTGCTTCACTGAGGGCTTCACTCCGAACATTAGCTCATAAGGAGTCTTTACTATGATCGGACTAAGAGGCATCCGGTTGATGACATGAGTAGCACAGGCTATTCCCTCCGCCCAAAGAGCCTTCGGAACGCCTTTACTCCGAAGCCAACACTTGCAGGTCTCCGTTAACCAACGGATCATCCGAGCTGCAACACTACCCTGTTGTGAAGTATGTCCACAAGAAAGCTCAATCCGGATCCCTTGCTTCCTGCAAAAGCGTGAGAACTCGGTTGAGTCAAACTCACCACCGAAACCTGTCCTCAACACCTTGATCCTCCGGCCAAGCTGGCCTTCGACAAGCTTCTTGAACTCCACAAACAAGCGTACCATGCTGGACTTCGTCTTCATAAAGTATACCCAAGTATACCCAGAATAGTCATCAACCAATATCAGCATGAACCTGCTGCCTCCAAGACTGGCCGTGACGGTCGGTCCCACCAGAGCACAATGGACAACCGCCAATGGTGCTTTACTCCTGTATTGTGCTTTGTCGACCATGAAGCGATAGGCTCCACTTTCCTGACATTCTGCACACCCCCGACCATCGCCATAGGATGACAATCTAGGCAAGCCTCTTACGAGTCTTCTTTCCGCCATTGCTTTCAGCTTGTCCATCCCTACATGCCCCAGTCTTTCATACCAGATAGCTGCACTATCACTGGCATCCAGCCGATCAGATCCAGAACTAGTTGAAGTCCCAACTACGTTCTTCTCCTTCCTCCCTACCTGAGCTACGTTCGCCGAGAGCAAGACAACCTTGCACTCCTTCCGAAGATGACCTTGCTGCTTGCATTTATAGCACCGTGGTCCTTCCTTCCTCTTCCTATCACGCCTAGGAGAAACACTCCTTTCTTCCTGATATGAAGTAGAGGGACCATCATCAGCAGCAACCTCCTTCACCTTCTTCCTGAACAACCCATCAAGGGAAGTCCAGACCTCCGCAGCTGACCGACATCCACTGATGTGGTCCAAGAGCTCCGATGAGATCACCTGCCTGAGAATAGACTCCGCTTTCGCATTTGCCTCCTTCCAAGCTCTCATCGTCGCAGCATTGCCAGCAGTATCCTCTTGCCTTCCTGCTCCGCATACAACCTCCCAAAGGTCCTCGCCAAGAAGAAAGCTCTTCATACAGGACTTCCACCATTCACAGTTCGCCTCTGTAAGAAGATCAATACCAAGACAACTTGCATCCTCCACTGCCATGGTTCTACCACTGGTTTCCTCTTCAGAAGAGCAACTACTTCCATTGAGCACTGCTTGACCACTCCAACAACCTCCCTCTGATACCATGTTAAATTCAACAAACCGCAGACGCCCCCTTGGATACCCTGCTGAAAAATTCAACAAACCGAAGGAGAATACGCCCACTTATATGTTGAAAGTTTTCCCGGATCGTGGAGTTAACAGTGGTTATCTCAACAAAGCAGTAACAACCAGCAACACATGCAGCACAAGCTTCTTTATTGATCAAGAGCAAACTTCTTTACAAGGCGAGACATACATGGCCAGACATGCTTCACCAAAACCCCACACCGGGAGAGCAGAGACAGATACAAAGACAATAACAAAAAACAAGCCGCGCGGACTCAATCAACAAGCCGCCGACCTACTGCTGTGGAGTCCGCTCAGTCCGCCAGGTCGCCAGCCCGCAACCCAAGCCGCGCGGACTCACCCTTACTCCAATGCTTAGCTCTTCCCCGCCGGTCTGCACGCCGCCAGACCGCACAAGCTGCGCCACCGAATGGAACAGTCCGCCAGAAACCGGCGACTTCCTGAACCCCGAACCAAGTCGCCAAAGAGAAGACCGCCTGGCCGCTATCCGCGACCTGCTGTTTACCGCCTGTTGCTTAACCGCAGAGTCCGCACTGTCCCTGACCGCAATCAGAGCCAAGTCCTGGCTTTCCAGCGCTATCCGCACAACCTGCACAGCACAACCGGGTCAACTCTCTATCCGCGCGGACACAAAGTCCAGGCCGCAGCAACTTACGCGAGCTCAAAAAACTGTTCACTTACTTCGGTCTAGGTTCCGTTGTTCTCCTATTCCTGATGTGACATGGGTCCTATTTATAGGCACGACGATGAGTATGGTCACCGCCCTTCCTGATAGGATCACCGCCACAACCCGCAGCTAGAACAAGTGTGTCCGCACAGCCCGCGGACACACCTTCCAGTTCGCCGCCCTGTGCAGATAGCCAGTCTGCCCCAGCTTCTCCAAGGCCGGACTCCAATATCCAGCCCGCTTTGCCGCCAGAGACCAAGCCAGGACCACCACAGCCGGACTCCACAAAAGCCGTATCCGCCAATCTGCGGACAAGGCATCAGCCCGCAAACCCCGAGCCCGCAGCCACGCCATCAAGGCACCTGCCGGACTCAGCGGACACCCGGCTTTCGTCCACATCTCCCAAGTCCATTACCTCAACACCAAGGCACCTCCGGACTTAGCGGACACGTCGATCCAGTCCGCTAACAGCAGACCCCAGTCCGCGTATACAGCGAACTCCAGTCCGCTTCCCTGAGTCCATAACCTCATCACAAGGCTCAACCGGACTCAGCGGACTCTGGCTCCAGTCCGCACGCTCCTGCACAAGCAATCCTCCAGTCCGCATATCCCCAAGCTAGCACACAAGGCAACAGCACTTCTACTATACTTGGCGGACTGAGAAATCAGCCCGCGCTCCACTGCGCGATCTCCCCGGACTGAGCCATCCTGGACTTGGTTCAATTCCCACCAAGTCCAGTCCGCTGGCCACAAGGGCCAGTCCGCACTTACAGGCGGACACTGGATCTAGCCCGCCATACCGGGCGACCTCCAGTTCCTGTCCGCGCTGACCGGCGGTCTCCACGGCTTCCACTTGCCGCTTCACTAGAGCAAGACCAAGGCATCTGCCAAACCGGTCTGCCGAGCTCCAGTTCTTCAGTCCGCTTCAAGCCGGACTCCGCGGATAACATTCCTATCCGCCCGGTTACTTCCTGGGAGTAAACCGCCTGCTGAGCATATACTGGCCTGTCAGACCGCCGCTGCTGTCCGCGCAGTCCGCGCGAACAGACCGCCCAGGCCGCCACAGAGCAAACCGCCTGCAACATCCCTGCCGACCTAGCAGTCCGCCAACCCAGTCCGCGTAGTCCGCGCGGATAGGTTTCCCAAGCCTTCCATTCACCCACTTTCACTTCACAGAATTCAACATCGACACTATCAGACAGTTAGAGATTTTCAAGAAATGACTGGATGACATGACAGCTGCCGTTCCAGCCGGTCTACAGCACCTGTCAGTGATGTCAGAAGACAGTTATGAATCGGATCAGCCGGTTACCATGAAGAAGGCCTATAAATAGGCACATACAGTCTACAGAAACTGTGGTTGATGATCAGTGATCAACAAGTGGTTCAGATTATTGTTGAACAAGTTATTGAAGTGGTACACAAAGTATCAACACAAGAAGATCTTGCAGTCCAAGTGCAGATCTAAGAAGTTGGAGAGAGAGGGCTCCATCCAAGAAATCAGCCTCTGGAACTAGGCTGAGAAGAAGGATTCAGATTCATTCTGGATCTTAAGTGGCAGAGGTCAAGGAACTACTGCAGGAGGATTCAGTCTTATTCAGTTCTACTCAAGAATTTTTGAAGAAAGCTAAGTCAGATTGAATCCAGCTGAGTTCTTCCAAGAACTCATCAAGAAACTCTCAACTCCCCTCTTTATTTCTGAGTTGTTGAGTTAATATTTGTAATACATTTTTATCTTGTAGGATCCTTTGGATCTGAGTGAATTGTAAGCCTATAATTATAAAGGCTGAGGGTAGGGCTTGAGAGCCTGAGTGTAGGAGATTGTGATCTCTGAGTGTAGGCCTTGTTGGCTGAGTGTAGGCCTTGGTTGGCTGAGTGTAGGCCTTGGTTGGCTGAGTGTAGGCCCTGATTGGCTGAGTGTAGGCTTTGGGATAAAGCTGAGTTATAAGGCTTTGGGCTTGAGGTGTAGGAACCAATTTGGGTTCTGAGACAGTGGAGGAGTTTAACCGAATCTAGTACACTGCTAGATAGGCAAAGGGGGAAAGTGGATGTACCCATATCTTGGGGAACCACTATAAACCACTGTGTATGTTGTGTTGTGCTGTGCTGTGATTATTGTTGTGTTTGTTGTGATAGAATAAGTTAGAAAGCTGTGTTATAAACTGTTGGCTGCCATTAAAGTTTAAAAAGGATTAGGTCACCTATTCACCCCCCCCCCCCCTAGGTGTTTAGGTACCATATCTTTTAAGTGGTATCAGAGGGAGGTTCCTCAAAACAAGGACTAACAGTCTGAGGAGATCCTGAGTGGCAGATTCAGTGTAAGGCAAAATACAGATTCAAGAAATTCAAGAAAATCAAGAAACATGGGTTCTTCTGAGAATCACAAGGAATTGGGTTCCATGAAATTACCTATATGCAGGAAAGAGATCTTTGGGATCTGGAAGGAAAGGGTAAGGCTGTTTATGGAGGCCTCAGACCCTAGAATCTACATCACAGTAAAAGAAGGGACTTATGTGCCCATGAAGATTTCAGTTCTAGATGCAAATCAGAGAACTCCAAAGGATTTCTCTGAGATGACTAAGAATGAGATTGTCCTAGCTACCATGGACAAGAGGGCACAGAACATAATAGTGAGTGTCATTGATGATGCAACTTTTCAGAATCTTATACATTGTAAGACAGCCAAGGAGATGTGGGACACTCTTATAGTGTATATGGAAGGATCTGAAGAAGTAACACAAGATAGAAAATCCTTGCTAAATCAGGAGTATGAGAGTTTTAGATAAGGTAAAGGTGATAGCATAACTGAGTGCTACAAAAAGTTCTACAGAATAGTTAATGAACTCATGTCTTATGGAAGAGAGTTCAGTAATTATGAACTAAATGACAAGTTCTTAAGGTCCCTAACCAAAGATTGGGACACCAAGATCTGTGCCATTAGAGAAATGGCTAAGTTGGGGAAATTCCTCCTCCTACACTGTTTGGCAAGTTATTGTCATATGAGATGCAGTTGACAGTGAGAAAAGAGGAGGAGAAATCAACAAGGACTGAGCACAAGGAAAGATCAGTTGCTTTCAAGGCAGATATCCCCAGGAAGTGCAGGAATAAATCACCAACTCCACCTCCAAAGATTGCTGAATCAGAGTCAGATGAAACAGTCAGCACCAAGTTAGAAAGCAGTGAAAGTGATGAAGACTTTGCTGCTTTCACTAGACACTTTCAGAAGTTTTCGAAAAAGAAACAGTGGAGGTCAAGGCCTTCTACATCACAAGGAAAGGAAGACTCTTATCAGAAAAAGAGGTCTTCAAAGAATGACAAGAAAAGGACAAAGTCAAACAAGTCAACTGGTTCAAAGATAGTGTGTTATTGCTGCAATAGACAGGGTCATGTTATTGCAGATTGTCCAGAGAAGAGAAAGGAATCTGGTGACAGGAAAAAGCCTCACTTCAAAGGCAAGAAAGAGAAGTCTTTTGTAGCCAAGAAAGAGAAGACTCTATCAGATATCTCTTCTTCAGAATCTGAGTCTGATGCCGAAGCCTACATAGGGCTGGTTGCTGAAGAAGAAGAGGAAGAATTCATGCAGATCATGGAGTCAATTTATGAACAAGAAGACAGTCATTGTCAAGGGCTAATGGCTTTGACAGAGAGTGCCAAAATCCTGGAGCAGCCAGGACCCAGTAAGGTACAAGGTTCAAGTTCAAGTTCAGTTTCTTGTTCTAGTTCAGATTCAGATTCTTCTTTATCAAGTGATGAGAATGTATCTGAGTCTGAGGATGATATTCATCAGCTTATAGATGAATATATGGTGCTGTTGCAGGCTTACAAGAAAAGCAAGACCCTAGCCAAAAGTCAGGCAAAGGAAATTGCTATTCTTAAAGCTGCAGCAACAGATTTTGAGAAGCAATTTGATCAAAAGCTTAATGAAATAGCCAGGCTGAAACACATAACAGTGATTCAAATGGGTACTATATCATTTAAAAATGATCAAATTAAGAGTCTGGAGATCAATCTTCAGAAAGAGAGAGAGCTTGTTGCTAGGTTTTCTAAACCTAAGTCAGTGTTACCTTTAATTGATGAATTTGTTCATCATAAAGGCAAGGCTGGACTGGGCTTTATTAGACCTGCAGGGACTGAGCAGTCCAAGTCTAAGTCCAAGGGCAAAGCCCCAACATTCAACAAGCCTGCTGTAGACAAGACAGCCAAGGCAGTATCTAAGCAAAGGTACAACAAGTATGAATGTTGGTGTTGTGGCAAAGTTGGCCATTTTGTAGTGGACTGTTGGCACAATGTCAGTGCCAAAGTGAGTACCAAACTACCTGTTGGAAAGCCAGTGGGTAGCTTTGTCAGATTGCAGACTAACAAGTACCAAGGACCCAAGAATTCTTTGGGTTCTAAGGTTCATTAATCTGTTTTGCAGGTGAGTCCAAGTTGTCATACCCCAACATGGTACTTGGACAGTGGATGTTCCAGACATATGACTGGAACAAGGGGACTACTAAGGGACTACATTCCAATAAAAGATGGTCCAAAGGTTACCTTTGGTGGTTCTGAAAAAGGAATCATCAAAGGGTTTGGTAACATTTCTACAAACTTGGTTACCATTACTCAAGTGGCTTATGTTAAAGGGTTGAAACACAACCTAATAAGTATAAGTCAATTAAGTGATGTAGGGTATGACATCTCATTTGTTAAAAATGGTTGTCATATCAAGAGGTCAAGTGATCAAGAGATCATTTTTACAGGTTATAGGAAAAGGAATGTCTACTGCCTAGACATTATGATTGAGAACAATGGTTCTTCAGTTTATCTTGTAGCTGATGAGACAGTCACTCATTGTGTCAAATGGCACAAGAGGCTAGCCCATCTTAACTACAAGACTATTAGCAAACTCTTTAGCAAAGAGTTAGTGAGGAATGTTCCTCAAGTTAAGTGTGTCAAAGATGGTATTTGCTTAGCTTGTCAAAAGGGCAAGCAGACTAAATCCACCTTTAAAAGCATAGAAAACAAAGATGTTGTGAGGTGTTTGTACCTCTTGCATTTGGATCTCTTTGGTCCAATGCCAGTTCACAGCTTAGGTAGGAAGGTCTATACCCTTGTAGTTGTAGATGACTACTCAAGGTTTTCCTGGGTGTTCTTCTTAAGACAGAAATCTGAAACACCTAGTGTCTTTTATAGCTTTGTCAAGCAAATTCAGAATGAACTAAATAGTACAGTGGTCAAGATTAGAAGTGACCATGGTACTGAGTTTCAGTCTGAAAGCATGACAAAACTATGTGAAGACTTTGGGATATTTCAAGAATTCTCTTCACCTAGAACACCTCAGCAAAATGGCATTGCTGAGAGGAAGAATAGGACCTCGATAGAGGCTGGTAGGACCCTATTAAGTGATACATCACTGCCAGAGTATTTCTGGGCTGAAGCAGTTAACACTGCATGCCATGTTATAAATAGGGCTACCATCACTAAAGGGCTAAACAAGACCCCATATGAAGTTATGAAAGGCAGGAAACCAAACCTATCCTACTTCAGGATCTTTGGTTGCAAATGCTTCATACTTAACAATGGGAAGTCTTACTTAACTAAGTTTGCTGCCAAGTCCCAAGAGGGAATTTTTGTTGGGTACAGCAATAATAGTAAGGCATATAGAGTCTACAACTTGTCTACACAAGTTGTAGAAGAATCAGTGCATGTAGTTTTTGATGAGACTAAACTTATTAACAATGAGTTGTCTAGTACTGTATGCAGCCCCACAGGTTTATCAAAGAAAATGGACAAGCTTACTATAGAAGAAGTGCCTGCTGCAAGACTGCAAGGAGAGGAGAGTAGCTATTGTCCAGGGGGAGAACTACATGTGCCAATTGCTGAATAAATCCAAGGTATACAGCATGATGCAGATGCTGAAGTGGTTCAACTAGAAGTTAGGATGCCTCCAGCTCACAGGCATCTTAGAGATCATCCAGTAGAGCTGATTATTGGAGATCCAAGACAAGGAGTACAAACCAGGAGTAGAAACATGAATGCAGCAATCTACTCCAGCTTTCTGTCACAAGTTGAACCTAAAAAGTTTGAAGAAGCAATACTGGATCCACAATGGACTGAAGCAATGCAAGAAGAGCTTAATCAGTTCAAAAGGTGCAAGGTTTGGGAACTTGTTCCTAAACCTAAAGACCACAATATAATAGGAACTAAGTGGATCTACAGGAATAAGATGGATGAACAAGGGGTCATCATTAAGAATAAGGCTAGACTGGCTGCTAAAGGATATAGGCAAGAAGAAGGTATTGATTTTGATCAAACCTTTGCTCCAGTAGCCAGACTGGAAGCCATAAGGATGTTCTTGGCCTATGCAACCTATCAAGGTTTCAAGGTTTACCAAATGGATGTCAAGTCAGCATTCCTAAATGGTAATCTTAAGGAAGAAGTCTATGTGGAGCAGCCTGCAGGTTTTGTTGATCCAACTCTACCTCATTATGTATATAGACTTAGGAAAGCTTTATATGGGTTAAAGCAAGCCCTTAGGGCTTGGTATGAAACCCTATCTAGTTTCCTCATTGAGAACAAGTTCTCAAGGGGGAAAATAGATAAGACTCTATTCCTTAGGGAATCTAGAGGCAAAGTCATACTAGTCCAAATATATGTAGATGACATTATATTTAGGTCTACTGAAAGCAGCCTTTGCAAAAAGTTTGCAAAACTTATGCAAGGTCAGTTTGAGATGAGTAGTATGGGAGAGCTGAAGTTTTTCTTGGGTCTCCAAGTTAAACAGACTGAGAGTGGTTTATCCATTTGTCAGTCCAAGTTCACCCAAGAACTCATAAGGAAGTATGGTATGGATTCATCCAGCACCATGAAGACTCCTATGGGGTCAAGTATGTCTCTTAGCAAGGATGATGCAGGGAAACCTGTAGATGAAACCTTGTATAGAGGAATAGTTGGCTCCCTATTATACTTGACTGCTAGTAGACCAGACATCATGTATGCTATATGTGTTTGTGCAAGGTATCAAGCCTGCCCTAAAGAGTCTAATTTGACTGCAGTCAAAAGAATATTGAGATATCTAAAGGGCACTCCCTATCTAGGCCTCTAGTACCCTAGGAATGGAGATTTTGATCTAACAGGTTATTCAGATGCAGACTTTGCAGGATGCAAAGAGGATAGAAAGAGCACTACTAGAACCTGTCAATTCCTAGGTGGGAGACTAATTTCATGGAGTAGCAAGAAACAAACCAGTGTAGCTATCTCCACAGCAGAGTCAGAGTATGTGGCTGCAGGAAGTTGCTGTGCTCAACTTCTGTGGATTCAACATCAGCTAGAGGACTATGGATTTCAGGTAAGTAGAACTCCACTTTACTGTGATTCTACAAGTGCTATTTCAATAGCTAATAACCCTGTATCCCATAGTAGGACAAAACATATTGAGATTAAATATCATTTTCTTAGGGAGGATGTAGAAAGAGAAGATATTTTATTAGAATATGTTAAAACAGATGAACAAGTAGCTGATATGTTTACTAAGCCACTAGAAGAAGCTAAGTTCAATAGATTCAAAATTGAACTAGGAATGATAAACTTAGAGTAAGTTTACAGAATTAAAAATTGGCTAAGTAAAAAAGGTGTCGACACATAGACAAGTCTATGTCGACACAGAATAGTGGTGTCGACACTTCAGGAAAAAGGTGTCGACACATCTAGGAATGTGGTGTCGACACTTCAGAATGTTAGTGTCGACACATGTCAAGTAGGTGTCGACACATCCAATATGGTGTCGACACTTAAGTTTTACTCAGAATTTTTCTAAGTAAAGTCTCGACAATGTGTCGAGTTATGTTGTGTCGACACATAACCAAGTGTCGACACATAAAATTTGTTGACTAAACTTGTGTCGACACATGTGTGTCGAGACATTATAAGTCAGTGTCGACACTTATATCCAGTGTCGACACATTTTAAGTTAGCTGTCCCGCCTGTTCATCTTAAAAATCAGAAAGGTATAAATAGGGTTCTGTCTTTGTTTGTCGACACGCTTTCAAAGTTTCGAGACCAAAACTTCTGTGTCAACACCTCTCTTTTCTAAAGACAAATTCTACAAACCCTAATGGCTCCTAAGCTTGAGGAGAACGTTAACGAAGGTTATGAGCTTGTGCGCGGCGCGTTCGACGATGCTAATCCAGAACTCAAGGCGGTTGTAACCCTAGTCGCCGATTCTGGACTAGAATATCTAGTGTCAGAACCTACAAAGATTTGGAAGAAGGAGGTACTTGAATTCCTTAATGGAGCTGCAGTAGATGAATCTGGATACAGAATCAAGTTCAGAGTTCATGGAACTAAGGTCAAGGTTTCACCAAAGAGTCTGAGGAAGGTACTCCAGCTACCAAAAACTCAAGATGAAGAAGAAATTACTGTATCCAAGACCAGGGAAGCTCTTACCTGGTGTGGACTTGATCCAAAGATGAAGCTAGGTTCTGTATTTAACAGAAAAGGCATGAATAATCAAGGGAAGTTCATGTCTGAGATAGTGGGAAAAGTCTTACTCAGCAAACCTGGAGGGCATGACAGAGTATCTGCCTATATGTTTGGAATCATGACAAGGATCATATTCACTCTGAAAACAGACTGGTCAATAGTGGTTTATGAGAAGATTAAGGAGAGCCTGAAGAATCTCAATCTGGGCATGATCATTAGTCTCTACCTAGCTAGTATGATACCAGAAGTAATGAGTACTGCTGCAGGCAGCAAGATAAATCACATGAGGAAAATGGATCTAAGGATCTTTTCTAGATGGGACAGGGTGTTGTCCAAGGATGTGCCAACCCCTGAGAAGGCAGTTACTGAAAAAGATACTCCTCCAAAGAAGAAAAGGAAGATAGCTCCTATGGAACAAGTATCCACTAGCAGTTCTGGGAGTGAAGAACATGTTGTCTTCACTCCAGATGAGCATAAGGAAGAGCCTGTAGTGAAGACTCCTGCTCCTCCAGCTGATGCAGAGATCCAGGGGGAGCTGCCTCAAGCTAGCCCCATTCACAAGGATCAAAGCCAGGGGGAGCCTCTAGTTGTAGAAGAACCATCTACACTAGACAGTGAGCAAGCCACCACCATCATACAAGAGGTACTCACTGACCTAAAAACTTTAGAATATCTTATAGAAGATGCTGATATGTCTGATGTTTCTCAGCAAACTCAGCTGCCTAGTCAAGCTCCAGATGTTGTTATAGAAGACACATCTGCTGTTGAAGTAATTCCTGATCCTGTGGTTGAAGAACCAAGAACTTCTCCAGCTTCTTCACCACAAGAATACACAATGGAAGATTTATTTCTAAATCTAGATCAAGCAGATTTTGACAAGGAAATTGATGCTGCTGTTGAGGGGGAGCAAGTACAAGATCTGGAAGAGCCTATTAGGCGAGAATCTGAGAAGGCACAAGATGTGCAAGCTGACAAGCCTCAAAGCCCTAAGGATAGGGTTGACATAGCCAGCACTTCTGCCTCTGAAGATGAGGAGAGTGCTAGGGCAAAGAAGAAGAAATTGTATGTCTTTAAAAGAAGAAGTCAAAGTTATAAGAAGGCACTGCAATCAATTGCACCACAGCCTGTAGTTCAGCAAGCTCCAACTGCTGATTATAGTGCCTTACTGATTGCACTACAGATTAAAATGGATGAACAAAGAAAAGCCATAGAGGCTTATGTTGATGCAGGGCACAGATCATTACAGTTTGATCTTGCCCAAGATATAAAATCTATAAGGTTTGAAATGAACCTTAACAAGAAGGAAATGACTGATTGCTTCCACAAAGGTGGAAATGCAGTGGTGTATTTGGAAACACACCAAGAGAAGATCAAGGCACAGGTGGATGATATAGCATTGAAACAAGGATAGGTTCTTGAGAATCAATTAAGAATGAATGATAATTTGACTGCCTCCCATAATGCTATAGTCACTGAGTTGAAGAACAAGGCTGCTGAACCTTCTACCTCTACTGCTGCTGCTAAAGCTGATTTTGATAAAGTATTCCAAGAGGAAATTTCTGCTGTAAAGACTGCTATCCAAGCCTCCCAGAAGGTCATATCTGAACAACTTCAAAAGCTAAAACCTTACTTTAAAGATGGAATCAGGTACTTGGATAGTCAGATCAGATTTCAAAAGGATGATGTCAGAGATCACATGGCTAGAGAAGTCATAAAGGGGGAGAGAGTGTTAGTCAAGGCAAGTTCTGAGCATGCAAAATGGATATCAAATTCAATCAGGGCTACACTTGGATACCCTCCTCTGTGTGATGACCAAGATGTTGCTGAATCAGGCATTAACCCTGCTTATTTTGGAGGTGAGCAACCAGAAGTAGCTCAGGTCATTTATCCACCTCCAGACTTTGAAATGATTCAAGTAGATGTGAGCACAATATATAGCACAACTGAGGGAAAGTCTAATGTTATTCTGGATAAAGTGGTTCAGCCTATGACTGAAGCTATGCAAGCAGCTCTTCAGAAAGAAGAAGAGGCTCTACAAAAAGAAGAAGAGACAAGGTTGTCCAAAAAGAGGTTTAGGGAACAAGCAGAACAAAGGCCAGACTTTGAACAGTGGAGCCCTACCTCTAGAAATATAATTTTAACTGCCTGGAAAGCTGCCAAAGACAATACTCATGACAGGAACAAGTGGTTCTCTGAAGTAGAATGGAGGAAACATGAGATCAGGTAGGAAGCAATAGTTCAATACAGAAGAAAGGCAAAGATGGGAAAGCTACCTCCTACTGCAGTGGAGCCTAGCAAGTACTTTCCTAAGCCATATCACTATTTTGAGAGGCAGAAGATCAAAGCTGAAGAGCTTAAAAAGAAAGATTTGAAAGGAAAGAAGCATGCTGATGCTGAAACTGTTGAAGCCCCTGTCAAAGCTCAAGTCCAAGCTAGCAAAGGCATAGTAATTAAGGAGCCAGAGCAGAAATAGATTAAGAGTTTTCTTGAAGTTTATGTTGTAATCTTTTGATGTAACACATTTAGTAAACTTCTGAAAATGTATAAGACACATATTAGAACAATATATGATTCATATATTTCATGTTTGTTCTGTGAATTTGTCTATTTCTTACTTGTTCTGAAATGATGATTGTGTATACATGTGTGATTTAATACATGTTATGTTTACCCTGTTATACATTATCCTGCTTTACATCATTTTGTAATTTTTATTATGAATGGTGTATATCATTGACTAAGGGTTATGACTTCTCCAAATAGGGGGAGATTGTTGGGTACATTGGTTAAATGTACCTGATTTGAAGAAGCCTCACCCAACTCAATGATATACATCATAATGTATTTGATGTATGTTGAGTTTACTTGTGCAGGTTATGTAATCACTGGACTGAAGCAAAAAGTTTCTAAGTCCATGTGTCGACACCCAGAGAGAAAGTATCGACACTTAAGAAGGCTTGTGTCGACACCCAGACAAGCAGTGTCGACACTTGGAGTCATTGTGTCGATACCTGGGATGCAGAGTCGACACCAGACAGAAAGTGTCGACACTTGGAGCTGTGTTGACACTCAGTGAAGAAAAGTGCAGACAGAAAGTGTCGACACAAGGAGCTGTGTCGACACCCAGTGAAGCTGAGTCTACACCAGAAAGTGTCGACACTTGGAGTTGTGTCGACACTCAGCAAAAGTCTGCAGAGACTAAGTACAAGTGTCGACACTCAACACAATGTGTCGACACTAAGCAGAAGAGTCAGCACTTGAAGTAAGTGTCGACACCCAGCACAATGTGTCGACACTCAACAGAAGAGTCAGCATTTGAAGTATGTGTCGACACCTAGAACAATGTGTCGACACTCAGCTAAAGACTCTACACTTGAAGAAAGTGTCGACACAAGGAGCTGTGTCGACACTTAGCAAAGATCAGAAAGATCAACAAAATTATTCTAAGTACAATTGTCGACACTAAGGGAATGTGTCGACACTCAGCTGAAGTCTCAACGAGAAGAAGGTGTGTCGACACAAGGAGCTGTGTCGACACTCAGCAAGAATCAACATAGAAGACTATGTATCGACACCAAGAAGTTGTGTCGACAGTTAATAGATTCAACACAAGAAGTTGTGTCGACACAAAGGAGATGTGTCGACACTTAGAAGAATTCAGTAAAAGTAAGAAGAACAAGTACTTGTGTCGACACTCAATTTCAGTGTCGACACCTGAAGAAGAATCTGTGTCGAGACATACAAGGAGTTGTGTCGACACCTTGTAGACTTGTGTCGACACTTACACAGCATGTGTCGACACTTGGTCTATAAGTGTCGACACTTAAAGACAGAAAGTCTCGACACTATCAGACAGTTAGAGATTTTCAAGAAATGACTGGATGACATGACAGCTGCTGTTCCAGCCGGTCTACAGCACCTGTCAGAGATGTCAGAAGACAGTTATGAACTGGATTAGCCGGTTACCATGAAGAAGGCCTATAAATAGGCACATACAGTCTACAGAAACTGTGGTTGATGATCAGTGATCAACAAGTGGTTCAGATTATTGTTGAACAAGTTATTGAAGTGGTACACAAAGTATCAACACAAGAAGATCTTGCAGTCCAAGTGCAGATCTAAGAAGTTGGAGAGAGAGGTCTCCATCCAAGAAATCAGCCTCTGGAACTAGGCTGAGAAGAAGGATTTAGATTCATTCTGGATCTTAAGTGGCAGAGGTCAAGGAACTACTGCAGGAGGATTCAGTCTTATTCAGTTCTACTCAAGAAGCTTTGAAGAAAGCTAAGTCAGATTGAATCCAGCTGAGTTCTTCCAAGAACTCATCAAGAAACTCTCAACTCCCCTCTTTATTTCTGAGTTGTTGAGTTAATATTTGTAATACATTTTTATCTTGTAGGATCCTTTGGATCTGAGTGAATTGTAAGCCTATAATTATAAAGGCTGAGGGTAGGGCTTGAGAGCCTGAGTGTAGGAGATTGTGATCTCTGAGTGTAGGCCTTGTTGGCTGAGTGTAGGCCTTGATTAGCTGAGTGTAGGCCTTGGTTGGCTGAGTGTAGGCCTTGATTGGCTGAGTGTAGGCTTTGGGATAAAGCTGAGTTGTAAGGCTTTGGGCCTGAGGTGTATGAACCAATTTGGGTTCTGAGACAGTGGAGGAGTTTAGCCGAATCTAGTACACTGCTAGATATGCAAAGGGGGAAAGTGGATGTACCCATATCTTGGGGAACCACTATAAACCACTGTGTATGCTGTGTTGTGCTGTGCTGTGATTATTGTTGTGTTTGCTGTGATAGAATAAGTTAGAAAGCTGTGTTATAAACTGTTGGCTGCCATTAAAGTTTAAAAAGGATTAGGTCACCTATTCACCCCCCCCCCCCCCTCTAGGTGTTTAGGTACCATATCTTTCAGCATGAATGGTCGAAGAATACTCCGTGCGAATGGTTGTTTTTCGGGTTTTCTACGCGGTTGATTGCAACAGGGAGCCTTGGGGATTAACTACAAGGTGCACCCGGAAAACTGGGCAGATGCGTGATTCTGCCAACATGGTGGCCTGGGAGCCAACTTGTACATAACCGGGTTATGTAAAGTGTGAAATCGGATTGGGACTTGGGGAAGTTTGGCCCGCACCCATATCTTAAGGTGACAGGGTGGTGTGAGCAATGGGTTAGGCGGAACCGTACCCACTCTATATCCTTCGGAAAAGAGACCTAAAGTTACATGGCAACTTACCGTTGGCATAGATGGAGGGTCTTAGGCAGTGGCCAGAAAGACCAAATGTTCACGAGATATTGTCGTCCAAGCGGCGGTGGTGAGACTGCGGTATTGACCGGGTTCATCGAGAATGTGCCCTGAGAGCACGGAGTGTGTGGTCGTGCGTACCTACGTTTATGATGTAGTGTTATTACTCTATACTGCTTGGTTATGCTAACAAAGTACAGGGAAGGAGCATCGCCGCCCCGAGTTTGGGGGCAGGATCGTTATAATTTGGTCAGCATATCTGACCGTTCCTTTTTTTACCACCATTGCGGTGGATCGTTGCTTGCAGGTGCTGCGGAGCCGAGCGGTAAATAGCGGGCCAAAGCCCAAGTTGTGAAGCCAGCCCTCG
This sequence comes from Platanthera guangdongensis, assembly GCA_039583875.1. NCBI lineage: Eukaryota > Viridiplantae > Streptophyta > Magnoliopsida > Asparagales > Orchidaceae > Platanthera > Platanthera guangdongensis. Next base: position 127,949,893 of record CM077148.1, on the reverse strand, counting down.
AAGGCCTAATTTTTGAGTGTTTACTTATTTCATTCATGTGTGACCTGTCTGCGTGCCGTGGTATGGAAGACACATTTTATTCGAGTAAACAATTGTCAGGTCTTAAGGCCATTGTACTTGTGTATTGTACGTTCATTCTTGTTGGTTTGAGTAGTGGACATTCATGCTTATGGCTGGGTTCTAAATTTGTAACTTTTAATAATTGCTTCTACTAGAATGACTCTGTGTAGGATGGTGGTATTAGTTGGATGGTATTTCATTGAGTAACCACCCGGTCTATTTGTGGTATATGGCGTCGGGCCCCGGCCGGACCTACTGTTATATGCTATGTGACGGATAGGGGGTGTTACATAGGTGCTGAGTCATTGAGTGCAATATTACATGTTAGTGTGTGTTGACTGAGCCTCTAGGTATGGGTGAGGAATTAGATAGGGGAATGACTTCACATTATTCACACATCCCTAGACGGAGCACTCATGTACAAATACTAGGCTTACATGTTATAACTCGTGACATTGTATCCTAACACGTTAGAAATACTTTGAATAATCAATGTCACGACATATATGTGCTTATATGAAGATTAAAACTTCGAGCAAAATCTCTAGTGTTAAGGTCTTATGTATACAAGTTAAAGTGTATCTATCTAGGTGGATAGATTTCGATTGACTCAAGGCTCCTTGAACTAACAAAATATAGAAGAAAATGATAGCTCAAAGCAAACTAAAAAGAAAACTATGCAAGCTATCAAAGGTCATGTCAAGGACCCCCCAAGCATTACTCATTCCTCCTGAAAAGTCTTTATGAGCATTGTGAGGATGAGCACCTTGGTTCAAAAAGTCATTTTGATCTTGTGCATAGACACTAACTTAAGCTTAGTGCCCCGAGTTCAAGTCTTGGTATGACATAGATTGATATGTGATGTGGTCGTTCACTCTAATTCTCTTGCGTTAGTATTTTAAAAGATCGAGATAAAACATGTAACACATGTTATTTCTACTTGGTGTTTTTCTCTCTGTCAATGCTACACGTTGTTGGAAGACTATTACAGATTTGGACTAGGATCACTATTATTTGTTTAGGATGATTAGTTTGACCCAACTTGTATAGACTAAGGGTCATAGGATTATTTCCAAGGTTATTACTTCAGAAGAATTCTAGAGAAGTCTAGTTCGACGAACGCAGAATTCAGATCAATGAACGTCAAGCTTAGGTTGACGAACATCAAGCTCAGTTCGACGAACTCAGATTCCCTACTCTGAGTTTAGCTCAATGATCGTTGAGCTCCATTCGATGAATTTTGTTCTCAGCTCAAAAGCTTAGCTCGACAAAAGCTAACCTCAGTTCGAAAAACTCCAGGCTCAGTTCAACAAAAGCAAAGCTCAGCTCGATGAATGTATTGCACAATTCATCCAAGCTCTATTCAATGAAGGTCAAGCTCAAGTCGATGAATTCCTTATTGTGTTCGACGTTCAGGCAGTTCCTTTATTCAGAAGGCAGAATGATTTTTAAAGCTTAATTACATATGTTACAACTCTGATATTTTATACTAAATATTCTTAATGAATATAGTCATTTCAGACATCATTAAATATGGATTTATCACAGAGTTTTATTCTAATTTATTACCTTGAGTAGATACAAATCTCAAGAATTCTTCAAACGTTTCAGAAATTTTTTGATTCAAATGTCTGAATTCTTCTCAGACATTATATATTCAGAAGATTGCTGCTTCAAAGGGGTTACTGACTTACTGACTTAGAAGCACAGAGAGATAAAGAAATACTTTCATTCTGCTTCATACTCTCCAAGAGACAACACATTTCATATATGTCTGAAAGTTCTACTAGAGAGAAACAACACTCAAGAAGGCCTACACCATGAAGAAAAGATCTTCTCCCTTGATCACAAATCCTACTCAACTCAAGGGGAGATTTTTGCAACATTCATCCACTAAAGTCTTCTTAGAGAGTTTTGAAAGAGAAGACAGCATCTAAACTTCTTTCCTTACTGTGTACAGGGTTATAACTCCCTTCAAAAGTTAACTCTTGGTTCCTAAGTCACCTGATCAAAAGACTTAAGCTTAGTTTTTGGGCACCTGATCAAAAGCTCAAAAGGTTGCTAGATCTCCCTTAGAAAATAGATCTTCTGGTGACAGGGCACCTGATCAAAAATCTGTAGTCGATTCCTACCAGGGTGATAGAAGAGTAGACGTACCCAGATTTATTGGGGAACTACTACAAAATTCCTTGCGTTGTCTGTGTTTTCCTTACTCTTTTTTAATTTTTTGTGCTGTGATTTTTAATCTGTCTATCTATATACATATATCACTTATTTTTTAAACCGCTCTTAAATAAAATCAAAGTATTTAATATGCACTATTCACCAATCCTCTAGTGTAAAATAGTTATATCCCTCACTTTTAATTGGTATCAGAGGGAGGTTGGTTGTTTTACAGGCTAACACCTGAACCAACAAGATCCTGATAGGTCTTATTGTACCTAGAATTTGATTTTGCCATGACATAAAATAAAGAGTATGCAAGCACTAGACCTCCCATTTGCAATATTAATAAGTTTGTATTATGGAAGCAAGGATTAGATTGTACATGAATTCTATTGATGAAGATATTTATAATTCTATTTTAACAGGTCCACCTCTACCACTTGCAACAACAAGCACCATTGTTGTACCATCTCCAGAATGGACATAAGCCCAGAATAAGGCAAAAATTGATGATGCTAAGGCTATGAACATTTTAGCCCAAATAATGTCTGATGACATCTTCTAGAAATTTGTTGAATGCACCTCAAGAAAATACATCTGGGACTCCCTCACAACAATAGTGGCTGGCTCAGCAGATGAGAGAAAAGACAAAAGATCTCACCTGATTTCTCAATTTAAGAATTTCAAAAAGGGTGAAATTGAATCTGTTGCTGAAATGTACACAAGACTCAGTCTCATAATTAATAAGCTGAAGACCATGAAAAAGGACATTACGTTGACAGAAGTCAATGACAAATTCCTCATGTGTTTCCCTAGCACATAGGATTCAAGAATCTGGCCAATCAGAGAAGCTAGAAGTGTCAATGAAATCTCAACAGAAACTTTGTTGGGCAAGCTCCAATCCTATGAGCAGCTCATCAAGACAAGGGAAGCTGAACAAGTGACCCTATCTTTAATAAAGAAAGAAACGATTATTACTTTTTAGGTAATAAAAGAGGAAGAACAACTTCCTGAGAATGAAGAGCTCATGAGTCTACTGGCTAAGAGATTCTACAAGATGGCCAAAAAAGACTTCAGGAAAAGATTTTACAGGAACAAGGACAAACAAAGGTATGATAAAACACCAACTAAAGAAATAGTTTGTTATGGTTGCAGGAAACCAGGACACATTCTTCTAGAGTGTCCTAAAAATCAAAAGAAAGAAAAGAAGAAGGAGAAGGAATACAAGAAGCACTCTAGCAAACCCTCTTCTAGTAAACACAAATAGAAGGAGAGAGGTTTTGTAACTAAAACTTGGAGTGATACAAAAATTGAATCCCCATCCAGCTCAAGTGAAGATGAAGAATAGACAAAGGCTATATGTTTGATGGAAATCAATGCATCATGCAACAATTTTGATGTTGAATCTGAGTCTGAAGAAGATCAGGAAAGTAACTATCCTACCATAGAGGAACAGTGGTATTTGGATAGTGGATGTTCAAAACATATGACAAAAAGAAAGGCTAATCTAAAAGATTTTAAAGCAACGCTTGGACCTAAAGTCATCTTTGGAGACTCCAACTGTGGACAAACAGAAGTCTATGGTAATGTCAAGGTTAGAGCAGTTACCTTCAGGAAGGTAGCTTATGTGAAAGGTCTTAAGCATAACCTTATTTCCATCAGTCAATTATATGATGAAGGATATCAGGTATCTTTTAACAACTCATTATATTTTATTACATCTAGCTTAAATAAATTTGTTTTAACTAGGATTAGACAGGGTAATATTTACTTAGTTAATTTTAACTCTGCAAAATCATAAATCTATTTATTTAATCTGATAAATAAAACTAATGATCTTTGGCATAAAAGATTAGGGCATATAAATCTTAGAACTATTGCTAAATTATCTAAAAACAACCTTGTCAGAGGACTACCTTCTGGTTCTTAAAAGAAGGAAGGACTTTGTAGGGCTTGTCAGTTAGCTAAGCAAACCAAAAGTAGTTTTAAATCCATATCTAAGAGTGATTCACCCAGAGTTTTGTATTTCCTACATATGGACCTTTTTGGACTTATTGCAATACAAAGTTTGGGAGTAAAATCTTACACTTTAGTGATTGTTGATGATTTCTTTAGATTTACTTGGGTGTTCTTTTTTAGAAATAAGTCAGATAACTTTAAAGTTTTTACAGACTTTCTTAGGAACGTCAAGATTGAGTACTCTACTCAGATTGCATTGATCAGAAGTGATCATGGCACTGAGTTTGAATCTCTTATGATGAAAGAATTCTGTGAGAAAGAAGGTGTCAGACAATATTTTTCTACTCCTAGAACTCCTCAACAAAATGGGGTAGCTGAAAGGAAAAATAGAACCCTAATTGAATCTGCTAGAACATTACTTGCAGATGCTTATTTACCCTTGTCCTTTTGGGCAGAGACAGTAATCACAACAAACTATGTTCTTAATAGAAGTCTTATTCATAAACTGAAGGGTAAGACTCCCTATGAATTATTGAAAAATAAGAAATCTAAAGTAAGCTATTTTAAAGTTTTTGGGTGTGCATGTTATATTCACAATAATGATAAGAAACACTTAAGAAAATTTGGAGCCAGAGCTGCAGAAGGAATATTTCTTGGATATTCTCAAGTCAGCAAGGCTTATAGGGTCTTTAATAAATCTACCCTTAAGATAGAAGAGTCTATACATATATCTTTTGATGAAACTAACATGTTTTACAAAAAGAAGAACACTTCTACGATAGACTCTTTTCAGGTACCAATTTTGTGTGAGAAGTTAGATGAATTAAACCTTAAACAAGAGGATACATTGTATGCTTCTCAACAAAATGCTGAAGACAGTGATGAAGATGATGCTGAAGTTTATGTTGAAAAGGTCATAACTAATGAAATTCCATAAGAGGAATTAGCAACACAAATAATTAAAAAACCAACTCCACCTTTTGATTTTGTCACAGGTAGAGAACACCTTAGATCTCAAGTGATTGGAGATATATCAGCTGGTGTGCAAACAAGCCATCAACTTAATCAAGATCAGATGCATACATGCATTCTTTCTCAGATTGAACCTCAATCCATAAAAAATGTAGAACAAGATCCTCATTGAATCATTGTTATGCTTGAGGAACTCAATCAGTTTGAGAGATGTAGAGTTTGAGGCTTAGTTCCAAGACCCAAAGACTATCCAATCATTGGAACAAAATAGGTTTTCAGAAATAAGTTGGATGCTCAAGGTGTTATAGTAAGAAATAAAGCTAGATTGGTAGCTCAGGGATACTCACAGGAGGAAGGAATAGATTATGGTCAGACTTATGCTCCTGTTGTAAGATTAGAAGCTATCACGATATTTCTTGCATTTGCAGCATTCAATAAATTCAAGGAATATCAGATGGATGTAAAGAGTGCATTCTTAAATGGAGAACTCAAAGAAAAAGTTTATGTAGAACAACCACCAGGTTTTATCTCTCCAACTCACTCTTCTTATGTTTTTAAACTCAATAAAGCTCTTTATGGTCTTAAACAAGCTCCAAGAGATTGGTATGAGACTCTTGCTAGTTTTCTTTTAAAAAATAAAATTATTAGAGGCATGGTAGATAAAACATTATTTTTTAGACATCATAAAACTAACATTTTACTAGTACAAATATATATCGACGATAAAATTTTGGTTCTACTGATTCCGAACTATGCAAAAGGTTTTCTGACCTAATGCATTCCAAGTTTGAAATGAGTAGAATGGGTGAATTATCCTACTTTCTTAGTTTACAAGTAAAGAAAACACCTGATGGCATTTTCATATCTCAATCTAAATATGTTAAAGAGCTAATTAAAAGATTTGGGATGTCAGATGCCTCCTCTATGAAAACACCCATGTCTACTAATGTTGTTGTTAATAATGATGATCAAGGCAAACCAGTTGATCAGAAAACACATAGAGCTATGATTGAGTCTCTATTATATTTGACATCAAGTAGACCAGATATAATGTTTGCAACCTATATTTGTGTTAAATTCTAAATTAATCCTAAAGAATCTCACCTAAACTTAGTAAAAAGAATTTAAAGATATAAAAAGGGTTGCCCTAATCTAGGACTTTAGTATCATATTGAGTCGGGATTTTAATTAACTGGATTCATAGATGCTGACTATGCTGGATGTAAAATTGACAGAAAAAGCACATCAGGAACTTGTCAGTTTCTTGGTGATAGGCTTGTGTCATGTTTTGCAAGAAGAAAACCTTTGTGTCTACTTCATATACTGAGGCTGAATATATTACAGCTGGTAGTTGTTGTTCACAAATTTTGTGGATTCAAAACCAAATGCTAAATTATGGTTATAACTTAAATAATTCAACTATTTTTTGTGATAATACTAGTGCAATATCAATTGCACAGAATCCAGTCCTTCATAGTAAGACTAAGCATATAGAAATTAGACATCATTTTATAAGAGACAATGTTGACAAAAATAAAATTAAACTAGAATTTATCTCCACTGATTTTTAAAGAGCTGACATATTCACCAAACCCTTAGATGAAAAGAAACATATTTTCTTCTTAAATTAGTTAGGAATGATTAACGGTGAGTATTTAGATTGATTTTTGTTCTGAGATCGATGAACTTCCAATTTTCGTCGAATGGAGTTCGACGAATTGTAAACTTTTCGTCGAACGGAGATCAATGAGTTGTGAACCTTTCATCGATCGACAAATTTCAACCTTTCATCAAACGAAGCTCGACGAATTGTTAACCATTCGTCGAATAGAGATCGATAGATTATATTTCCTCTATGAAATGTTTCGTCGAATTGAGTTCGATGAATTGATTATTGTCAGACGGAGTTCGCCTTTTCAACTTCTGAAAACTTATAATTAGATTTTCATCAAACTCTATCCTGTGCATTTACCATTTCCCTTGCACTTGATCTCTCTATTTTGCAGGCTAATGGCAATTTCTCAGGCAATCCTCTCGGCAATGAAATTTGATGCAGGCTTTGATATTGACATAGAATCTTTCTCTCATTCAGATCAAGTTTTCCAGGATATTCTGAAAATATTTGAGGCTCGGAATATGTTGAATTTTATGACTACCAGGATCAAGATTCTAGTGGTAGAAATCAAAGAATAGATTCATACTGACAAATTTCAGGATACCCCAGTCATTATTGGATCTATCTCAGGGAATCAGGTTCCTCTTACCCCAAATATTCTTTTTAAAGTTTTTGGTTTTGTTAATGGGGAAGAAGATATAGAATTATCTGCTTCTGGATTTGAGATAATGCTAGATAGATTGGGTCATTCTCAAGGAAACCTTAACTATCTCTTGAAGAAAAACTGAAAGTGCAAGTTAGATCTGATATACTCTAGAGGGGGTGAATAGAGTATGGTGCTTTCTAAAAACTTTTTACAACTCTTGTTGTATTCCTAAGTGAACAGGGAAGCAAATGAACTACAGCAACTATCTAATCAAAAAGCAATCACAAACCACAGCCAGAAAACAAAAGAAAATAAGCAACCAGAAGACACAAGGAGCTATAGTGGTTCCACAATCAATCTGGGTACATCCACTCTTCTACCACCCTAGGGAGGAATCCACTGCAGGATGAGTTGATCAGGTGTCCTGGGCACCAATGAGCTTTTGATAAGGTGCTCAAAAACCAAACCAGATTTTTTGATCAGGTGTCTTGCCACCACTGAGTTTTGACAAGGTCTCAGAAACCAACACAAACTTTTGAAGGGAGTTTGATAAATCCTTTACAGCAGAGAGAGAGAGGGATGAGATGATCTTCTCTGTCAACAATTAGAGAGAAGATAGTGGATGTTGTCAAAGCACCCCCTGAGTTCTTGAGTTGTTCAGGAAGTGAAGCTTTGCAGTAGGGTGATAGGCCTTCAGAAGATTTGATCTCCAGCAAAAGATGATTTCAGCAACAGCTGAAATGTGTGGTGTCTGGAGTCTTGAATGATGATGGCCTTTGAACACTGGAATCAAGAGGGATCTGAAAATTTCAGTATGTTGATCTCCTTTTGTGATGGTGTTCTTGTATGAATTCTAAGACTGAGAATGTCTGCTACTCTTTCTCTTTCTATTGTTCTTATTGTAATAGTTGTTGTTGATGATGATGTCCAGCAGGAATTAAAAACATTGATCTTTTTTTTCTTCAGATCTGAATAGAATATTTTTTCTGTACAAGATAGTTGTTAGCCTGTCATAAATGACTTCCTTAACTGCATTTTGTCTTCTGGAGGAAAGTCCAATAAAACATTCCTTTGAAAATCCCTTGAAACTTGCTCCAGATTAATTGAAAACGGCTACAAGATCCTAGACATAAATGCTGAGAATAATTCCATAACTGTCTGAATTTGAATCTTGAAAAACGTCGATCTCTTCAGAAAAAGGTCGACCTGAGCTCCACTATCGTTGAACTGAGCTCAGACAATGTACTTAGACTGAAACAGAGATCGTCGATCTGAGCTCAACTATCATCGAACTGAGCTCAGAGATAGAGAAACAAACTAGAGACAAGAACGTTGATCTGAGCTCGAAGATCGTCGAATGGAGTTCGACGACCCGTTGAAGTTGAGCTCAGAGATCATCGAATGGAGTTTGACGATTCGTCGAAGTGAGCTCAGCGATCGTCGAATGGAGTTCGAAGATTCGTCGTCCTGAGCTCGACGAAATGACTTAGTCTCCAGAACTGAAATATCTGGTCTTGAGGGCAGCTTCCAAACCTAAATACTAACCCTTACACTCAATTCTAATTGACCTTTAGATCTATACAAGGAGGTCAAAATAGATTTCCTAAAAGACATAGTGATCCTTGCCCAAATCAGTAATATGGTGTTCCAACAATCTCCCCCTATTTGGGGTTAGGATTACTATTTACAGATATTAGAAAAATAAAAACATACAAAGCAGAAATGTAACAAACAGAACATTGTAGAAACACAGACATTATCACAGATAGTTCAGAAAACAAAATATAATGTCATATTACAGAATCATTCCTTTTCCTTGCTCTTTATAAGAACTATTTCTCTGTTGGGGTTGAGAGCTTCTTTCTTGGATCTCCTGTCATCAGCTGCACCTAGAGAGGTTTGATGTTTTGGCCTGGGCACTACAGCTTCTGGATGCAGCTTCATATAACTTTCTGAATCAAAGAATTTACTGGAGGAGTATCTCTCAAGTTCTTTCTTTCTTTGATCTGATAAAGTAGTGATACTGGATGTATCTTTTCCTTGTTCTCTAGCTTTCTTGATTTGGTCTAGTGCAGCCAATTCTTTCATTCTTGCTGTCCATGAGGTGGGATTATTTTCCGAGTCCTCAAATGGAACAGGTGGCTCATATCTGTTTGAAGAATTATCAAGAGGGACTCTGGAAGAGACTAGATCTTTAAGCTTATAAGTGAAGGGACCAGAAGTAGTGTCAGAGGGACCTTGTCCTTCCCTTTGATAAGGATGTTGCCTGGAATACACTCTGAGTCATCTTTGATTTCCTCTGTACTATCCTATTCTGGACTTGTATCCTCTAGACTGATTTCCTCTGTACTGGGATCTTCCTTGAGGTTGATATGAGCTTTGGCTTTTGGCAGAAGATTGGAAGGCAGAACTTCCACTTGCACCTACATCAGGTGAAGGAGGAGGATGAGGAGGATTGAAATGGGATGATCCTTTATCATACTTTCTTTTCTTCTTCATAGCTTTCAGTTGATTCCTGGAGTACTGCATCCATGGTTCTGTAATAGGGCAATCATGCAGTATATAATATGGAATATCATTTGTATCTTTCACTTTTTCTGAAGGAACTCTCTTCATGGCTTTGCTTCTGGCTTTCCTTTTCCTTGCAATTGTTGCAGAGGAATCATCTGAGTCAGTCCTAAACTGATCACTGTCTGAGCTTTGATTATCATACAATGCATCAATCCTTTTGAGATAATCTTTCTGTGGTTGAGACTGAGCAGAAGAAACAGCAGAAACAGCAACATTAGCAGCAGCAACAGCAGGAAGTGGAGTAGAAGCAACACTGGCAGAGGGAGCTATAACAGCAGATTCAGAAATAGAAATTTCAGAAACAGGAACAACATCAGCAGTAACAGTAGGCTCAAAAACAATTGCCTCTATCATATGCATATCCTCAAAAACAGTAATATCAGAACTAATAGAAATATCAACAACAGTAGTAGGAGCAGCAGCAGGAGGAGCAACAGAAGGAGCAATGTCAACAATACTGAAGGAATTTATATAAGATCTTATTAAGCTGGGGTCACATCTGGAAATAGGCACAATGGCCTTAGTAAGATCTTCAGATTGCTGGACTGGAAGGCAGTTGAAGTATACAGAGTCAAAAACTGACAACAGTGACCTGAGGTCCACTGTAATGACTGCAACTAGAGCTACTGGAGCTTGGACTGAAGATACTACAGCAGGCAATCTTTCAGCTTCATAAGGCATCTCCCCCTGCCTAGATTCAGTGAGAACTGGATCAAGGCACCCAAAAGAAGGGATTACCTGAGGAGGAAGAAAAGAGGAGAGCCTGGCAGACAGTTCCTGAACTATTTTTAGAAGGGGAGCCAAAGAGGTCTCCAGCAATAGTGATAGCCTTGGAGCTATCAGCTCATATAGCCTGTCTGCAAGAGCTGGAAGATCTACTTGCTCAAGAGGGACTTGAGTAGAGATAGGAATGGAAGTTGGAGCAACAGGAGATGTTGGTGGAGAACTTGTGGATGGTGGAAGTGATGGTTGAGATATTGTAATTGTGGAGATGGAAGATAATGGAATGGAAATGGATGGTGTGAAGGATGATTGAGCAATTATGTCCTGAAGTAGTTGTTGATAAGAGGTGGATGATGATGGTGGCTCAGGAGGGGATGAAGGAGAATCATCCATATAGGAATCATCTATAAGAGTGAAAGATGGAATATGAGATGATGAATCAAAATCCAGGTGTGGGTAGTGATGTAGAGGATGGAAGATTTCTTCAGTGAGTGGTGGAGTTGGAGAAAGGATTGAAGTTGGAGATGGGGTGGAAATTGTGATGGTGGATGTGACTGTTGTAGATGAAACAAGAGGTGGAGGAGGAGGAGATGAAGCAGGCAATTCTTCTGCAGGGGCAGAAACCTGAGGGGAAGAGACTGAAGCAGTCCTTGTGCCTGAAGTAGAGATTGCAGAGAGCCTACTGGGCTTTACAATCTGCCTGTCCCATTTTCCAAATAGGGCACAGATGAGCCTCTTGGAGGCATTGATGTGCATCCCACTGGAAACAAGCAGTGCAGGGCATCTGTTATGAAGAAACAGCCCTAAGATCCTCCCAAAATTAACAAAGTTCTTGTTAATTTTCTTCTTGATTAAGTCAAAGAAGACTTCTCCCTTGTTTAGTTGTTTCTTGTCCACCAGGGCACCCATCAAGCAGAGCTGATACCTAGATATGGTATCATGAGCTGAGTGTTTGGCCAACAACACTTTTCCCACAACATCAGCAAGAAATCTGGGTTCCTGAGATGGTTCCAACCACTGTATTCTGATCCAGATTGTGGGCAGTGTACACTCATTCATTTATCTCATCTGCAACCAATTTGATCCTTGTAGTCATTATGGTAACTAGTTGTTGGTCTTTGAAAAGTTCCAGAATGTCCTTGAAGATTTGATCGCTGTTATTGAAGGAATCCATGTCGATATCAAAGCCTGCATCAAATTTCATTGCGGCCAAGATTGTGACTGAAACTGCCATTGATTCCTGCAAAAATGAACAAACAAACGACCAAGTGTAGAGAAGTTTGGAGGGAAAGAGAAAATTTGCAGAGAGTATGAAAGCACAAAGGGAGAACGACAGCCGAAAAATGAGTTTTATATTAGGGTTCGACGCAGAAAAGGAAAGATCATTGAACTCTGTTCGACGATCTGGGCTTCTAAAGGAAACTGAAAGGTCATCAATATCGTCGATCTCCGTTCGACGGTATTGGAGAGCGTCGAGCTCCGTTCGACGATCGCTGACCTGAAGAAAGATAGTTTAGCACTATCTGAGAAGCGCTGAACTCAGGTCGACGATTTCTGAAATCATCGATCTCCGTTCGGCGATCTTGGGGAAAATCGTCGAGCGCAGTTCAGAGACCAGAAACATACTCTACACACAAAAAGAACATATTGATTTGGCTAGTCTTGGTCATTTTTAGATTTTTGAAATCTTGGATATTATTTTAGACTTCCTCCATCTAGCATTCCTAACTGATTCAGGAAGAATGTATGTTTCTTTTCATCCAAGGGTTTGGTGAAAATATCTCCCCTTTGCAAATCAGTTGGGATATATTGAAGTTCAATTTTATTTTTCTCAACATTATCCCTTAGAAAGTGATGTCTAATTTCTATGTGTTTTGTCCTACTATGGAGGACTGGATTTTGTGCAATGGAAATAGCACTGGTATTATCACAAAATATTTTTGACTTTTCTAAGTTGTAGCCATAGTGTAGGAGCTGATTTTGAATCCACAAGAGTTGTGAACAACAACTACCTGCAGCCATATATTCAGCTTCAGCAGTTGAAGTTGACACAGATGTTTGTTTCTTGCAAAACCAGGAGACAAGTCTGTCACCAAGAAACTGACAAGTTCCACTGGTGCTTTTCCTGTCTATTCTGTATCCAGCATAATCAGCATCTGAGAATCCAGTTAAGTCAAATGCTGAGTCTTTTGGATACCAGAGACCTAGATTTGGATAACTTTTTACATACCTAAGAATCCTTTTTACTAAGGTTAAGTGTGACTCTCTAGGGCTCACTTGGAATCTAGCACATATGCATGTAGCAAACATTATGTCAGGTCTACTAGCTGTAAGGTACAATAAAGAACCAATCATTGCTCTATATGTTGTCTGATCAACAGGTTTCCCATGTTCATCAGCATCTAATACAGCATTAGTAGGCATAGGAGTTTTCATACATGATGCTTCAGACATACCAAATTTCTTAACCAATTCTTTTGCATACTTGGTTTGAGAAATAAATATGCCTTCAGCATGTTGTTTGATTTGCAATCTTAGAAAGAAGGATAGCTTACCCATGCTACTCATTTCAAATTTAGAATGCATTAGGTTGGAAAACCTTCTGCACAAATTTGAATTAGTAGAACCAAATATAATATCATCTACATAGATTTGTACTAGTAGGGTATGGGACTTATGGGTTCTAATAAAAAGAGTTTGTCTACTCTACCCCTTATAAACTCATTTTTCAGAAGAAAACATGCTAGGGTCTCATACCATGCTCTAAGAGCTTGCTTTAGACCATATAATATTTTATGCAATTTGAAAACATGATCAGGATGAGTTGAAGAGATAAAACCTGGGGGTTGTCTGACATAAACTTCTTCTTTGATATCTACATTGAGAAAAGCACTCTTTACATCCATCTGGTATACTTTGAATCTTTTATGTGCTGCATATGCTAAGAAGATTCTTATGGCCTCTAACCTTGCAACTGGTGCAAAGGTCTGGTCATAATCTATCCCTTCTTCTTAAAAGTATCCTTGAGCAACTAGCCTTGCCTTGTTCCTTACAATGACTCCTTGATCATCCAATTTATTTCTGAACACTCACTTTGTTCCAACAATGGAGTGATCCTTTGGCCTTGGTACTAGTTCCCAAACTTTGTTCCTTTCAAATTGATGCAACTCTTCTTGCATTGCAATGATCCAGTGTGGATCTTGCTCTGCATCTTGAATGGATTGAGGTTCAATTTGAGAGAGAAAGCAAGTGTGCATCAGGTTTTGGTTGACCTGATTTCTGGTTTGCACACCAGCTGAGATGTCTCCAATCACTTGGGAGATTGGATGGTCTCTTGATGTTACTAAATCAACAGGAGATGTTGATTGTTCACCAACCTGTGTTGTTGTTTCCTCTTGTGGTACAACAACTGGCTCTTCAAGAAGATTCTCTTCAAGATGTTGAATGTCTTCTTCATCTTCACTGCTTTCATCTTTTTGAATGATTTGTAACCTGTCCAAGTCTTCAGCAAGAGAGTGTACCTGCAAAGGTTCTATGGTAGAAGTATTCTTCTCCTTGAAAGACATGTTAGACTCATCAAAAGATATATGAACAGATTCTTCAATTTTGAGAGTAGATTTATTATATACCCTATAAGCTTTATTGGTCATGGAGTATCCCAGAAACACTCCTTCATCAGCTTTAGCTTGAAATTTTGCTAAGTATTTCTTGTCATTATTATGAATGTAGCAAATACAACCAAAGATTTTAAAGTAATCTACTTTAGGTTTCTTCCCTTTGAGTAATTCATAGGGAGTCTTGCCCTTCAGTTTATGTATTAAACTTCTATTCAACACATAGTTGGAGGTGTTCACTGCCTCTGCCCAAAAGGATAGAGGAAGGTGAGCATTTGACAATAATGTAGTAGCAGATTCAATAAGGGTTCTATTTTTCCTTTTAGCTACCCCATTTTCTTGAGGAGTTCTAGGAGCTGAGAAAGTGTGTCTGATCCCTTCACTCTGACAGAACTCTTGCATAAGAAGAGAATCAAACTCTGTCCCATGATCACTTCTGATCAGGCCAATGTGAGTATTGAACTCAGTCTGTATGCATTTGAGAAACTCTGTCAAACACTTAAAGTTATCAGACTTCTTCCTCAGAAAGAACACCCATGTGAATCTAGAGAAGTCATCTACAACCACTAAAGTATAAGATTTCTCTCCTAAGCTTTATACTGTAATGGGTCCAAAAAGATCCATATGTAACAGATACAAAATCCTATGTGAATCACTCTTATTAAGTGACTTGAAACTATTTTTGGTTTGCTTGCCTAATTGACAAGCCCTGCAGAGTCCTTCCTTCTTGTAGGGGTCAGAAGGTAGTCCTCTAACAAGGTTGTCCTTGGATAGCCTAGCAATGGTTCTAAGGTTTATATGTCCTAATCTTTTATGCCATAGTTCATTAGGTCTACAAATGGAATTGAACAAACATATATCTACCTTAGTTGAAAGAAAGACTACAAGATAAATGTTACCTTTCCTTTTACCTGTCAACACAGTTGTGTTGTCCTCTGATTTGATCTTGCATAAGGATTTGCTGAAAGTCACTTGGTAGCCTTCATCACATAGTTGACTAATATTGATCAAGTTGTGCTTCAGTCCTTCCACATAGGCTACTTTCTTAAATGTGACTGTGTCAATCTGGACTGCACCATATCC
The DNA here is from genome assembly GCA_039583875.1 of Platanthera guangdongensis. NCBI lineage: Eukaryota > Viridiplantae > Streptophyta > Magnoliopsida > Asparagales > Orchidaceae > Platanthera > Platanthera guangdongensis. The sequence goes on along the minus strand of CM077148.1, from coordinate 127,934,484 downwards.
TTTTGTTAGTCCAAAGTTTGAATCACCAAATATTACTTTGGGTCCAAGCTTGGCTTTGAAGGATGTGAAATTGTCTTTGTTTCCTGTCATGTGCTTTGAGCACCCACTATCCAGATACCATTGCTGGTTTGATGTTGGATAGGTCTTCACCTGCACATAAAATAATTTACTTGTTTTTGACCCAGTTTACCTTGGGTCTAGGTTGATAACCTTTAAACTTAGAAATAAAAGACATCCCTGGTTGACTTTTATAACCTTAAGGATGATATCTCCTTGGAGGTATTATCCATTCAGTATAAGGGTTAAATCTTTGGGATGAAGGACCCCTAGGTTTGGAATTTGATTTACCTTTGAAAAAGTTTTCAAAACTCTGATCTCTGCTCGACGATCGCTGAGCTGAGTTCGACGATCTTGGGTCAGATCGTCGAGCTCCATTCAAAGATCGACTGTGGCAGAGTTCAGGGTTTAGAGATCGTGGACCTGAGTTCGATGATTTAGCCTGAGATCGTTGAGCTCCGTTCGGCGATCGTCTAGCTCCGTTCGACGATTTCTGTTGAACTCTTGTTTTCTTAGGTAAGTCAGAATTCTTCCTAGCTACCTCTACAACTCCCTTGCCTTTATCAGAGATAAACTTGATTGGGGTTATTAATACTATAGGTTGGCTGGGTGAGGCACCCAAGCTCAGTGTACTATTGAATCTTGAGTTCACTGTGCTTGTGATGTCCATTAGCTTGATGCTTCTCCCATTGAGGGATTCTTCAAACTTTTTGGCCTCTGATAGCTCACCTTTCAGTGAGGCTATCTTCTCCTTACAGCATTACACCTCCTCAGAGAGTTTGAGGTTTTCTGATTTTAAAGTGCTGTGTTTAGATAGCTGATTTCTGAGAGAAATGATTTCCTTCTCAGATTTTAATAAATCTAAACACGGTGCTTTAAACTCACACTTGAAGTCCTCAGAATTAAAATCAAAAGAACTTATTACCTGGTCCTCTTCAGATTGAGTCTCTGATTCTGACTCTGACTCTTCTGCATCAGAACTTTGTTGTGAGGCATTGATAGCCATCATGCAGAATTCCTTTTCATCAGCATCATCTTCATCATCACTAGAGTTGGATGAAGCTTCTGATTCTTCTTTTGTCTCACTCCAAGTTTCAGCAACAAATCCCTTCCTTGTATATTTGTTCTTGATGGAGGAGGGTTTGCCATTGCTGCTCTTCTTGAAGTCCTTTTCTTTTCTCCTTTCTTTCCTGTCCTTTTTGTCCTTGTTTTTATTTTCTGGACAGTCAGGCACAATGTGGCCTGGTTTCCTGCAACCAAAATAGATAATCTCTTTGTTATTTGATTGGTCATACCTTGGCTTGTCATGCTCTCTGTATGATCTTCAATGGCTTTGAAAGCTATTGATTTTTCCTTTCTTGTAGCTGGTGAGGTAGCCTTCTACTCTTCTTATCTATTCTTGATGAGAAGCTCATAAGACTTGAGCTTGCCCAAGAGAGCTTCAATTGTGATCTCATTTAGGCTTCTGGCATCCTTGATTGGCCAGATCCTTGAGTCTCAAGTGCTTGGGAAGCACATTAGGATTTTATCATTGAGCTCAGTAAATGAGATCTCCTTGTCCAAAGTTTTCAGCTCATTGACTATGAGACTGAGTCTATTATACATGTTTGCTACTGACTCAGCTTCTCCTTTCTTGAAATTCTCATACTGGGTTATGAGATGAGATCTTCTATCTTTTCTCTCATCAGCAGATCCTGAGACTATCTCAGATAACTTGTCCCAGATGTACTTTGCTGAGTTGCATTCAGCTACCTTTTGGAATATTTCATCAGACATAGTCTGGGCTATAATGTTCATAGCTTTTGCATCAGCCAATTTCCATTTCTTTATTTCTGCATCTGTTCCTGAAGGAGGTGGAACAACACTTGTACTTGTATTCTCTGGAGGTCTTGGACACACTGTCAAAATAGAATTAAAAATGTCCTCATCAATAGAGTTCATGTACAGTCTAATCCTTGCCTTCCAAAGTGTAAACTTAGATAGATTGCACACTGGAGGTCTGGTGCTAGCATAATCTTTGTTTTGGGCCATGTTTTGTGAAGAAATAATTCTAATAACAAACTTAAAACAAGCAGATCTAACTAGAGGGATCTTTGGGTTCAGGTGTTAGTCTGTGCAACCACTAAGGTGTGGTATTTTAACCAACCTCGCTTTGATACCAATTGAAAGTGCAAGTTAGATCTGATATACTCTAGAGGGTGGTGAATAGAGTACGGTGCTTGCTAAAAACTTTTTACAACTCTTGTTGTATTCCTAAGTGAACAGGGAAGCAAATGAACTACAGCAACTATATAATCAAAAAGCAATCACAAACCACAGCCAGAAAATAAAAGAAAATAAGCAACCAAAAGACATAAGGAGCTATAGTGGTTCCCCAATCAATCTGGGTACATCCACTCTTCTACCACCCTAGGTAGGAATCCACTGCAGGATGAGTTGATCCGGTGTCAGGGGCACCAATGAGCTTTTGATAAGGTGCTCAAAAACCAAACGAGATTTTTTTGATCAGGTGTCTTGCCACCACTGAGTTTTGACAAGGTCTCTGAAACCAACACAAACTTTTGAAGGGAGTTTGATAAACCCTTTACAGTAGAGAGAGAGGGGGATGAGATGATCTTCTCTGTCAACAATCAGAGAGAAGATAGTGGATGTTGTCAAAGCTCCCCCTGAGTTCTTGAGTTGTTCAGGAAGTGAAGCTTTGCAGTAGGGTGATAGGCCTTCAGAAGATTTGATCTACAGCAAAAGATGATTTCAGCAATAGCTGAAATATGTGGTGTCTGGAGTCTTGAATGATGATGGCCTTTGAACACTGGAATCAAGAGGGATCTGAAAATTTCAGTATGTTGATCTCCTTTTGTGATGGTGTGCTTGTATGAATTCTAAGACTGAGAATGTCTGCTACTTTTTCTCTTTCTATTGTTCTTGTTGTAATAGTTGTTGTTGATGATGATGTCCAGCAGGAATTAAAAACATTGATCTTTTTTTTTCTTCAGATCTGAATAGAATATTTTTCTGTCCAAGATAGCCGTTAGCCTGTCATAAATGACTTCCTTAACTGCAATTTGTCTTCTGGAGGAAAGTCCAAAAAAACATTCCTTTGAAAATCCCTTGAAACTTGCTCCAGATTAATTGAAAACGTCTACAAGATCCCTGACATAAATGCTGAGAATAATTCCATAACTGTCTGAATTTAAATCTTGAAAAACGTCGATCTCTTCAGAAAAACGTCGACCTGAGCTCCACTATCGTTGAACTGAGCTCAGAGACTGGACTTAGACTGAAATAGAGATCGTCGATCTGAGCTCAACTATCGTCGAACTGAGCTCAGAGATAGAGAAACAAACTAGAGACAAGAACGTCGATCTGAGCTCGAAGATCGTCGAATGGAGTTCGACGACCCGTTGAAGTTGAGCTCAGAGATTGTCGAATGGATTTCGACGATTCGTCGAAGTGAGCTCAGTGATCGTCGAATGGAGCTCGACGATTCGTCGTCCTGAGCTCGACGAAATGACTTCGTCTCCAGAACTGAAATATCTGGTCTTGAGAGCAGCTTCCAAACCTAAATACTAACCCTTAGACTCAATTCTAATTGACATTTAGATCTATACAAGAAGTTCAAAACAGATTTCCTAAAAGACATAGTGATCCTTACCCAAATCAGTAATAGGGTGTTCCAACAAAAACTTCTCTATAGAATATAAGTTTTTGGCTGATGTGGTTGGTAAGATTTGTTAGGCAAACACTCTGCCCATGACTATGTTACCATGCATCAATTCCTATTGATTTATGCTCTGGTAGATCAGAAGAACATAAACTGGGGATCAATTCTTTTTGATTCTATTAAGAAGAAGATCACCAGCAAGTCTGCAGGTTATGGAAGGATCTTAGGAATTTTCTTACAGGCTAAGTGTCCAGAGATTTTGGTCTCTCACACAGTGCATATCAATGCTTCCAGGAAGCTAACCTCCGCCCTATTTAGAAAATGAGAGAGGATAATTCCTAAGCCTCCAAGGGCAGCTTCTGAAAGCACAAGAGCTGCACCAGCTGCTCTCCCAACCCCAGAAGAGGTCTCTGCTCCTCTTGTTTCTTCTTCTCTACCTTCTCCACACCATTCACCTAGGCAACCATCTCCACCTTCTCCACAACCCAATTTATTTGTAGAAGTTCCATCCACTTCCTTCCATTTAGATTCACCTATTCAACAGCCATATCCACCTCATTCATCTCCAACTCCAATAGCTTCACCTCATCAGTATCCTCCTTCATCTCCTCTACTTCCCAATCCACCTTATTTCTCTCTACTTAATTCATCTCCATAGCAATTATCTCCACCTCCTCCATCTCATGTATCTCTCCCTCACTCATATATCCAGGAGATATTTCCTGATACAATTCCTGATGGCATTCCCCCTGTCATCAATCCTTCACCTATTCCTCAAGCCTTTTATCTATGTTCCAACTGTGCTAACAATTCTGTTCCCTCATCTTCCATTCCATACTCTGCATCTACTCAGGCTCCACCTGAGTTCATGTATTTGGATTTCTCTTTTATTGCTTCTAACCTTCTATACTTCATCACTCCTACTCTCAAGAAACTAATAGATGAAGCCTTGGCTCCTCTTGTTGCTACTATTTCTGACCTCTCTTTTAAGCTAACCTCTTCCTCTTTTGTCCCTTCTTTTGGGGGCCTAGATCCAGGTCTCCCTAGATCTAGGCAGGGGAGATGTTTCATGAAGAAGCTCCGAATACTGCAGTTTCAGTTTCAACCAATGCAGAAGTTCCAGAGGTTACTACAGCAGCAGTTTTAGATTCAGAAATGATTGAACTTTTAGTTGAAGAAGAGTTGTCAGTAGAACTAGAAGTTATTACTGTTGGTGATGTTATTATTCATCCCACATTTGATTTACATTCTCTTTTATCAGATTTTGACATTCTGCCTAGTTATCTTCCTGCTTTTCCAGTTTTTGAAAATGATTTATCTAGAGCTATAATGTCTTACACTGCTCCCATTGATACTTCTATGTTAGAATAATTGAGATCTTGTCTTAAAGACATTTCTACCTGTATTACTCCAGTCCCTCAGGCTATGATAGTTTATGAACAGACTACTATACTTGAGGATATAATAAATTCTGGGCAGATTCATTCCCCTCCTACTTTTGCATGGGATGAATCCCCTATGCCAAACTTTAATGTTCTTCTTAATGAAGATATGGAAGAAGCAGTTGATACAGATATTGTATATAAATAGCCAGAAGTTCAAATTAATGATCATACTAATTTATATAAATAGATAGATGATTTATATGATAAGTCAGCAGAAGAATCTGATGATAACTCAGAGTCTGATGATTCAGAAAATTCCGGGTCTAAGAAAAGAAAGTTCAAGAAGAAGGCTCCAGTTAAGGTTGCTCCTCAACCATCATCAACAGCAAATATTCCATATTACATTCTCCATGGAATTCTTCTCACTCCAGACCTCCCCCACTGGATGAGATACTCCAAGAATGAGCATAAAATAGGAAGAAGATGAGTAGATATCATTCTCCACCTCAAAAGTCTTGGAGAGGACCTCCTCCTCCTCCTCCAGCAACAGGGTTAGCTGATAATGTTTCTTATTCTCAGAGGCTTTCCTCTCATCATCACTCTAAATTTACTCAACATAGGCAGCTAGCAAGGTCTGATACTCAAAGAAGTCAAAGCAGCAAGCAACATTCAAACCAAGAAAGGCCACCTTCTCCTATATATGATCCAGAACTTGACCCAATGTTTAGAATGGCAAGATTCAATGAGCAAGTTGCTCTTGCTCAGATAAGGAAAGCCAGGACAGAGGGTAAGAACCCCTCACAATTCACCACTATATCCTCATACAGACAAAATAAACTGGACAGATATTCAAAGAAGAGCTTGTTCAATGTTGATAAGTACATGATTCTGCATCCTGAAGAAGTAGTTCCAAGAACTACTTCTCTAAAGATTATTGGGTCTCAAGACTTGAAGATGAGCAAAAGGGAAGCTGAAGATCCTACCAGAAAGCTTATTTTCACCAAATCTTCTTCAGAATCTCATTCAGCAGCACCTCAGAAAGACTCTTGATTTTTGACTATATTTTTGAACTATGTTGTTGTTTTTAAAACTCTCAAAGCACTTATTATATATCTGTTGGAAATTTTATTTCTGCTGGATATTTTTTGCTTTGTGTTTTTGTTGTTTAATAGTATCCTCACCCAAATAGGGGGAGATTGTTAGAACCCTATTACTGCTTTGGGCTAGGATCAGTATTATTTATTTATGATGATTAGTTTGACCCAACTTGTATAGACTAAGGGTCATAGGATTATTTTCAGGGTTATTACTTCAGAAGTATTCCAGAGAAGTCCAGTTCGACGAACGCAGAATTCAGATCGACGAACGTCAAGCTCAGGTCGACGAACGTCAAGCTCAGTTCGATGAACTCAGATTCCCTACTCTGAGTTTAGCTCGACGATCACTGAGCTCCATTCGATGAACTTTGTTCTCAGCTCAAAAGCTTAGCTTGATGAAATCCAACCTCAGTTCGATGAACTCTAGGCTCAGTTCGACGAAAGCAGAGCTCAGCTCGATGAATGTATTGCACAGTTCATCCAAGCTCTGTTCAACGAAGGTCAAGCTCATGTCGATGAATTCCTTGATGTGTTTGACGTTCAGGAAGTTTCTTTATTCAGAAGGCAGAATGATTTGTAAAGCTTAATTACATCTGTTACAACTCTGATATTTAATGCTAAATATTCTTAATGAATATAGTCATTTCAGGCAGCATTAAATATAGATTTATTACAGAGTTTAATTCTAATTTATTACCCATAGCAGTTATAAATCTCAAGGATACTTCAGACGTTTCAGATATTGTTTGATTCAAATGTTTGAATTCTTCTCATACATTATATATTCAAAAGATTACTGCTTCAAAGGGATTACTTACTTACTGACTTAGAAGCACAGAGAGACAAAGAAATACTTTCACTCTACTTCAGACTCTCTAAGAGATAACACATTTCATATATGTCTGAAAGTTCTACTGGAGAGAAACAACACTTAAGAAGCCCTACACCCTGAAGAAAAGTTCTTCTCCCTTGATCTCAAATCCTACTCAACTCAGGGGGAGCTTTTTGCAACATTCATCCACTAAAGTCTTCTCAGAGAGTTTTGAAAGAGAAGACAACATCTAAACTTCTTTCCTTAATGTGTACAGGGTTATAACTCCCTTAAAAAGTTAACTTTTGGTTCCTAAGTCACCTGATCAAAAGACTTAAGCAGTTTTTGGGCACATGATCAAAAGCTCAAAGGGTTACTAGACCTTGCTTAGAAAATATATCTTCTGGTGATAGGACACTTGATCAAAAACTATAATGGATTCCTACCGAGGTGATAGAAGAGTAGACGTACTCAGATTTATTGGGGAACTAGTATAAAATTCCTTGTGTCATCTATGATCGTCTTACTCTCTTTTTATTTTGTGTGTTGTGAGTTTTAATATGTCTATCTATATACATATATCACTTATTTTCTAAACAGCTCTTAAATAAAATCAAAGTTTTTAATATACACTATTCACCCCCTCTAGTGTAAAATAGGTTTATCCCTCACTTTCACACGTACATGTCATTGCCTTATTTAACGCTTCCTTGCATAAGAATTGGATTGAAACTACATTATATGTCTTTTGCACATATGTACTAGCACACTGTTTATACTTTTGACACTTACAATGTTTAAATGTGATTAACTCTATAACTCTCGTAGCATTGTCTGTTCCTTGTTGTGTGCTTAGTCTACTTTGTGTTGTCCAATCCATATAAACATTGCAAAATGACTTATTTCATGTACGTGTACTCCGCTCCTATGTTTGTTCATGTGCTTCATATTCTCTAATTTGCATGTTTTGGGGTCACCCCTATATTTCTTGTTTTCTTTCCTTGATGATTGTGTACACTGTCTGTTGTCTATATCATGCTCATTATTTATATTCACTCTGCATGACTGTTTGGTCTTGCCCACCCCTTTTGATACTATCGAAGGGGGAGAAGAGTTTGTTCGTGAGAATTGTTCATGGGTATGATCTCATGTAGGGGAGCTTGTTTCAAGCGTGCACATAGATAGGGGGAGCGTGTAGAACACGTAGGTAGGGGGAGCATGTAGAATATGTAGGTAGGGGAGCGTGTATGTAAGGGAGCTATATAGAGAACCTGAAATCTGAAACCTAAACATTGAAAATTATTCCTTTATATATATTTACTCTATCATGTACTTTGTTATTTCTCATGAACGGGATTTGCTATTATCAAAAGGGGTAGTTTGTTGGAACCGTTGTTTCATATTCCCTGTGTTTGAGAATATCAAATCTCAGGCTACATTTGATCACATCTTGTATTAATAGAGTGTGCAGGTTGACAGGTTCAAGCAAAGAAAAGAAGCCTCTTATGGATGCTAACGCTGAGCGATTGAATTTACCGTTGGGCGATAGCCGTGAATTAATTGGACAGAGCTCTCAGGAACGTACTATGCTAGTTCTACTGCTCGTGCTAGCTCGACGAATTATTTGGGCAAAGCTCTCGGGATCCTGCAGCCTCAAGGCGATAGCATGGTACCGCGTCGCGGTAACCCACTCAATGCCTCAAGGGGTTGAGAGTGTTGAGTCAACTCTACCGTCGGGTGCTAGCAGGGTACTATGTCATGGTAGACTACTCAGCGCTCCAAGTCATTGAGTGTGCTGAGACAAGCCTACCGCTGGGTGCTAGCTTGCTACCGGGCCATAGTAGTCCACTCAACGCTTCAAAGGGTTGAGTGCGTTGAGACAGTCCTACCGATGTGCGCTATCTTCCTACCGCACCGCGCTAACATTGGAAAAAGGAAAATATACGTTTTGAAAATGTTTCCTAATTATTAGGACAGCTGGCACATCAAGTGCGAGAACCTACCGCCGGGTGATAGTCTTACCGCCAGCGGTAGCCTATTTTAACGAAGATATATATATATGGTTGTCTCGGTGGCTGTGCCAGATATCGGACGATAAAAAGAGATTAGAGTTCGTGCATTCTAGGGTTTGGCCGCTCTCTTTGCGCTCTATTACAAAAAGTCTCTGTCAAAGAAGAAGAAAGACATCTCCTTCCCGTTCATGAACGAAGAACTATGGTGATCCAAGATCTACATCAACTACGAAGAGCAGACCGGTTGCTAGCATCTCAAGCACCGGCCGCGGATCGCTCGTCGGAGAAATCGTCAAGAGGGAGAACTTCATCGTTTTGATTCCTTGCATCCTTATTTTTGTAATATTCCCTTTTTTCTAAATTTTGTGGTGAGAAAAATCGACCGGTAAGGGTCGTCAGAATCCGAGGAGGGTTCCGTGGAAAATCATCCTAGGGATAGGGACATCTAGATCGAAGGATCTAGCGGGGCTTTAAGACCCTTCCTTGCTTGGAGGTGAAGAGTCGGCTTGAGGACCTTTCTCAGAGGGAAAGGGATAGAGACAACCGGTCCATGGAGCGGGTCGGTATAGAAAACACAAGAATTTTATTCTTCACCACCTTCGATCTTCGGCGTCACGGAGATCACAGTTTTGTAGTTCTTCAAAAACTATTGTTGTTTTAAATCTTGCAATGAAAATTGTTTTTTGTCATATTGCCTACATGATTATGCTGTGAATACTGTTCTGATTTCTAGTGTGTGGTGCTCAAGCGTAATTGCCCAGGAAAATGAGTTATGTGACTTACCGGCGCTCGTTAACTACCTAACGCTCCGCGATAGTTTCCAGAACTTGATTTTCTGGGTCGAAATATTTTAAATTTCATTAAACTCGAAAAACCTTATTCCCCCCCCCCCCTAAGGTTGGCCATGAGATCCAACAACTTCATGGACTTAGTTTCTCACCTTGTTTTTATATTCAAGACTTGAAGCGGAGAGGTGGCCTATCACCCTCTATGGAACACAACTACTTGTGAACTTCAAAGAAAATAGTGGATTTAAGCCCGACATAGATCCGACCATGTAATTTTTTGCCCTTTTTGGGTTTTCCGTGATAAAAAAATCACTCGTCATTACTGCTCGATTTCTTTAATTGTTTGTGCGCCCGATCCAACTTGAAGCTACGATGGTCTGATTCACCAAACCATAGGAAAACATGACAACCCGCAATAGCTTAACATTGTCTGTGGGAAAGTGTTCCCAAACTCTACAACAATTTTCTACGAGCGTCCCTTGCATCATGCAAGCACCCTCACCCAACGACAATGACAAGAGGAGACTCGGACACCTTAGACCAAAAACTTGCAAGGAATTTCATAATTAGGCCGCAAACAATGCACCCACCGACAACACACTACATCTCAAGGAGATAGTGTCATGCTAGCATCTTCCATAGAAGAGCGGATGCGTTAGATGGTGGAGCTACAAGCTCAGGTGTTCTCCCTGCTAAGGGACTTGATGACTTCAAACTCGCAGGAGGAATACCAAGTAGCAATATGCCCGACATTATTCCCTTCCATCCACTATTCACTCAGTGGAGTGGCTCGCGCCACGTGCCACGGATAGAGTCGGGGGGTGCCCGCCACGGAAGTCATCACTCCTAATGGAGTGCTTCTCCAACATGGACAAGGAAGCTGAAGGAGGAAAAAGGGAAAAAATCTAATCCTGCCATCCAGAGAAGGAGGTGGGCACCTTAATGGAACTTTGCGGGATGGGGAAACTACATGATCCACACCTCTCTCCACTCAATGCTTCTCACCTAGAGGTCCTACACACTATCAAGAAACACCTTGTACAATGGAGGCCCGGTGCACTCCCCCGGGCAGAGGGGATCAATCCAGTTATTGCCACTATCACAGATGTCATGAGCATAACACAGAGGAATGTGCATACCTAAAGGAGAAGTTTGAGCGACTCATACGACTCAGCCCCCTCAAGGAATTCTGATGGAAAAAGGCATCAGCACAACCTGCCCCAACCAAGCCCATGAGGTGGCTAGAGGGAGTTCCCCTGGGGAACGACAAGAACTGACTAGATCAGCCCCTCCCGGTGCCCTGGGATCTCCATCAAACCCACAACACATACAGATAGTCATCGATTGTATCCCCCTTTAAGGTAAACAGGATACTCGTCGATGACGATGTGTTTTCCAACATGTTATTCCTATCAACTTTGCTCTAACTAGAGATCTCGGGAAGAGACATAAAGCTAGGTGTGGGAGGCATACACGTCACAGGACACCCAACAATCCATATCTCGGGAAGCAACTTCCTTCCAATAATGTTGGGATCCCCTCCGGCGTAGGTCACACATGTCGTCCAATTCATCATCATACATGCTGCCTCAGCATGCGAAGCTATCCTTCAAGGACCCCTGCCATGGACACTTCGAGTCGATGCACTCATGGAATGCATTGTGGTAGAAATCTGCTCACAAGACTCAACTGCTAAAGGCACTACCCGAGCATGACTCACGGAGCTCCCATGTGAAACCCCACTGCCATCCAAAGTTTACTTTCCTAAGATTACTAAAATAATAAGCTGCATGGCCAAACTTGCACCCCTGTATCTTCCTTCAACATCAATGCAATGAACATTGGTTTTATCCACCACCATGGCCATTTGGAAGCATGGCCCCGCGGCCCCTTATTGTAAAAATGAGATAGACGCAAGTCCTTCAACACCTACCAGGCAAGATGGATGAAAGTTCTTCACCTCCCAAATGATATGGACAAAAGTTCTTCTGCACCTCCCAGGCGAGATGGGCGAAAATCCTTCTACACCTCCCAGGAGAGATGGACAAATGTTCTTCCCTGCCTCCACCTAAACAGACCTCAATCCTCCTAAGGTGTGAACAAACAAAGGTTCTTCTCCACCTCCATCCAGACAAACCCCAGTCCTCCTTAGGCATGAACGAACAAAGGTTCTTCACCACCTCCACCAGAACGAACCCTAGTCCTCCTAAGGCATGAATAAACAAAGGTTCTTCACCACCTCAACTCATGGACCTGGTCCTCATGAGGCAATAATGAATAAAGGTTCTTCGTCACCTCCACTTGGATGGACCCCGGTCCCCTGAGGCATGAACGAACGAAGGCTATTTGCCACCTCAACCCGGATGAATCCAGGTCCTCCTGAGGCATAAATGAACAAAGGTTCTTCGCCACCTCCACCCAGATGGACCCCGCTAACCTGAGATGCGAATGAATAAAGATTCTTTGCCACCTCCACCCAGACAAACACTTATCTTTCTCGAGCGCGAACAAACAAGGATACACCAAAGTAGACCATAAATCCTCTCTAAACCCCAACAACTAAACATACCTTGCATCTCGCCCAAACGTTCAAGCACCGGCTAGATGTTAGAGCGTAACTGCCAAGAATTCCCTTAAAATGTCGTGCACACAAAAAAGAGCAAAAGGAACGCGAACAGAATGAATGCTTTTAAAAAAATGGTAAATGAAATTTATTCAATTACATAACCGCCTCATGGGCTACATCATTCGAAAGGAAAACAAGATAAAAAAAAGCATACAATGGTACAAAGTCGCACCCACAACAATAAGACAAAACAAGGGAAAGCAAACAAAAAAACAAAGCAAGGGAAAGCAAGCAACAAATATAAGGAGGGTGTGAGCAAGTCATCCTAGACACTGACCTTGAGATCGTCATACAAAGCGTCCTCCAATCGAAGTTTGGAACACTCTGTCACCCTCCGAGCTAGACGGAACCCCTTGTCGAACCCAAGGTGGAATACAACGTCATGCTTGTCCTCCAGGAGTGGTTTGATCTCGGATTCCATCATCTTAGAGCGAGCCTCCTCCACGATCCGAGGATGCTCAACCATGAAGTCATAAGACTTTGTACTCAGCCACCATGGAAGCTTGCGGCTTCAACGCCCGCCTGTGCCAAGAAAAGCTGAGCCTTCCACTCCTTTAGTCGCTCCACGTCCGCCTCCAGCTGGGACATCCCCGCCCTAATTGCCTTGGAATAACTAAGCAAATCGACAATAGTCGTATCATCAGCATCTAGCTTCCCTCGGAGGACCTTGACCTCCGTGTCAGCCGCCTTCAGCTTCCCTCGGAGAACCTCGACCTCAACCCTGGAAGTAGCCAACTCGGACTCCTACCTATCCCGCCGGGAATGATACTTCTCCCTCCTCTCCCTAGCAGTGTCTAGAGACTTCTCCGATGCGGCCAGCCTTGCCTGAAGTGAGAAGAACTCATCCTTCAGTGACATATAGTTATGGTACCATATAGTTAGGAGCTCATGCAATTCATCTAGTTGCAAAAGCAAAGGGCGGCTCATGATGGTGACAAAGTGGAACATAAAGAACTAAGCAGGAAAGGATAACGATGTACCTTCTTCACAGCAACCCAGAAATAAGAAGACTCTCGTTTCTTACCGTTGCTCCTACTGGTGGCATCTCAGGTTCTTCTTGCAAATTCGGCTCGACCTCAGGTAGCTCCAGGGACTCCTCAGCCATGCGGGGAGTAGGAGGGGGATTACCACCAAGCTCATCCAGGTAATCATCAATAACCTCTATAACATACTCGGGGAAAACAAAAGATGGCCTAGCCTCCCCTACTTTAGAAAAAAAGACCAATTTCCTTTTCTTGCCCCGCTTAAGGGGAATAACACGGCTCCGCTCAACATTAGTAGAGAGGCCCCCAGGATCGACCTCTTCTCACAAACAAACGCGCTAATCCTCATGAGAACAACCGACAACTCGTATAGATCATTAAAGCCCGGGGAAAATGTCATACTCCGACCCCACTAGATGATGACAACGCTTCAAAAGCTCCCACCAAATCATGTGAAAGATGGGGTTAGATCTGAATACTCTAGAGGGGGGGTGAATAGAGTATGTTAAAACTTTTGACTGTTTTTAACTTTTATCAGAGTAAATAAAATAGGTGATACCAGAAGTAGTAAAAGAAAGAAAAGATAGTCTAATCTAATCTACTACAGCATAGCAAACTAGCCTATCACAGCCATAGTAAGAACAATAAGAAAAAGAGCAACCAGACAATACAAGAATTTATAGTGGTTTCCCAACCTGGGTACATCCACTCATCTACAACCCTAGTAGGAATCCACTAGCAGATTTTTGATCAGGTGACTGCCACCTTTGAGCTTTTGATCAGGTACCCAAAAACCAAAAAAAACTTTTGAAGGGAGTTAATAAACCCTTTATATAGCAGGGGGAGAGAGATTTGATGAGGTCTTCTGTCACAACCCGCATTTCCTCAACGAGTACCTCATATCAGAGCAAGAGGAACTACGGGTTATGATGCCACGTTGTGCAGGGGATAACTGCACACGCTCATGCAACCCTTGACGCTCACTTTATGAGTTGAAATTTAACAGTGAAATGTAAGAAAACCTTTGGATTGAATGGCCGTATCCCTCGGCCTTAGGTATCAAAAACTGTATTCGTACGCGGCGGAAATACTTTGTTTATTTATGACGATCTCCTATATGCAGTCTAGAGTGATACTACTATAAGAAATCCTCTTTGTTTACGTCATTTGGAAAATACGTCTTAGTTGATCAAAACATGTATGCATGATATACAATAATAGGTTTGGTGTAGCTTAGAAAATACCTAATGCAACCTACCATAAATCCTTCCCAAGAGCAAAAAGACATCATCCAAATGAGTCACATAGCAGTCTATTATTCATATATCACAAGTAAAGAAAACCACAAATGGGCGCCAACAAACTGACACGAACCCATTGGGGCACATGTATGTCTATACAATAAAGAAAAGAACTACCTCGCTACGTAAGCTCGGCTAGCTCCAAAGAAACTCTGTCCACCAAACCTAGCCGCTCAACCGGCTACAACCTGCACCTGAGGCATTCAAGAAAGAATACCTCAGCAATCCTTGAAGATATAATAAAAAGAAGAACAGTATCATGAAGGGGCTTACCGACCCCGTAGCAATGTTTCATATAGGTAAAATGAGTGAATAAAATAAGTGGAAAACGCACCAAAACACATGCCAAACGCACCAAGTGCGTACAAGTGCAACAAGTCCTGCTCCACCCGCAGGAGCAAAAGGGCAATACACATGCCCAAATTCAGCATCTTTCGAACAAGAAACAACCAAACTAGTGAAACATAGGCAGCAGTTAAGTTCAATTCCGCAAGAGTCTTTCGGTGGCGGCTCTAAAGTGGAACGCACCAATTCAAACCAGCCCAAATCGGGGCTAAAATGGTCTCTCATACCATAAAACAAAACCCGGTGGCCACCAAGGCTGAAACCACACCACCCCTTGCAGAATTCTCACACAAACGCTCCTGCCATGATTCACAATTTGCCTCGCAAAACGCCCCATAACTCAAGCTAAACATGTTTCTTTCATCGTTTTCACGCATGACGACAAGTTGCTAGAAAAGTAATTAAGCTATAATCTACATGAATTACATGATGAGGAATAAGAACAAATCACATGATTAGGCAAGAAAAAGGCTACATGAACATGAATAAATAGAGCTACATGAGTCACATGAACAAGACAAACGACATGAAGCAACCTATCATAGACTTGATAACCAAAGAAAACTAAGCATGGAAATCATATTCATGGAGTATAGGAAATTCAAAAGCATAATCATAAAGCTAGTGAGGAAGAACTCAACACAAGAATAACAAGCTAGGGAATTTGAAAGGTAAACACTAGCTATGTTGGCACAAGCAAAATCAAGAAAGAGGATTGGCAAGGGTGAAGAACACCGCTTGCCTGAACCGAGACGATGCCGCGACAGCTGCTCCTCTCTTTCCTTGCCTTGCTTGAGCCTTTCTCCCTTGCTTTCTCTTTGAGAATGAAGAAGAAGATGAAGAGAAGGTGAAATGAGAAGAACAATTCTCTGTTTCGGCCTTATTTCCTCCAGAACAGAGCTGGACCGTTAGATGCAGAATCAAGGAAATGAACGGCACAAAAAAACTGGAAAAACTCGATCTTTCGGGCCGGTCACGCCCTGTGTCACGCCCGTGACGTAGGGCGTGTACCATAAGCGGCGCAGAAAGTCGGCAAATCCAAGTTTATCCACCCGGTACACGGCCGGGTACACGCCCGTATCGGTCACGCCCGTGACCTAGGGCGTGTAGCAGGCCGTGTCGACACTCGACACAGCTCACGCCCTGTGACCTCACAGGCCGTCTCGACACCCGACACTCGACACTCAACACTCGACACTCGACACTGCACTGGGGACACGGCCCGTGACACGCCCGTGTCACGGGGCGTGTACCCCATTCGTCGAGCTTCACTCGACACCAGAAAATCGTCGAGTCAAGGAGGTCACGCCCAGGTCACGCCCTGGGTCACGCCCTGACACGCCCGTGTCGGGGGGCGTGTCATGCACAAAAATGACTAATTTTCCCTGTTTTGACAAATGTTCCTGTGTCGTCCTAGACCATTTTTGCCTTAAGAACTTTTTACCCTTTTTTTGTTTCTTGTACCAGCAACTCACTTTCAGCAACATTTCCCGGGCGCGAAAAAGTGCAAACATTCCCTAAGAGGCCTCACCGAGTCCCCAATTTGGACTCTGGTTTGTTGGGGAATCGTGCAACTCGGCAACCAAAACAGCCACTCGCAAGCCCGCGGGAAAAACCATGCTCGAACAACGTTCAAAGCCAACGTAACGCCCATCATGCGTACGCAATCAAAATCCGGGGCGTTACAATCACTCCCCCTAACAAAAAGTTTCGCCTCGAAACTTTTCACGAAATCAAATATAGAAGCAAACCAAAACATGAATGCAACCAAACACCAAGTCACATACCAGCTTATCTATGGGAACAAATAAGGGTGAGCCGCCCGCATCGTTGACTCGAGCTCCCACGTCGCGCTTTCCACATCCTGATTTTTCCATAGCACCTTGACCATGGGAATCTTCTTTTTCCGCAACACGCGATCTTGGGAGTCCAATATTCGGATGGGCATCTCCACATAAGAAAGGTTTGGCACCAATGGCGGCACCACGTCCAACACTTGCGTGTCATGTCGCACACACTTGCGAAGTTGGCTAACATGAAACACATCGTGAACACCAGGAAAGTTCACGGGTAATTCTACCTTGTAAGCGGATGCACCAACTCGCGCAAGAATCTTGAAGGGACCCACAAATCTTGGGTCTAATTTGCGCTCTTTACCAAACCTTTTAATCCCAACCATTGGGGAGACTTTCAAGAAAACGGAATCTCCCACCGCAAACTCTAATTCCGACCTTCGTCGATTGGCATACTTTTCATATCGCTCTTGGGCGATTCGGAGCTTCTCGTGGATCCATCGTACGGCAACTTCCATGTCCTCGAGCGCCTCTGGGCCCAACAAAAGCCGCTCGCCAACCTCAGTCCAAAAGAGGGGAGTCCGACATCGACGCCCATATAAAGCTTCGAACTGAGCCATTTGCAAGCTTTCTTGATAGCTGTTATTATATGCGAATTCCATAAGCCGCAAACGTTCATCCCATGCTCCGCCATACTCAAGAATATAGCATCGAATCATATCTTCTACAATTTGATTTACTCGTTCTGTTTGGCCATTCGTCTGAGGGTGGTAAGCAGTGGAATACCGTAAATCCGTCCCCAAACCCTCTTGTAGACTCTTCCAGAAACGAGAAGTAAATTGGGAATCCCTGTCTGATATGATATTGACTGGCACACCATGCAGTCGGATGATTTCGTTCCAATAGAGCTCCGCTATTATCTTCATCGGGTAGTTGACCTTAAATGGTATGAAATGAGCACACTTGGTCAATCTATCCACGACTACCCACACGGAGTCATGTCCTCGTGGAGATCTTGGTAAACCTGTAATAAAATCCATTGAGATGCTTTCCCACTTCCATGTTGGAATCTCCAATGGTGTCAACTTGCCACCAGGCCTCCCATGATCAGCTTTCACCCGCTTGCAGGTATGACATGTAGAGACAAATTGCGCTATATCTCTTTTCATTCCATACCACCAGACAATTTGTTTCAGATCACGGTACATTTTTGTTGAGCCTGGATGGTAGGTCATACTTGATCCATGTGCTTCCCTACACACCATCTCGCGAATATCTCCAACTACGGGAATACAAAATCGACCACGATACTTTAACGTGCCCTCCGCATCAAAAGAAAAATCTGGTAATTCCCCTTTTTCAGTCCGAAGCAAGAGATGTAATAGATCAGGATCATCCTTTTGATGTTGTCTTGCAAGCAGCAGCCATGAAGGTTCTTCTACCATCGAATGACTCTGCGGGTCATATTTTCCCACGGAAATATCCATCAATAGAAATTCCTCCACAAGACGGTCGACTGAAAGATGAAATAATTTCCCCGTCTTCCGACTCAAAGCATCGGCCACAACATTCGCTTTCCCCGGGTGATACTGAATGTCCACATCATAATCAGCTACATATTCCAGCCATCGCCGTTGGCGCAGATTCAGTTCCTTCTGTGTGAATACATACTTTAAACTTTTATGATCTGTAAAGATTTTACACTGTGCACCATACAGTAAGTGTCTCCACAACTTCAATGCAAATATCACCGCTGCGAACTCCAAATCATGCGTTGGGTAGTTCTTTTCATGACTTTTCAACTGCCGAGACCCATACGCAATGACCTTTTTGTCTTGCATTAATACACATCCAAGTCCAACGTGCGACGCATCCACAAAAACGTCATAATCTATCCCTTCTGTCGGCAAGATCAACACAGGAGCGGTACATAACCTGTTCTTGAGTTCAAGGAATGACGCCTCACACTTGTCATTCCACTCAAACGCCACATTATTCTGGGTTAAGCGAGTCAAAGGTGCGGCCAACGTCGCAAACCCTTCGACAAATCTGCGATAATAGCCGGCCAGTCCCAAGAAGCTTCGAATCTCCTTGGGTGTCTCCGGTCTTTTCCACTCCATGACCGCAGAAATCTTTTCGGGATCCACTGAAATTCCATGGTGATTAATGACATGACCCAGAAAGGCAACTTGAGACAACCAAAACTCGCATTTGCTTAGCTTGGCAAATAACTTTTGGTCTCGCAAAGTGGCCAATACTAAGCGCAGATGCTGTTCATGCTCCTCAGCACTGCGAGAGTAGACAAGTACGTCATCAATAAAAACCACCACAAACTTATCCAAGTAGTCCTTGAACACCCTGTTCATCATATCCATGAAGGCTGATGGTGCGTTGGTCAAACCAAACGACATCACCAGAAATTCAAAATGGTCATGCCTTGATCGAAATGCAGTCCGCGAAATATCAGACTCCCGGACTTTGAGCTGATGATAGCCCGAGCGGAGATCAATCTTCGAAAATACGGAACTGCCACACAGTTGATCAAACAAATCATCGATTCTTGGCAGTGGGTACTTGTTTTTAATCGTCACCTTGTTCAACTCCCGGTAATCGATGCAAAGTCACATCGACCCATCTTTCTTCTTTACAAATAACACTGGTGCACCCCAAGGTGATGAACTCGGCCTGATAAACCCTTTTGCCAATAAGTCATCCAACTGAGTACGCAACTCTGATAGCTCACGCGGGGCCATTCTGTACGGCGCTTTCGCAATAGGCCGCGTACCCAGTTCCAAATCAATAACGAACTCGACATCACGATCAGGGGGAAGACCAGGAAGATCCATAGGAAAAACATCTAGAAATTCACGCACAACAGGAATCTCCTCCAAACGCGGCAAAACAGCACTAGTCCCCACAACTGAGACTAGACAAGCAAAACAGTCGGAAACAAACAACGTCCGAACACATACCGCCGAAATCCCTGGAGTATCCTGGCATGAATCACCATAAACACTTCTCGGCTGACCATTGTCTTTGAGAAAATCCAAGCGCTTTCCTCTGCACTGGATGACGGCGTCATAGCGGGATAACCAGTCCATGCCCAGAATGACGTCAAAATCCTCCAAATCGATCACCTTGAAATTAGCCTTTGCTACGAAATCGCCCAACAAAATGGGACAATCAAGAAGACCCCAGTCTGCCACCACCGAAGCACCGGAAGGAAATTTCACCAAAAACGCATTCCCCACTCGATCTGGTGTCAAATGATACCGATCCAGAAAGGTTTGTGCCACAAATGAATGGGTCGCGCCAGAATCAAATAGAACACCCGCTCAACGGTTCTTTACCTTAAAGTTTCCTATAAGGGTACATATGTAGCTAAAAACTACGCATAAGAGGCAGAAACAAAACAGGAACCAGAGGAATGAATCGAACCTGAGATAACCTGAGGTGACGTCTGAGCTTCCTCTGAAGAGACCACATTCAACTTCCCTTTGCATTTGTCTAAATGCGGAGGCGGAGGCAAAGCCTGGAGTGGTGCGGGTTGCAAAACAGGTTGGATCTGCGGGCACCTTGCACGAAGATGTCCTGGTCTGCCACACTGAAAGCACACCCTGTCTTTGGCCCAGCAGCGGCCCACATCATGACCTCTTCTCCCACAAAATGTACACTCCAAGTCTCTGGTTGGCGCACCCTGAATGGCGTGCACCTGCTCCTTCTTTTGCATCCCCAACCGCTTGAAACATTTCTCAAACGGGTGACCGGCTCGGCCACAGAAGCTACATAGTTCCTTCTTCTTCTTTACGTCTGCCTCGTGGGACATTTTCTCTCCCACCAGCTGTCTCTTGCCCTGCCTCATCTGCTGCCCTCTTTGTTTGGCATTTTCGATGGCTTCCACCTTCAATGCAGCCTCAACCACAGTAGTGTAACTCGTCGCTCCATAAGCACTTGCGAACTGCTGCACGTCGCTGCGGAGTCCGCCAAGAAATCTCTTTACTCGGTCAGCTTCCGTAGTCACCAAGCTCGGAGCGAACCGACTTAACTTGCTAAACTCAATTTCATACTCACTCACTGTGAGTTTCCTCTGCTTCAAGTACAAGAAGTCATTCATCAGGCGGTCCCTTTCCACTGCCGGTAGAAACTTGCGCCGTAACATTTCTTTGAACGCTTCCCACGAACAGCCCGCCCCTAGGCCTTCCTTTTCTCGCAACCACCAACCTTTCGCCAACCCTTTGAGTTGATAGGCGGCAAGCATCACCTTCTGGTCCTCGGTAATGCCAGAATACACAAACATCTCTTCCAATGTGATTACCCAATCATCCAAGATCACAAAGTCTGCTTTTCCATCATAAGTCGGTGGTCCAAGTCGCTGAAACTGCGATATGAAGGTCATCGCAGGAGGAACCACAACTGGGGGTGTCACTACCACTGAAGGAGTCGAACTAGTGGGGCCTCTAACCGTTTCTTGTCCTCTTGGTGCCAGCCCCGACATTGCTGATGACATAGCTTGGAGCTGGGACTGCACTTCCTGCACCTGCCTCGTCAAAGCCTCATTACTTTGGCGAAGACTATCCATCAGGGCATTATTCTGCGTGCCCGAAGACTCGCCCTCGGATTGGGGAGTTTGCCTTGTCACTGGACGCTTCGACATCCTATACACACGTTCACTCTTATCAAGCTCAAACCCAACAAAACACACAACGGTTAAGTACAGACCATACATATATATACATATGAATATCAACTGCTAACTTGCTCTGGGAGTTTGAGAATGATGGTATGCCTAACCTAAAGATGACTCACCGTCATCCCACTACCTTGTGCCTAACCAATGAATGCATGACTTTATTTGACCCAAAACCATGAGTGTACAGGTGTCATCATGTACATCTTTAGCTTGGCACGTTGTGCTCATGCAATGTTATGTTATGCGTGCTGTGCGATGCAATCTAGAAAAAAGCCTTAATGCATGCCATGAGCGGTCGTACGCATCACAATGTTATGCATCCCATACTACATAGAATTGCATGCAACGAAGAAAAGAAAACGTGCTAGTCGCATCCATGTGGTAAGGTTATGCATCCCATACTACATAACCCGCACATGTTGCCCCTATGGTGGATCCATATACAACCACATATTATGCATCCCATACTACATAATATGCCCAGTATACTTCTTGTCATGCCATGAGTGTAGTGTGCGTGCGTCGGCCAAGACATACTGATGGCACCTCGGTGTGTGTATGATATGATGCTGACAACCAAAAAGAAAGTTTGCCCGACCAATTGTCAAGCAAACCTGGCTCTGATACCAACTGTCACAACCCGCATTTCCTCAACGAGTACCTCGTATCAGAGCAAGAGGAACTACGGGTTATGATGCCACGTCGTGCAGGGGATAACTGCACATGCTCAGGCAACCCTTGACGCTCACTTTATGAGTTGAAATTTAACAGTGAAATGTAAGAAAACCTTTGGATTGAATGGCCGTATCCCTTGGCCTTAGGTATCAAAAACTGTATTCGTATGCGGCGGAAATACTTTGTTTATTTATGATGATCTCCTATATGCAGTCTAGAGTGATACTACTATAAGAAATCCTCTTTGTTTGCGTCATTTGTAAAATACGTCTTAGTTGATCAAAACATGTATGCATGATATACAATAATAGGTTTGGTGTAGCTTAGAAAATACCTAATGCAACCTACCATAAATCCTTCCCAAGAGCAAAAATACATCATCCAAATGAGTCACATAGCAGTCTATTATTCATACATCACAAGAAAAGAAAACCACCAATGGGCGCCAACAAACTGACACGAACCCATTGGGGCACATGTATGTTTGTATAATAAAGAAAAGAACTACCTCGCTACGTAAGCTCGGCTAGATCCAAAGAAACTCTGTCCACCAAACCTAGCCGCTCAACCGGCTACAACCTGCACCTGAGGCATTCAAGAAAGAATACCTCAGCAATCCTTGAAGATACAATAAAAAGAAGAGCAGTATCATGAAGGGGCTTACCGACCCCGTAGCAATGTTTCATATAGGTAAAATGAGTGAATAAAACAAGTGGAAAACGCACCAAAACACATGCCAAACGCACCAAGTGTGTACAAGTGCAACAAGTCCTGCTCCACCCGCAGGAGCAAAATGGCAATACACATGCCCAAATTCAGCATCTTTCGAACAAGAAACAACCAAACTAGTGAAACATAGGCAGCGGTTAAGTTCAATTCCGCAAGAGTCTTTCGGTGGCGGCCCTAAAGTGGAACGCACCAATTCAAACCAGCCCAAATCGGGGCTAAAATGGTCTCTCATACCATAAAACAAAACCCGGTGGCCACCAAGGCTGAAACCACACCACCCCTTGTAGAATTCTCACACAAACGCTCCTGCCATGGTTCACAATTCGCCTCGCAAAACGCCCCATAACCCAAGCTAAACACGTTTCTTTCATCGTTTTCACGCATGACGACAAGTTGCTAGAAAAGTAATTAAGCTATAATCTACATGAATTACATGATGAGGAACAAGAACAAATCACATAATTAGGCAAGAAAAAGGCTACATGAACATGAATAAATAGAGCTACATGAGTCACATGAACAAGACAAACGACATGAAGCAACCTATCATAGACTTGATAACCAAAGAAAACTAAGCATGGAAATCATATTCATGGAGTATAGGAAATTCAAAAGCATAATCATAAAGCTAGTGAGGAAGAACTCAACACAAGAAGAACAAGCTAGGGAATTTGAAAGGTAAACACTAGCTATGTCGGCACAAGCAAAATCAAGAAAGAGGATTGGCAAGGGTGAAGAACACCGCTTGCCTGAACCGAGACGATACCGCGACAGCTGCTCCTCTCTTTCCTTGCCTTGCTTGAGCCTTTCTCCCTTGCTTTCTCTTTGAGAATGAAGAAGAAGATGAAGAGAAGGTGAAATGAGAAGAACAATTCTCTGTTTCGGTCTTATTTCCTCCAGAACAGAGCTGGACCGTTAGATGCAGAATCAAGGAAATGAACGGCACAAAAAAACTGGAAAAACTCGATTTTTCGGGCCGGTCACGCCCTGTGTCACGCCCGTGACGCAGGGCGTGTACCATAAGCGGCGCAGAAAGTCGGCAAATCCAAGTTTATCCACCCGGTACACGGCCGGGTACACGCCCGTGACGGGTCGGTCACGCCCGTGACCTAGGGCGTGTAGCCCGTGTCTCGACACCTTGTCAACACAAAGTGTCGACACTCGACACAGCTGGACACGCCCTGTGACACGCCCGTGTCACAGGCCGTGTCCCCTCTCTCGACACCCGACACTCGACACTCAACACTCGACACTCAACACTCGACACTCGACACTGCGGGACACGGCCCGTGACACGCCCGTGTCACGGGGCGTGTACCCCATTCGTCGAGCTTCACTCGACACCAGAAAATCTTCGAGTCAAGGAGGTCACGCCCAGGTCACGCCCTGGGTCACGCCCCGACACGCCCGTGTCGGGGGGCGTGTCACGCACAAAAATGACTAATTTTCCCTGTTTTGACAAATGTTCCTGTGTCGTCCTAGACCATTTTTGCCTTAAGAACTTTTTACCCTTTTTTTGTTTCCTGTACCAGCAACTCACTTTCAGCAACATTTCCCGGGCGCAAAAAAGTGCAAACATTCCCTAAGAGGCCTCACCGAGTCCCCAATTTGGACTCCGGTTTGCTGGGGAATCGTGCAACTCGGCAACCAAAACAGCCACTCGCAAGCCCGCGGGAAAAACCATGCTCGAACAACGTTCAAAGCCAACGTAACGCCCATCATGCGTATGCAATCAAAATCCGGGGCGTTACATCTTCTCTTTCTCAAACAACTGAGAAGACTTAGTGGATTATTGTTGTCAAGGCTTCTTCAGAAATCACTTGAAGCCTTACTCAAGGTGTAGGTCTTCTTCCTTAACTTGAGATGATCCAAAAACTTTTGACTGATTCAAAGATTATTGTCCTTGAAAGCTCCAGGAGTTGAAGTTGAAGAAGACTTTTGATTGTGATGGTTGTTCTTCTTCTTCTTCATTAAGATCAAGGAGAAAACAAAGTGTTTTCTGCACTAAGAATGTCTGAGTGTTGTTTCTGTATTCTCTGTGATGTGTTCTTTCTTTTTCTCGCCTTCTTTTGATTCTGAGGACACTCTGAGATAAAGTGACTTGACTTCCTGCACCCAAAACAAACAATTTCTTTAGTGGGTGTTTTGTCATACCTGGGTTTGTCATCATGCCTGGATGACTTTCTCCTGAAGTCCTTCCTTGCCATCTTGTAGAATCTCTTGGCTAAGAGACTCAAGAGTTCTTCATTTGATGTTGGAGCTTTAGTTTCTTCTACAGCTTTAAAAGCTATGTTCTGCTCCTTCCTTGTTGTTGTAGGAGTCTTCTGTTCTGCAGCTTCTCTGGACTTGATGAGCTGCTCATATGATTTGAGCTTGCCTAGAAGAGATTCTGTGGAAATCTCATTCAAGCTTCTGGCCTCCTTGATTGGCCAAATTCTGGAATCCCATGAGCTTGGGAAGCACATGAGGATCTTGTCATTGACCTCAGTGAGAGAGATGTCTTTGTCCAAGATCTTCAGCTCACTGATTATTGAACTTAATCTGTTGTACATGTCACTAACAAATTCTGATTCTTCCTTCTTAAAGTTCTCATACTGTGAGATGAGAGTTGATCTTTTGTCTTTCCTCTAATCAGCTGAACCAGCAACCATCTGATTTTGAGAGTCCCAGATTGCCTTGGCAGAAGTGCATTCAGCCACCTTTTGAAATATGTCATCTGACATAATTTGAGCCAGTATATTCATAGCCTTTGTATCTGTTATCTTGGCCTTGTTTTGATCATCTGTCCACTCAGGTGGTGGAACAGCATGAGTGCTTGAAGTAGAGGTTGATGTAGCAGTTGTAGGTTGAGGAGGACCTGCCAAAATAGAATTATATGTCCTCATCAACAGAATTCATATACATTCTGATTCTTGTCTTCCAGATTGCAAATTTATTCAAGTTGTAGACTGGAGGTCTGGTGCTTGCATAATCTTTGTTCTGTGCCATGCTATGAGATAAACAAAACTAAGATCAGATCTAACAAAGGATCTTTTGGTTCAAGTGTTAGCTTGTACAATAAAAGGAACCCGCTCTGATACCAATTGAAAGATGGGGTTAGATCTGATTACTCTAGAGGGGGTGAATATAGTATGTTAAAACTTTTTACTGTTTTTAACTTTTATCATAGTAAATAAAATAGGTGATACCAGTAGTAGTAAAAGAAAGAAAAGATAGTCTAATCTAATCTACCACAGCACAACAAACTAGCCTATCACAGCCACAGCAAGGACAATAAGAAAAAGGGCAACCAGACAACACAAGAATTTATAGTGGTTCCCTAACCTGGATACATCCACTCTTCTACCACCCTGGTAGGAATCCACTAGCAGGTTTTTGATCAGGTGACTGCCACCTTTGAGCTTTTGATCAGGTGCCCAAAAACCAAAATAAACTTTTGAAGGGAGTTAATAAACCCTTTATACAGGAGGGGGAGGGAGATTTGATGAGGTCTTCTCTTTCTTAAACAACTGAGAAGACTTAGTTGATTGTTATTGTAAAGGCTTCTTCAGAAATCACTTGAAGCCTTGCTCAGGGTGAAGGTATTCTTCCTTGACTTGAGATGGTCCAGGAACTTCTGACTGATTCAGAGATTGTTGTCCTTGAAAGCTCCTGGAGTTGAAGTTGAAGAAGACTCTTGATTGTGATGGTTCTTCTTCTTCAGTAAGATCAAGGAGAAAACAAAGTGTTTTCTGCACTGAGAATGTCTGAGTGTTGTTTCTGTATTCTCTGTATATTCTCTGTGTTGTGTTCTCTCTTGTTCTCTAGCCGTCTGAAAGAGAAAATCTCTTTTATATTCTACAGTTGAATTCTCCTTTGAATTTTGAATTCTCTACATTAATTGCTGACTATCTGGAGAATGAAAAGCGGCTGAAGAATATTTGCTTTAATGAGTTTCCCCAACTGTTCCAATTAATTAAGCAAGTAATTAACCTGATGAAGACTATAATTAATGCTGCCAATAACGGCTATATTCAGAGAATATGTGCATTAATTACTCAGGAAATTATTGCTAAATAATATATGGAATATGGACAGAAAATGATGAAAATTCTAAGTCTGGAACTGCAATAGAAATCATCAACCAAAGAACAGATTTCGTCGACCTGAGATCTAAGTTCGTCGAGCTGAGAAATCATGTTCGTCGACCTGATAAAACTTGTTCGTCGACCTGAGAAAACTTTTTTGTCGACCTGAGATCCAAGTTCGTCGATCTGAGCTCAGCGCACTGCATTCTGTGAATAACTTGCAAATTCTGTGGTCCAAGTTCGTCGAGCACAGATTCTGTCTTCGTCGAGCTGAGTTTAGAGAAAAATATCCTGGAAGGAATGTGTTGAAGTTGAAATCCAGACTTCGTCGTCCTGAGCTCGAATATCGTCGAGCTCAACTCAGAGAATTAACTCTGAGTTCGTCGATCAGCGATCGACGATCGTTGAGCTGAGTTCGACGAACGTCGAACTTATATACCGAATTTGATTTCTTCTAAGTCTTAAGTCAATCTACGGTCTTCTGTTGGCTGGTCCACGTATGGTTGAACCTAAAGACTTAGCCTAAACTCTAAAACTCAAAACATATGACCCTGCCTATACATTATGGGTCAGACATCCTAAATAGTGAACCTAGCCCAAATCTAACTAGGGATCCAACAATATTCCCCTATTTGGGTGAGGTCACTAATATAATTTAAAGAAAAACATTCACAAAGCTGAATAAATATATCTGGCAGAAAATTGAAACATTCAACAGATATGTACATAGATAGTAGCTTTGTGTCAGAAAACAAATAAAGTACAGACAATAACAACTAAACAAGATATTCATTTCTTCTTCTGCTGCTTTTCCTTGTCAGCTTTGTCTTGCTTAGAAGGCTGTGTGAACTTGATTTCTCTATTAGGATTGGTTGCATCTCTTTTGGACATGGTCATGTCTGCAGCTCCAATTATATTGAGAGATGTTGCTCTAGGCACAACAGCCTCTGGATGTAAGCTCATATAGGCATCTACATTGAAAAAATTGTTAGCTTTTTCATACCTTTTAAGCTCTTCTTTTCTGTAGGACGACATGGTTGAGTACAGAGAAGGATCTCTCCCTTCAGCTTTAGCTTTGTTAATCATTGATAATCCAACAAGCTCTTGGAATCTGGCCATTCTTGCAGTATTTTTTGTTTCAGGATCCACAAATGGGACTGGAGGAGAATCTATCCTTTTTGGACTATTAGCTTTTTCAATTTCAGATGCTTGTTATTGTTGTTGCTGTTGTCTGTTGCTGCTAGAATACCTTTACTGGCTGCTTCCATGTGATCTTGAGGATCTATCTAGTTGTCTTTGATATGTTCTAGCATACGGAGTATACCTCTGAGAAATGTTACCTGAAGCACCAACAGCAGGAGGAGGAGGAGGAGGACCTCTCCAGTTCCTTTGAGAAGGAGGAGGAGGAGAGTATCTCCTGCTTTTCTTTCTGGCTTTCTGCTCATTTTTAGAAAGCCACATCCATGCTGACATCCCTGGATATGGAGTGATATTCTGCAGAATATAGTATGAAGTATCATGAGTGGGATTAAGCTTAGGAGCAGCTTTTGGAGCAGCCTTTCTCTTCTTAGCAGCTTTCTTCTTGGCTTTAGCATTGTCAGAGTCATCAGAATCATCATCTTCATCATCAGAAGATCCTTGAGGGTTATCATACAAGTCATCAAGTGCCTTTAGAATGTCTTTGGAAATTTGTTTTCAGCTTGAGGAGCCACTGAAGGTTTTGGAAGAGCTGGAATATCTGTCACTATAGTGCTTTTAGCAACTAATTTATTTTCTTCTTCAATATCAGCAAGAATGATATCATCTAACTATGGTACAGGACTATCATCCATTTTGTATGTAGGAGGTGAGATAGCCTTTGGAGGGGATGATACTTTTGTAGGATCTATTCTTGCAAAACTAATCTTAAGTTGCTTGGCAACTGTGGGGCTTATTGGTGAAGTGTATGGTACAATAGCCATAGAAGGCTGATGAGAATAACTAGAGAGACAATCACTATAAACAAAACTGAAAGAATCTAGCAAAGAATTCAAATTAACTGTGGGATTTATAATATAATCACCAACAGTACTTATTTATGTTGTAGCTGTGTCATCCATCTTTGTATCAGAATCAAGTAAATCAATTATACCTGTATGAGTAGCTGTTTCCGTTGAGTCATCAGTCATTTCAGAAACTACTGGTGCTGATTCTGCTGCTGTACATGAGGGAACTGGAGCTTCTTCATAGAACATCTCCCCCTGACTGGTTTCAGAGGGTCCTGAAGCCAGTCCTCCAGAAGAAGGGACAGAGGACAGAGCAGCAACTCTGGAAGAAAGAGAGGTGATTGAAGCAGAGAGAGGAACTATACAGCATTTATAAGCTTCTCAAGAGTGGGAGAAATAAATGCAAGAAGATCTTTAGCTATATCACAAAAATTTAGATATAGAGATTCTGGAGCAGAGGAGGAGTAAGGAGTGTGATGTCCACAATTTGAACACACGGAGAATAGACTGGAAAGATCTATATGTGTGTAGTCTGGAGCAGTAGATGGTATGTCAGTGTGGATGACTGAAGGGATATCAGTTCAAGGAGTTGCAGTGGTAGAAGGTTGGATTGTGGTTTTGGGGGAGAAAATAGGTTCCTGAATTGGAGAATGATGTGGAGATGGTTGAGGAGACAGTTGGGTGAAAGATGGTTCATGAATTGAGGTAGATGGTATTTTAGAGATATTAATTTGAGATATATTAAGTGGAGGAGGTGGAGAATATGGAGGTGGAGATAAAGGTTGTATGGTAGGTTCTAGAGATGGAACTAGTGTGGGTTGATGTTGTTGTTGTTGTTGAGGTTGAGGAGGAGAAGGAATGTTGGTGGAGGGAGGAATTTCTTCTGGAGGTGGAAGAGCGGTTGTTACTGCACTGGTGCTCTCAGAAGTCCTGGAGGAGGATGAAGCCTTGAATGGCTTTGTGATTTTCCTCTCCCATCTGACAAAAAGTGCAGATGTAAGCCTTTTTGAGGCATTTATGAACACTATCGTAGAGACCAATAGTTCAGGAGCTTTTTCTTGAAGGACTATTCGCAAAATCCTTCCAAAGCAAACTTTCTTCTTATTGTTTTTCTTCTTTATTAAATCAAACAATATCTGACCCCAGTTTGTCTGTTTCTTGTTAACCAGAGCAAACGTCACAAGGAACCGATGCCTGGTGATGTAATCGTGTGCGGTGTGTTTGCCCAATAGAACCTTGCCTACAACATCCGCCAAAAATTTATACTCAGCAGATAAATTTTTCTTCAGCAACTTATTTGGGTTTTCTCCAGAGTGACCCATCTTTATCAGCATATTTTCATACTCATCACTATCCATCTCTATTTCTTCATTGCCATTCAGCAAACCAAAAATCTCAGATAGAAAGGTGGGGGAAAGAGAAACTGCGTTGCCGAATATTGTCCCTGTCATTGTATCTGCCTCTGATGTTGTAGATGTGAACACTCATTCCTTAATCTCAATCATTACTATCTTGATGTGGTTGGTCATGAAGTTTTTCAGATTTTGTTCCTCAAACAATTTCATAATATCCAGAAAAATCTGGTCAGAGTGTTGGAATGATTCTAAGTCGATGTCAAATCCCATGTCGAATTTCATCGCAGCAAGAGTGTTCGCCGGAATCTCCATTAGTTCGTCTGCACAAGAAAAACGGAGATCAAGTGCAAAAGATCAGAAAGCGCGGGACGGAGCTCGAAGAAAACATAGATATATGGTTTTCAGAATATGATGCGGTAGACTCCGTCCGACGAAAAGTAAAAATTCTTCGATCTGGGTTCGACGAAATATTTTATTGACAAAAGAATTCGTCGATCTAAGTTAGAAGAAGTGAAAACATTTCGTCGATCTCAGTTTGAAGAAAATTTTCTGAAGCAATATCGTCGAACTCCGGTCGACGAAAATAGCTTCACACACAGAGAGTTCGTCGATCTCCGCTCGATGAATTTCTCTAGAACTCTTCTTAGTTCATCGATCTCCGTTCGACGAATTGAGGAAAATTCTTCGACCGCGGACAGAAATCTAAATTAAGGCCTCTCCATCGATCATACCAAGCTGATTTATAAAGAACAGATGGTTCCTCTCATCCAAGAGTTTGGTGAAAATATCTGCTCTTTGCAAATCAGTGTAGATGTAGACAAGCTTAATTTTATTTTTGTCCACATACTCTCTAATGAAATGATGTCTAATGTCTATATGCTTAGTTCTACTGTGATGCACTGGATTTTGTGCAATATAAATTGCACTTGTGTTGTCACATAGTAAAGTTGAATTAATTAAGTTGAACCCATAATCTAGAAGTTAATTTTAAATCCACAGCATCTGGAAACAACAACGGCCAGCTGTTATGTATTCTGCTTCAGCAGTTGATGTAGACACAGATGACTTCTTTTTGCAAAACCAAGACACTAGTCTCATACCAAGGAACTGGCATGTCCCTGATGTAATTTTTCTGTCCACTCTACATCCAGCAAAGTCAGCATCTGAGTATCCAGTTAACTCAAACTCTAACTCAGTTAGATACCAGAGTTCTAGACTAGGACAACTCTTTATATATCTTAAAATCCTTTTTTAAGAAAATAAGGTGAGATTCTTTAGGGTTCACTTGAAACCTAGCACAAAGACATATAGCAAACATGATGTCAGGTCTACTTGCTGTAAGATATAACAGGAACCCAATAATGGCCCTATATAATTTCTGATCAACAGGTTTCCCATATTCATCAGAGTCAATTACAGCATTTGTAGCCATAGGTGTTTTCTTGGCTGAGGCATCTGACATCCCAAACTTTTTGATTAGCTCTTTAGTATACTTAGATTGGTATATAAAGATGTCATCGGGTAGCTGCTTCACTTGGAGACCAAGGAAGTAGGAGAGCTCACTCATGCTACTCATTTCAAACTTTGAATGCATGAGGTCAGAGAACCTCTTTCATAGTTTGGAATTTGTAGACCCAAAAATAATGTCATCCACATAGATTCGTACTAACAAGATTTGATTCTTATGATGTCTAGTGAATAATGTCCTATCTATAATGCCCCTAGAAAATTTATGTTCTTGAAGAAAGCTAGCTAGGGTTTCATACCAAGCTCTTGGAGCTTGCTTTAAACCATAGAGAGCTTTATGTAATTTAAAGACAAAAGAGGGATGAGTTGGAGAGATAAAACCTGGTGGTTGCTCCACATAAACTTCTTCTTTAAGTTCACCATTCAAGAATGCACTCTTGACATCCATTTGGTACACTTTGAACTTTTTGTAGGCAGCATATGCAAGGAATATTCTGATTGCTTCCAATCTTGCAACAGGTGTAAAAGTCTGGTCATAATCAACCCCTTCCTCTTGCCTATAGCCTTAAGCAACCAGTCTTACCTTGTTCCTTATAATATTCCCTTGGGCATCAAGCTTGTTTCTGAATACCCATTTAATTCCAATGACTGGGTAGTCTGTTGGTCTTGGAACTAAATCTCAAACTCTGCATCTCTCAAATTGGTTGAGCTCCTCTTGCATTGCAACAATCCAGTGGGGATCTTGCTCTGCATCTTTAATGTATTTGGGCTCAATTTAAGATATGAAGCAGGCATGCATCAAGTCTTAGTTGAGTTGATGTCTGGTCTGCACACCAATTGAAATGTCTCCAATCACTTGAGATACAGGGTGATCTCTAAGTGTGACAAACTCAGTAGGTGGAGTTGGTTGTGCAATAGCTTGGGGAATAAATTCCTCTTGTGGAATTATAGTAGCTGATGGAGGTTCTTCACTGATTTCAGTGTGTTCATCTTCATTGTCTTCATCAATATGTGGAGAAGGATGGCTAACAACCTCATAAGTGAGGGTCAGTTCATTTACCTTCTCACACAAATTTGGTTCTTGCAAAGAGTTACTGGTAGAAATTTCTTTCTCCTTATAAAACATGTTAGTCTCATCAAATGAAATATGTACAGATTCTTCAATTTTCATGGTAGATTTATTAAAGACTCTATAAGCCTTGTCTACTTGGCAATATCCAAGAAAAATTCTCATTTCAGCCTTGGCTTCAAATTTTCTAATGTGTTTCTTATTGTTGTTGTGAATGTAACATAAGCAACCAAAAATTTTAAAATAGTCTACTTTAGGTTTCTTTCCTTTAAGTAGCTCATAAGGAGTCTTATTCTTAAGTTTGTGTATAAGACTTCTATTTAGTACATAATTTTCTATGCTCACAACCTCTGCCTAAAAGGATAGGGGCAAATGAGCATCTGTAAGTAATGTGCCTGCTGATTCAATTAGGGTTCTATTCTTCCTTTCAGCAACCCCTTTTTGTTGAGGTGTTCTAGGAGCTGAGAAGCAGTGCTTGATACCTTCCTTCTCACAGAACTCTTGCATAAGAAGAGACTCAAACTCAGTACCATGATCACTTCTGATTAATGCAACTGGAGTAGAGTACTCAATCTGTATGTTCTTGAGAAAATCTGTAAGAACCTTGAAGTTATCAGACTTAGATCTCAGAAAGAATACTCAAGTTAATGTAGAGAAGTCATCTACAATCACTAAAGTATAAGATTTCCCTCATAGACTTTGTACTGCAATAGGGCCAAAAAGGTTTATTTATTGATTTAAAACTGCTTTTAGTTTGCTTGCCTAATTGACAAGTCTTGCAAAGGCTTTCCTTCTTGTAGGGACAAGAAGGCAATCCTCTAACAAGGTTGTCCCTAGAGAGTTTGGCAATGTTTTTCAAATTAACATGACCTAATCTCCTATGCCAAAGGTCATTATTATTGCTAGTTTGATTGAACAAACAAATTTCAGATTTAGCTGACTGGAAATTAACTATGTAAATGTTTCATATTCTAGTGTCAGTCAATACTACATGGTTATCTAAAGAAGTGATAATACAGGAGGTTTTATTAAAGGATACCTGAAACCTTTCATCACATAACTGACTTATGGAGATGAGGTTATGCTTCAGTCCATTTACATATGCAACCTTCCTGAAGGTGACAGCTCCAATCTTGACCTTTCCATAGCCTTCAGTCTGGCCACAATTGGAGTCACCAAATATTACTTTTGGTCCTAACTTTGACTTGAAGTTGATTAGATTGTTCTTGTTTCCAATCATGTGTTTAGAACATTCACTATTCTGGTACCAATGTTGCTCTATGGTGGGATAGTATTTCACCTGCAAAGAAATAGATTAGCTATTCTTTACCAAGGTTACCTTGGGTCCTTCTTCCTTTACATAACTAAAACTAGAAATGTAAGAGTATTCTGGTTGGCATTTGTAACCTAAAGGGTGATATCTTCTAGGTGGTATAATCCATTGATTAAATTGATTATAGGAAGGTCTAGGTTGATTATGAGTTTTAGGAAAATTAAAATTTCTGTTAAGATGAACTGCGTTCGACGAATTCAGGTACATTCGTCGAACTGAGTTCGATGAATGGGGATGAGTTCGTCGAACTCCACTCAAAGAATGAGAATATCCATTCTCTGGGCCCCAAAATCATCGATCTCTGCTCGACGAACCATACCGGTTTTGTCGATCGTAGTTCAATGAATAGTTATAGTGTAAGTTTGCGTTCGGAGTTCGTCGACTGGAGTTCGACGAACTATACACATTTCGTCGATCGGAGTTCGACGAAATCTGTTGAACATTGTTGTAGTTAGGATTTTTCTTATTCTATTTTCTTTTTTATTCTTTTGTTTTAATTCAGTTGGTTTATCATTATTGTCATTTTCTATCTTCTCTTTTCCCTTTTCTAAGACAAATTTAATTGGAGTTGACAATATATTTTTCTGGATTAGTGGGGGTTGGATTGATGAAGCACATAAGCCTAGTTTGTCATTTAATCTGGCATTAACTGTGCTTGTAATGTCCATCAACTTGATGTTTCTCCTATTTAGGGATTCTTCAAGTTATCTAGCCTCAGCTAACTCAGATTTTAATGATAAAATTTGTTCTTAAGCTAAAGTTAATTTATCTTTTAACTTAATGTTTTCAGAAATAAGGTTTTCATGTTCAGATAATTTTTCCCTAAGTATTTTAATTTCTTTTTCAGAATTTATTAAATCTATGCATAAGGACTTAAATTTAGTTTTGAAGCTATCTGAATTATAATCAAAGGATGATAATACCTGATCTGCTTCTGATTCAGATTCTTCATTGTCTGACTCTTCTGTTTTTTCCTCGGCATCTGATGGGCTGCAAGAGGCATTGATAGCCATGAGGCAAACTTCCCTTGCCTTAGCTTCTTATTCCTCTTCACTGGTGCTAGATGATGAAGATTCTTTTTCAGTGTCACTCCAGGTTTCAGCAACAAAGACCTTCTCTTTTCTCTTGTGCTTGCTGGAGGAAGACTTGTTGTAATGCTATTTTCTGGAGTCCTTCTCTCTTCTTCTCTAGCTGTTTGAAAGAGAAAATCTCTTTTATATTCTGTAGTTGAATTCTCCTTTGAGTTTTGAATTCTCTACATTAATTGCTGACTGTCTAGAGAATGAAAAGTGGCTGGAGAATATCTGCCTTAATGAGTTTCCCCAACTGTCCCAATTAATTAAGCAAGTAATTAACCTGATGAAGACCATAATTAATGCTGCCAATAACGGCTATATTCAGAGAATATGTGCATTAATTACTCAGGAAATTATTGTTAAATAATATATGGAATATGGACAGAAAATGAGGAAAATTCTAAGTCTGGAACTGCAACAGAAATCGTCAACCAAAGAACAGATTTCGTCGACCTGAGATCCAAGTTCGTCGACCTGAGAAAACTTGTTCGTCGACCTGAGATCCAAGTTCGTCGAGCTGAGCTCAGCGCACTGCATTATGTGAATAACTTGCCAATTCTGTGGTCCAAGTTTGTCGAGCACAGATTCTGTCTTTGTCGAGCTGAGTTCAGAGAAAAATATCCTGGAAGGAATGTGTTGAAGTTGAAATCCAGACTTCATCGTCCTGAGCTCGAATATCGTCGAGCTCAACTCAGAGAATTAACTCTGAGTTCGTAGATCAGCGGTCGACGATCGTTGAGCTGAGTTTGACGAACGTTGAACTTATATACTGAATTTGATTTCTTCTAAGTCTTGAGTCAATCTGAGGTCTTCTGTTGGCTGGTCCATGTAAGGTTGAACATAAAGACTTAGTCTAAACTCTAGAACTCAAAACATATGACTCTGGCTATACATTGTGGGTCAGACATCATAAATAGTGAACCTACCCCAAATCCAACTAGGGATCCAACATCATGGGCATTTTCATGGATTCTTGATGAATCCACACAATGTTCCCTTATGACAATAATCTGTCTTGTATTCAAATGTCAGTCACCCGTTGTTATTGTTGGATCGTGAGGCGCCCTTAGAGAGGGGAGGGGTGAATAAGGGTTAACACTAATTTTTTTCTTTGTCTATTTTTCTGAATGAAATAATTACAGAAATCAAAAGTAGTAAATCAGATGAACACAAATGACAATATTTTATTTGAAAATGGTACAAACAAAGTACAAAGATTCTCTATAAAGCTAGAGATTAAGGCTATGGAAAAATAAACTCCTTTTGATTTTACCGGTCCTTCTACCAAGAACCAGCCAGCTATAGTATATCTCTCCCTAGATCTTGCTACTAGCCTCCCCCTAGATGTCACCACGATCTAGTCGCTGCACACAAGGCGGAAAAAAATCCCAAAGTCACACAAGGACCTAGATGTCACGCACAAGACGATGATTTCCTCCTAAGCCACACACGGACCTAGACGCCACGAACAAGATGGCGATTTTCTCTATCGATTACAATGATGAAATAAAGAATTATAATGAATAACTTTCAGAATGAAAAACTCCCTCTAAATGAAATACAGAAGGTGTTGACGAATGCTTGCTAAGGTTGTTTGAGATGCTATGTACGAGTCGTCGCTCTTTCGTTCCTTCTTGGGAAGATGGAGTTTTTATGGATGCTTGAGCTCTCTGGACAGGATGCATGGGAAGGAATACACCAGAATCTTTAAAGTCATAATCTCCACAAAAATGAGCCAAATATATATTTTAGTTATATCGCTGGAGATACTAGATATCGCCTGCGAGCGATATCCTATCCGGTTGTCATGTGTCCCATGGATTCTAAACTTCTACGAGATGATTCATTCATGGCCAATCGTGCATTATCTCCCGTGCGATATCAATATCGATGGGCGATACCGAGGTTAACTGAAATGTCGTGGAGATCATGCGGTAACTGTTTTGCGTGTTATCGCTGGACGACAATACTGGATATTGCTAGGCGATATTGTCACAACCCGCATTTTCACAACATTTAAGTTATATCAGAGTAAGAGAAAATACGCATTGTGATGCCATGTCGTACAGGGGATAACTGTAGACGCTCAGGCAAGACTCCAAACTCTACAAGTTAAATGAAATCCATAAGTTATTAACTAGAAACCAATTTAAATTTAGATGGTCGTATCCCTCAGCACAGTGGATCAGCTAGTCCATGAGTAAGAGTATAGTTATACGCTGCGGAAATACTTTAATTATGTTGGATTAACATCCTACACGAGCATAAACATCCTCGAAGGACAACTAACAGTATGCAAGAATCTAGATTTATTATAAGTATAGAAATAGTTTTTACGTTAGTTAAAAAATAGCATTTTAGGTTTAGAAAAGTGGCATGTATGAAGTACTAGTAGTAAATGCTTTTTATAAGTTAAAATACCTAACATGAAACCTAGCATAAACATTTCAAAAGAGCAAGTAGAAACAATTAAATTGTAACACCCCCTATCCGTCGCATAGCATATAGCAGTAGGTCCGGCCGGGGCCCGACGCCATATACCACAGACAGACCGGGCGGTTACTCAATGGAAACCATTCAACCAATATCCAATGTCCTACACATAGTCATTCTAGCGGAAGTAAATTAAAGTTACAAGTTAAAGAACCCAACCAAACATGAATGTCCACTACTCAAAAACCCAATAGGAATAAAGTACAATACACAAGTACGATGGCCTTAAGGCCTTACATTTGTTTATTCAATTAACATGTTTTCCAAACCTCGGCACGCAGGCCGGTCACACATGAATAAAATAAGTAAACACTCAATTTAGGCCTTCGAGGGCTGGCTCAGCAACCTGGACTTTAGCCCGCTATTTAGCACTCCGCTCTGTAGCACCTACAAGCAACAATCCACCGCACGGTGGCAAACAAAGGCAACGGTCAGCTATGCTGACCAAATTATAACGATCCCGCCCCCAACTCGAGGCGGCGATGCTCCTTCCCTGCACTTTGTTAGCATAATCCAGCAGTATAGTGTAATAATACAACAACACAGGTGTAGGCACTCACGGCCACACACCCCGTGCACTCAGGGCACATTCTCGATGAACCGGTCAACGTCACGTCAGTTCAAGCCATAGACGCCTCGATATCACCACCGCCACAAGGACGGCCAAATCTCGTGAGCATTTAGGTCCTTCTAGCCGATGTCACGTCAATTTAAGGCATAGACAACCTGAGACCTCCTTTTTATGTCAACGGTAAGTCCCACGTAGCTTTAGGTCGCTTGTACTGAACGACATAGACCGGGCACGGTTCCTCTATACTCGTTGCTCACACCGCAACGTCAATTTAAGCCATATGCGCGGGTTAGCTCCCCGAGTCCCAAATCGTTACACATAACACATAACCTAGTTATGTTCAGATTGGCTCCCAGGACACCAAGTTGGCAGAGTCTCGCATCTGCCCAGTTTTCCGGGTGCACCTTGGAGTTAATCCCCTAGGCTCCTTGTTGCAATCTACCGCGTAGAAAACCCGAAAAATAATCATTTGCACGGAGTATTCTCCGGCCATTCAAGCAATGTAACATCACCGATCCAGACCAACTTGTCTGGGTAGGCTTCACACATCATGCATATATCCGTTCTCGATTACGGACTCTACATGTACACAACGGGGACTATTCATGTCTACCCAAAGGAACGCCTCAACTCACCGCAAACTCGTGAGAGCGGGCTTCCTATACAAAGGAAACGATAGCTTCACATGCTCAAGTAGAGAATCGTTACCCTAGCGTTTTTCCTTGGCGCCATGGAAATGTATGCGGATGGAAAGCACCGCAATCTCCTTGCCTCCATAGATCCGAAGTCGGCTCGCGATTTGGATCTCCGAAACTCCGCAGGTAACCGGATCTAGCCTCCTTTCTTCTTCCTTGATCTCCCTTCTCTCTAGACTTTTAGAAAGAGACTAAGTAAAAGAAGTGAGGGATTTGAAACCCTATTCCCGAGTATATCCCAGTAGGAACAACCCCCAGCCGTCGGATCCCAAAATAAGGAAACAAACAGCTACGATCCGGAGATGAAATGCAAAACCTGGGCCGAACACGGCCTGTGACACGCCCATGTCCAGGGTCGTGTCCCCCATTCGCCGTCGAAACCGACGCGTCCCGAAATTCACACGGGCACCCGACACGACCGTTTTAGAACTGACATGCCCGTGTCATCCAGTGCATGCCCGTGTTCCCGGGCGTGCTCCTCCATCGACACAGGACCAGCACCAACCCGAGACACGCATGGGTCTTGGACACGCCCGTGTCCTATTTGACACGGCCGTGTCATACCTTAATACGCCTGGGCTCCAGGCCGTGTTCACTGTCTCGACACTTCGTCGAGCACAGTTCGTCGACCGCCCTACACGACCTTGGACACGCCCGTATCCTAGGTTGTGTTCCATGTCTCGACACTTCGTCGAGTGAAAATCGTCGACTTCCCGGGCAGATCGTCGGTACGAGCTCGACACGCCCTGGGACACGCCCGTGTCTCAGGCCGTGTTCGCTGCTCGACGATCGTCGACTCCAAAATTCGTCGACCTCTCGGCCAAATCGTCGACCCAAACACGACACGCCCTGGAACACGCCCGTTTCCCAGGCCGTGTGCCCCCTGCCAAATTCCAAACTTGGCTCAAAACGCCTCTCATCGCTCTTTTGAGTTTCGGGGCGTTACAACTCTCTCCCTCTTAAAAGAATTTCGTCCTTGAAATTACATAAAGGAAAGATAATCATAAACTTAAACAGTACCTGAGTGAAACAACTCTGGGTACTCCTCAAGCATGGTCTGCTCTCGCTCCCAAGAGAGCTCTTCCCGACCGTAATTGTCCCAACGTACCTTGACCATCCTGATCTCTTTGTTGCGTAACCGCTTGACTTCCAAGTCCTCAATACGAACAGGCTTGACCTTTGTCGTCAACTCATTCTCGACCGGCACCTGATCCACTGCGATCACATGTGAAGGCTCTTTCACCTCCTTCCGTAGCACCGATATATGGAATATATCGTGTAGACCACTAAGCTCCACTGATAGCTTCAACCGATAAGCTGCTTCACCAATCCGCTCCAGAACCTCAAACGGTCCAAGGTAACTCGGGCTTAGCTTCTTCAAGCGTCGCACCCGCGAGACATCCTTGAACGGCTTGATCTTCAAGTACACCCAGTCGCCAACAGCGAACTCCACGTTCCAGTGCTTGGCGTTATAGTACTTAGCCTGGCAGTCCTGAGCAATTAGCAACCTTTCCCTAATGGTCCGCACCAAAGAAGTAGCAGCTTCCACCTCTTGGCGCTTGTACAACTTTGACTCACCCGTTTCCAACCAAGACAACGGCGTGCGACATCTTCTACCATAAAGGGCCTCGAAGGGCGCCATTTGTATGCTTTCCTGTTAGTTATTGTTGTACGCGAACTCCACCAAGTATAGGTGGTCTTCCCACTGCTTCCCAAAGTCCAGGACGCACATGTGAAGGATGTCTTCCATCGTCCTATTGACCCTCTCGGTCTACCCATCCATTTGCAAATGAAACGTTGTGCTAAAACTCAGCTTTATTCCCAACATCTGCTGCACCAGCCTCAAATAATTGGACGTGAACCGCCCATCTCGGTCACTCACGATGCTGCAGGGCACACCGTGAAGTCGTACTATGTTATCCACATATAACTTTGCCAATTTCTCAACCGGATCATCCTTTCTATGCGGAATGAAGTGTGATACCTTCGTCAGGCGATCTACGGCCACCCAAATGGCGTCATTTCCCTTCTGCGACCTCGGCAACCTGTGTACAAAGTCCATAGTAATGTCGTCGAACTTCCACTCTGGAATAGGCAAGGACTTCAAGAATCCTCCCGGCTTTTGGCACTCCGCCTTCACCAAGGCGCATGTCTGACACTTCGCCACATACAGTGCCACATCCTTCTTCAGTCCTGGCCACCAGAACAATTTCTTCACATCACGGTACATCTTCGTGCTCCCCGGGTGAATCGTGTACTTGGTATGATGCGCCTCATACAACAATTCCACCCATAAAGTGCCCACATTTGGGACGCACAGACGACCATCTTTCCAAAACAATCCATCCACAACATCATATTGGGAATTTGACCCATCTAGAGCCTCAACCATGAGCTGCTTCATGCTTCTATCCACATCAAAAGCCTGCCGAATCCGATCAGCCAGGTCATACTGAACTTCCGTCTAGTTCAATAGCGCTTAAGCACCCGACTACTTGTCTACGCAAGAGAACTCCAACGCCTCCTACTCCCGAACTAACCGCTCGTCATGGACCGATAGCCAATTAGCTTGAGCCGAGGCCCGGCGACTCTGTTGGGTAATGTATCCACAATTACCCGGATTTGACGAAGCCTCCTGTCAAGCTAAGATGAATTCACAATGTATTTGATGAAACCTTTTAAGTTGTGCTTGCAGTTATTCCACGCTAAGTGCACACCAATGTCAGGGTGCAGTAGGTCAATATACACGGGTCTGCGCAACGTAATCCCTCGTTGAGCAGATCAGTGTGTTGGCCTACATGCACTCTCTCTATTGGAGTGTACTTATTTTCAAGTACAGGGCTGTGATATTGCAAGAGCAGACAAGGAGCAAGGATGGGTCAAAGAGCAGCTCATGGGTGGAAAGACGAAAAATCGTCTAAGTGTGAATCGACGAGAATCACCAAGTGATTCTCGCCGATTCGGCGAGAATCACTTTCTGATTCTCGCCGTCTCTATCCGGCTACATCAAAGCGTGCGACTCTGGCGCTAAGTCATAATCGACGAGAATCACCAAGTGATTCTCGCCGATTCGGCGAGAATCACTAGTGATTCTCGCCGAATCGTCGAGAATCACTGGCTGATTCTCGCCGTCTCTATCCGGCTAAATCAGAGCGTGCAAACAAGTCAACATCGACGAGAATCACCTTTGATTCTCGCCGAAT
Organism: Platanthera guangdongensis; assembly: GCA_039583875.1. Taxonomy (NCBI): domain Eukaryota; kingdom Viridiplantae; phylum Streptophyta; class Magnoliopsida; order Asparagales; family Orchidaceae; genus Platanthera; species Platanthera guangdongensis. The sequence goes on along the minus strand of CM077148.1, from coordinate 127,892,217 downwards.
CGACGAGAATCACCTTTGATTCTCGCCGATTCGACGAGAATCACCTTCGATTCTCGTCGATTTTGACTTGGGCAATTTTCTAGATCCCACTGGACCGGATCAAATGTTAAGGCTCTATTTTGAACCGCTTTTAGGGTTTCTTCAGTTGGGACCCATAACGGTCATAAAAGAGTATTTGACTGTATAAATACACGCGTATTTTTGAACAGTACCAGAGCGAATAAGATTTGAAAAAGCCGAGCCGCCGACGTGACCTAGATCGCGATACCTCCGCCGCCGTCGTCGCCGCTCGTGTTGGTCGATCGCCGGCAGCTAGATCGTGGTTTCTTCCAGATCTCCCGGCGACAGAAGCTTAGCCAAGCTTAGAGTCTCACGCGTCTAACCAGAGATCCTTTGTCTCTTGATTTGTTGATCGGGAAAACTTTTCCCGTCTGAATCGATCGAGACGATCGATCCTAGTGTGGCTGTTGGAAGACCTTGCTAGCGTTGCTACGAAGTTTGAATCTCCAAAGTACAGCAGCCGCACACCGTTGTCGTCGCCGTTCCCGAGAATCTAGCTGCCGCCCTTCTTGCCGCCGCCGGTTCCGGGGAGATTCTCTCCAAGTGAGATCTAGGGTTGTGGACTCTTCGATTACTTCAAGAACACGTCATCGAACGAAGAGGGACACCTTAGTCTCCAAAAGTTGTTTGTATTTCTTGTACATTCTTGTTTCATATTTGTTGTAAAGGAACGGTGGTTCCTAGTTGTAAGGGTTGGGTGCAACCCGTGGTGTGGGAGTGTTGACTCCTACGTGTGGAAGGGATCCTTCTGATAGTGCAAGGATTGGATTTCAATCCTGTTGGTGAAGAGACTGAGTCATCCCTTGTTGGGAGATATGTCGAAGGGGGAAAGTGGATGTACCCAAATCGGGGAACCACTATAAATAGCTTGTGTACTCTATTTGCTGTGCTGTTTTGTTTTCTTGTGCAGGTACAATTCTAAATTCCGCGAAAATGCTGCACGTCACCTATTCCCCCCCCCCCCAATAGGTGAATGTAGTTGACACTAGGTGGACTTTCAAGTGGTATCAGAGGGAGGTTACACATCAAAAAGGTTTACACCTTGAGTAGAATCCTGCCACCAGTGTCAGAAGCATGGAGCTGGATCATGAGATCTCTCCACTAAGACTTCCCACATGCACAAACGAGTATTATCCCGTCTGGAAGATGAGAGTGTCGTATCACTTGGAGGCTATCGATCCTCGAGCATCTTTCATCTTGGAAGAGGGTCCTTTTATTCCTATGAAGACCTCCGGCTCTGGAAAGAATATCCAAGTGCCCAAGTGTATTGCTGAGATGTCGGAGACGGAACTCTCATTATTTAATCTGGACAAGATGATTCGTCAGATTATCATGGATGTCTGGTCTGGACCTTCTCGCTCTAGATTGGAAAAATGTGGGACGGCCAAATCTATGTGGGTAATGATCTCAGAGCTGATGGGGGGATCAAAGAAAGCTGGGATCTGCTGTCAACTAGAGGATGAAGCCTATGTGGGGGTCCTCACCTCTGAAGATGAAGGCAAGGATCAATCGGACAGCATTAGAGCTCCAGTGTCCTTGTCAGAGACTGAAGAAGAAATTGAGGAAAGCAGTTCTGATGAGGATGACACAACGGTCACTGGCGCTAGTGACAATAACACTGAAGAGCAGGTAACTTCTTCATCTTGCCTCGTCTCTCTTGAAGTTCCTGAAGACAGGAACTATTTCCCTTCAGAAAATCCTGATTCCCTGAAGAGAGCCCTTCAGAAAAGCAACCTACTTGTTGAAGAGCAAGCTCAGGAGATTGCTCGGCTGAAGATCTTGTTGGTTCTCCAATTGGCATCCAACAAGGTCAAGGACTCTAAAATCTCAGATCTAGAGAGTAGTCTAGAGAATGAGAAAAGGATAGTATCTAACTTTTCCAAGTTGATGCTATGAAGAGAAAGGAAGAAAATGGGTGGATCTCCCGAATTATCAATTCATGGATAAATGGGGAAACGGTATTCCGACCCCCCACTCCAAGCAGGAAGGGTACTCATCATGCCTTCAGCTATGATCACAGGAATAATCGTGGTCACTGCAAGGGTGATCTGTCCTCATGTGGAGACACCCATAGTGCAAGGGCCGTCATGGCCACCCATGAGAGAATACCTGTAACAGCCCAAATTTCTGAAACAGGAAATTTTTGGGTGACACGGCCTGGGACACGGGCGTGTCAGCTGACACGGACTACGACACGGGCGTGTCGCAGGGCGTATCGAGGTATGTCGACGATCGGGCTTTGTCTCGATGATTTTTCGCTCGACGATGTGTCGAGAGGGGGCACACGGCCCAGGACACGGGCGTGTCCACGGCCGTGTCGTATGCTCGACGACTGTTACTCGACGATCGTCAAGTGTCGAGACGTGAGTGTCGAGTATCGAGATGTTGAACACGGCCTGTGACACGGGCGTGTCACAGGGCATGTCAAATCGGGTCGACGAACTCAGCCCACCGAAGGATTTCGACAGGGCGTGTCTTTGTGCCGTGTCAGGGCACACGGCCTGGGACACGGGCGTGTCACAGGCCGTGTGAAGTCTCGGGATGATTTGGGATTTTTTCGCCCAGGTACACGGCCACAGACACGAGCGTGTTCGAAGGCGTGTTGGTGACACAACCCATGACACGGGCGTGTCCTATGGGCGTGTCACTGGTTTGGATAAGTCGGTTGACCACCGATTGAGGCACACGGCCTGGCACACGGCCGTGTCCGAGGCCTTGTCGGGTCAAAATCTGTGTTTTTGGCAAAATCGTGGCCGTCCATTCCTTCAGCTGGGATCCAAGGGCTGAAGCTTCTTTCTCTTTTTCCTAAAGGCCGAAAACTGAGAAGTGATTCTTATTTGTTTTGGCCTTAAGATTTCTTCAAGTTAAGAGAGAAAGAGAGAGAGAAAGGAGGAGGAAGAAGGAAAGGGGGCTGCTGCTGGTGGTGTTGCTGGTTACCGACAAGAAATCCGAAGCCGGCGTTGTGGAGGAAACGCTCTTGCGAGTCTTGCAAGCAAGCTTTGTGGTCATGGCACCGAAGCGGTCGTCAAGGGTAACGACTCTTCTTCCTAGCCATGTGAAGGCTTCTTTTTGGCATAGCTTTGTGATTTCCCCCACCAAGAGGTGGCTGATTTTGGAAATCTTTGCGCGGATGCTTGAAATCCCCTTTGTTAGCATATAGATCCGGAAATGGAGTACGGAATAGGCATGCTGTGTGAAGCCCATCTGGACAGGTTGGTCTGGATTGGTGATGTTGCATACGAACCGGATAAGACTCCGTGATAACGTGTAGGTTAAGGAGTCTACGGGTTATACCTGCGAAAAGGAGTAGCAGGAAGTACTGGGGTGGTAGCCCAGGAAAAATAGCCATGTGATGTTTTTGGGTCCAACCTGTGAATGAGGCACAGGAAGTACTGGTGTGACCAGGAAATGCCCTTTGTGATGCTTGATGTCGTAGGGTGTCCACCTGTGAAGCGAGTAACAGGAAGTACTGGCAGGATAGCCAGGAAAGACCCCTGACATTTGTGCTTGTGCGGTGTCCACCTGTGAAGAGAGTCACAGGAAGTACTGGGAGGCCCAGGAAAGACCCGCTGTTGTGCTAAGGAAATGGGTATCGAGATATGCCCAGGCTTGAATGCCAGGAACAGGATTGGTGAGACCGACCCGCGCCTTTGATATAGCCATGAGTACGCTGTACTTGGAGAAGGCAAGGCGATTTGAGCAACGGGGGGTGGAGGATCTGACCTGCGCTATGTCCGTCCGACGTGAGACCAAAAGGTGCGGTCTGTTGGAGCGCATAGCAAGAGTCTTCGGCCTGCGCGCCATGACACAATGGGGGGCTACGGGCCATCCCGGTGTAGGAAGACTAACTCCGGCTGCACGCCATGGAGTAAATGCTCAAGAGATTTACCGTTGGGTTGTGACCCTAATACGGTGGTGGGCAAGAGATTTGCCAGAACACCAAGAATGTGCCCTGAGTGCACGGACCGTTGGGCCGGGTGGCGAACGGTTGTGATGGCTTGTGTGCGTTAAAGCACATTTTGATGATATCTATATTGCCATCCTTGTGATTTGCTATGCTTGCAGGGAAGTACCGCTGCCCCGAGAGAAGGGGTAGGGTCGTTATAATTTGGTCAGCTGAACGCTGACCGTTGCTCTTGTTTGCCACCGTTGGGTGGATTGTCCCTGTACAGGTGCTGGAGAGCCGAGCGGGACGCATAGAGGTTGATGTTCCTGCTGCTGTTGCTGCTACTGCTGCTAGCCCTCGAAGGCTATCTCTGTTATGTGTGTGTTTTCTTTTATTGTGGCCGGCCTGCGCGCCAAGTTGTTTAGGCCACTGGTTGATAGCTCTGTAAGGCCATAAGGCCAACTATTTTGACTTGTTGTAAGACATTCCTATATGTTATAAAATGTGGAGTTTTATGTTTGGACATTCATGAGGAGTTCAAGTTGTAGTCTAGGCTTCCGCTAGAATGATTTGTGATAGGTGCGATGCGCTACTCTGGTATCATCCTGTACCTTCACCGCCTGTTTTGTGATATATACTGTGGGGCCCCGGCCGGACCTTCGAGAATATACCATATGAACGGATGGGGTTGTTACATTTTTGGTATCGGTTGTCTTGGTCTTTCCCTCTCGAAGTCGTGGCCGACTTCTTTTGTGGGGTGGCGAGCACGTGTTTGTGCAAACCAAAGTCTACGAATGAACTCCTGAATGTCCATGATAGGAATGCATATTTGTGTGTTTGAGGAACCTGCGTGTTCTTATTTTGTGTTGTTTGCTTGGGTACGACCGCTAATGTGTGTGTCTTGTCCACCTTAGGTGACACGAAGTGGAGCTGGGTCGTCTGAGTCCCAGCGTTCTGATGAAAGTACGGCACCAGCCGCGGTGCCTACTCCTCCATCGTCTGCGGAACACGTGCGTTTAGTTGCGGAGGCCTTATTTACCATGATCAGGCCAGCCCCTTAGGCAGGAGCAAGCGACTGTGAGGCCAGAACAGGTGGCGGCGAGGCCTGAACCTGTAGTGGTTGTGGCTCCTCGAGCGGCTGAGAAGCAGCTAACGCGGTTTATGAGTTTCCATCCGCCTACGTTCTCGGGAGCGAGAACGCCGTCGCAGGCTGAGGATTGGCTATCGCGTGTCAAGCGAGTGATGACGGCAATAGGAACGGCGGAGCATCAGAAAGTTACCTTAGTTACCTTTTTGCTTGAAGGAGAAGCTCGGTTATGGTGGGATGAGATGGAGTTGCATCACTTGGCGGGTCGTCCGTTAACCCAAGTATCGATGGAAGAATTCTCCAGACTCTTCCTAGCGAAGCACCTTCCTGCGGCTCAGCGGATAGCCATGGAAAATGAATTCCAAAGGTTAACACAAGGTGATGGCAGTGTTGACGCCTATTTACATGAATTTACTCGCTTGGGGCGGTATGCGGGTTCTATATTTGCTGATGAACAGAGGAAGACTAATCGGTTCTATGAAGGACTGAGGGACGAGCTGAGGTTCCTTGTGTCAAGTTCTGTGAACCAAGGTTTTCAAGCGTTGGTTGACACCGCGACCGCGTTGGAAAAGGATATGAAAAGGGTGCAAGGGAAGAGAGCTTTGGCTGTAACCCAACCGGAGTGGAAGGCGCCCCGATCTGGGAAACCATTTTATAAGAAGCGTTGGGGCAAGAAGTCCAAGCCTAGTGGACAAGCTCCTTCATCCGTTGCAACGAGAGCAACGTCAGGGGCTACCTCCAAGCCAGATACTCGGGTCTGCTTCAATTGTGGCCGCATGGGGCATATTGCGCGCGATTGTCGGATGCCGCCAAAGAGTGAAAAGAAGGCGGGAGCATCTTATGCGGAAAAAGGAAAGGCGGTGGTGGATTCCTCTGCCTCGCAGGCGCAACCCCGGGTCTACAATCTTGGCCTGCAAGAGGCCATCAAGCAGAGTGACGTGGTCACAGGTATGAGTTTAGTTTTGCATATGCTATTGGTTGTATGCTTTGCTTAGTACCCCTATGTTTGCGGTTTGTATGTGTGACATGTTTGTCATAGGCTTTGTTATGATTCGGGACACGCTGGCGCGAGCACTGTTTGATACAGGTGCATCGCATTCTTTTCTGTCTAGTGAGTTTATGACGCGGCTTGGGATACCCAGTCGTGCAAAGACAGATAGTGTCAGAGTGGTGTTGCCGAATGCCTGTTGGATGCTTGCGGATCAAGCTTGCAATGTGGCGGTTCAGTTAGGAAGTCGGGATTTTCATTTATCTGCATTTGTTTTGCCAATATCGGAATTCGACGTGATTTTTGGGATGGATTGGCTTGCGGAGCAGCATGCTATGATTGATTGCCAGTCCAAAGAAATCACGTTGGGCCAGAATACCGAACAGGAGACAAAGTTCGCGGGTATGCGAGGAGTGGGCGGGACATTGATGTCTGCACTCCAGGTAGTCAAGGATGTTCGGAAGGGTGCGGGGTGTTACTTTGCAATAATTCAGGCTGTTGAGTCTAAGGCCAGTTTGTGCGAGGTTCCGATTGTGGCAGAATTTACAGATGTGTTTCCCACGGATCTCCCTGGGCTACCACCCCAGCGGGAGATTGACTTCACGATCGAGTTGGTGCCAGGTGCGAAACCTGTGGCCCGCTCGCCATATCGCGTTGCGCCAAAAGAGATGGCTGAATTGAAGGTTCAACTCCAAGAAATGTTGGAGCAAGGTTATATACGCCCAAGTATGTCACCTTGGAGCGCGCCTGTGCTTTTTGTAAAGAAGAAAGACGGTGGGTTGCGGTTGTGTATCGATTACCGTGAACTGAATAAACTGACCGAGAAGAATAAGTATCCGATACCCCGGATTGATGAGTTGTTCGATCAGCTGGTGGGATCGACCGTCTATTCGAAGTTGGACCTGAAGTCTGGTTACTACCAGTTACGAATTCGGGAAGGTGACATTCTCAAAACTGCATTTGGAACGCGTTATGGGCACTATGAGTTCACAGTCATGTCATTTGGACTGTGCAATGCACCCTCGGTGTTTATGGATTTGATGCACCGTATTTTTCGCGAGTACCTGGATCTATTTGTGATAGTGTTCATTGATGACATCCTGGTGTACTCGAAGTCCAAAGCCGAGCATGAGATTCACTTGCGGTTGGTGTTGAACACGTTGAGGCAAAATCAGCTTTATGTCAAGTTCTCGAAGTGCGAGTTTTGGCTATCGTCAGTGGCATTTTTGGGCCATGTGGTGAGTGGAGCGGGCATTGCAGTACATCCAGCGAAGATAAGAGCCATACAGGAGTGGCCAATGTTGTCTTCCGTGGCCAAGGTCAGGAGTTTCCTTGGACTTGCGGGCTACTATAGAAGATTTGTGGAAAACTTCTCGAGGATCGCTTTGCCGCTAACCACACTGACGCGAAAAGATCAGAAGTTCGTTTGGACGCCAGAGTGCGCACGAGCTTTTGAAGAGCTGAAGATCCGGTTGACCACGGCGCCGGTGTTGTCTTCGCCACGTGGAACCGACGGATTTGTGATTTATAGAGATGCCTCAGGGAGCGGCTTAGGCTGCGTTCTTCTGCAGAGCGGAAAGGTGATTGCTTATGGATCACGCCTGCTGAAGGTGCACGAGCGAAATTATCCCGTCCATGATTTGGAACTAGCGGCGGTGATTTTTGCACTCAAGTTGTGGCGACACTACCTTTATGGTGTGAAGGTGGAGATCTATACCGATCATAAGAGCCTAAAGTATCTTTGGAGCAGAAAGACTTGAACATGCGACAACGAAGGTGGTTGGAGTTCCTTGGGGACTACACTTTCGAGATTCACTATACGCCCGGGAAGGGGAATGTTGTCGCGGATGCCTTGAGTTAGCGGATTCCGGCTAGAGCAAATTGGTTACAAAGGCATGATAAACGCCTTATCCAGGAGTTGGAGGCGTTAGAGATCTATTGTGTTGACAAGAATTCCACTGCCACTGCATGTTTGAACTGGATCGAGGTGCAATGTGACCTGGCGGACCGAGTTCGATGGGCAACGGAGTTGGATGAAGATCTCGTACGCTATGTGAATGAAGGTCCAGAGGGCAAATTCACCTGGATTGACGGTCTTTTGCGAAAAGAGGGACGTTTGTGCGTCCCTAATGTGGGGACATTGAGGGAAGAACTCATGTATGAAGCGCATTATACAAAGTATTCCATTCACCCCGGGAGCACAAAGATGTTCAACGATATGAAGAAGCTTTTCTGGTGGCCAGGGCTCAAGAAAGATGTTGCCCTTTATGTAGCCAAATGTCAAACATGTGCGATGGTGAAGGCGGAATGCCAAAAGCCGGGCGGTTATCTGAAGTCACTGCCGATCCCAGAGTGGAAATTTGATGATATTTCCATGGATTTTGTGCATGGGTTGCCAAGATCGCAGCGAGGAAATGATTCCATTTGGGTCATTGTGGACCGGCTAACGAAAGTAGCACATTTTCTCCCGAACAGGCGGGATGATTCAGTTGAAAGTTTGGCAAAGTTATATGTTGATCAGATTGTGCGGCTTCACGGTGTTCCTTGGAGCATCGTAAGTGATCGAGATGGGCGATTCACGTCAAATGATTGGAGGCTAGTTCACCGACTGTTGGGCACGAAGTTGACTTTCAGTACGGCCTTTCATCCCCAAACGGATGGCCAAACTGAACGTACCAACAGAACAATGGAGGACATGCTCCGAATGTGCGCCCTTGACTTCGGAAAGAGATGGGAAGATCATCTCTATATGGTCGAGTTTGCATATAATAACAGCTACCAGGCGAGCATTGGGATGGCACCATATGAAGCTCTATATGGACGGAAGTGTCGTACTCCCTTGGCTTGGATAGAAGCGGGCGAAGCTCGGGTTGTTAAACCAAATGAGGTTGAGGAAGCAAACTCAACCATACGGACTATTCAAGAGCGATTGCTTATTGCTCAAGATCGACAAGCGAAATACTACAACGCCAAGCACCGGAACGTGGAATTTGCGGTTGGCGATTGGGTCTACTTGAAGATCAAGCCATTCAAAGGTGTCTCCAGGATTCGACGATTGAAAAAGTTGAGTCCAAGATATTTGGGTCCTTTTGAAGTGGTTGAGCGAGTTGGCGAAGCGGCTTATCGGCTAGCTCTGTCGGCAGACTTGGGTGGGTTGCATGATGTCTTTCACATCTCGGTGTTTCGGAAGGCCGTGAAAGAGCCAGCTCAAGTGATCGTGGATGATCGTGTGCCGGTGGAGTATGGGCTAACAACGAAAGTTAGACCCATTCAGATCGAAGATCGAGCCGAGAAACAGTTGCGGAACAAGACGGTCGGCATGGTGAAAGTCCGGTGGGACAATTGTGGCCGTGAAGAACTGTCATGGGAGTGAGAGCAAACCATGCGCAAAGAGTTCCCTGAGCTGTTTTTGCGTAATCTCTAGAACGGATGTTGTAACATAAAATTTTGTATGTTGTAACATTTTTCTTGTTGTTTACTGTTGCCTTCCTGTGTCTGAATTTCGAGGACGAAATTTCCTGTAGGAGGGGAGGATTGTAACAGCCCAAATTTCTGAAACAGGAAATTTTTGGGTGACACGGCCTGGGACACGGGCGTGTCCCAGGGCGTGTCAGCTGACACGGCCTGCGACACGGGCGTGTCGCAGGGCGTGTCGAGGTATGTCGACGATCGGGCTTTGTCTCGACGATTTTTCGCTCGACGATGTGTCGAGAGGGGGCACACGGCCCAGGACACGGGCGTGTCCAAGGCCGTGTCGTGTGTCGAGACGTGAGTGTCGAGTATCGAGATGTTGAACACGGCCTGTGACACGGGCGTGTCACAGGGCGTGTCAAATCGGGTCGACAAACTCAGCCCGCCGAAGGATTTCGACAGGGCGTGTCTTTGTGCCGTGTCAGGGCACACGGCCTAGGACACGGGCGTGTCACAGGCCGTGTGAAGTCTCGGGATGATTTGGGATTTTTTTCGCCCAGGTACACGGCCACAGACACGGGCGTGTTCGAAGGCGTGTTGGTGACACGGCCCATGACACGGGCGTGTCCCATGGGCGTGTCACTGGTTTGGATAAGTCGGTTGACCACCGCTTGAGGCACACGGCCTGGCACACGGCCGTGTCCGAGGCCGTGTCGGGTCAAAATCTGTGTTTTTGGCAAAATCGTGGCCGTCCATTCCTTCAGCTGGGATCCAAGGGCTGAAGCTTCTTTCTCTTTTTCCTAAAGGCCGAAAACTGAGAAGTGATTCTCATTTGTTTTGGCCTTAAGCTTTTTTCAAGTTAAGAGAGAAAGAGAGAGAGAAAGGAGGAGGAAGAAGGAAAGGGGGCTGCTGCTGGTGGTGCTGCTGGTTACCGACGAGAAATCTGAAGCCGGCGTTGCGGAGGAAACGCTCTTGCGAGTCTTGCAAGCAAGCTTTGTGGTCATGGCACCGAAGCGGTCGTCAAGGGTAACGACTCTTCTTCCTAGCCATGTGAAGGCTTCTTTTTGGCATAGCTTTGTGATTTCCCCCACCAAGAGGTGGCTTATTTTGGAAATTTTTGGGTGGATGCTTGAAATCCCCTTTGTTAGCATATAGATCCGGAAATGGAGTACGGAATAGGCATGCTGTGTGAAGCCCATCTGGACAGGTTGGTCTGGATTGGTGATGTTGCATACGAACCGGAGAAGACTCCGTGATAACATGTAGGTTAAGGAGTCTACGGGTTATACCTGCGAAAAGGAGTAGCAGGAAGTGCTGGGGTGGTAGCCCAGGAAAAATAGCCATGTGATATTTTTGGGTCCAACCTGTGAATGAGGCACAGGAAGTACTGGTGTGACCAGGAAATGCCCTTTGTGATGCTTGATGTCGTAGGGTGTCCACCTGTGAAGTGAGTAACAGGAAGTACTGGCAGGATAGCCAGGAAAGACCCCTGACATTTGTGCTTGTGCGGTGTCCACCTGTGAAGAGAGTCACAGGAAGTACTGGGAGGCCCAGGAAAGACCCGTTGTTGTGCTAAGGAAATTGGTATCGAGATATGCCCAGGCTTGAATGCCAGGAACAGGATTGGTGAGACCGACCCGCGCCTTTGAGATAGCCATGAGTACGTTGTACTCGGAGAAGGCAAGGCGATTTGAGCAACGGGGGGTGGAGGATCCGACCTGCGCTATGTCCGTCCGACGTGAGACCAAAAGGTGCGGTCTGTTGGAGCACATAGCAAGAGTCTTCGGCCTCCGCGCCATGACACAATGGGGGGCTACGGGCCATCCCGGTGTAGGAAGACTAACTCCGGCTGCACGCCATGGAGTAAATGCTCAAGAGATTTACCGTTGGGTTGTGACCCTAATACGGTGGTGGGCAAGAGATTTGCCAGAACACCAAGAATGTGCCCTGAGTGCACGGACCGTTGGGCCGGGTGGCGAACGGTTGTGATGGCTTGTGTGCGTGAAAGCACATTTTGATGATATCTATATTGCCATCCTTGTGATTTGCTATGCTTGCAGGGAAGTACCGCTGCCCCGAGAGAAGGGGTAGGGTCGTTATAATTTGGTCAGCTGAACGCTGACCGTTGCTCTTGTTTGCCACCGTTGGGTGGATTGTCCCTGTACAGGTGCTGGAGAGCCGAGCGGGACGCATAGAGGTTGATGTTCCTGCTGCTGTTGCTGCTACTGCTGCTAGCCCTCGAAGGCTATCTCTGTTATGTGTGTGTTTTCTTTTATTGTGGTCGGCCTGCGCGCCAAGTTGTTTAGGCCACTGGTTGATAGCTCTGTAAGGCCATAAGGCCAACTCTTTTGACTTGTTGTAAGACATTCCTATATGTTATAAAATGTGGAGTTTTATGTTTGGACATTCATGAGGAGTTCAAGTTGTAGTCTAGGCTTCCGCTAGAATGATTTGTGATAGGTGCGATGCGCTACTCTGGTATCATCCTGTACCTTCACCGCCTGTTTTGTGATATATACTGTGGGGCCCCGGCCGGACCTTCGAGAATATACCATATGAACGGATGGGGTTGTTACAATACCTAAGGATCATTCTGAGCCCTTTGTATTCTCGGCCACTGCCCCTACTCGGCATGAATCTGCTGGTATCAGCTCTCAGAACTCTTCTCTCCACCCAAGGACACAGGAAAGGGAGGTTAGAAGTCATGCTGTAAGTTCTCATGGGGCCTCAGGAAGGGGGCTGACTGAAAGGAAGGCACCACCTCCCAGGCCTCGTGACGCTCGCTACATGCATTCCTTCCACCCTTCCACGTGTCACGGTGGAAGAGGCAATTTTGGGAGCGGATCCAGATCTATCCCGTTTGGACCTAGGCTCATGACTACCTCAGTCACTAGATCAGGTCAGAAACGGAGATACAACATTCACACGTGTTGGTGCTGTGGCAAGGTGGGACACTTTGCCATAGACTGTTGGCACAACCCCTCTGTGTCAAGGGCAAGGGCCTATCCACATCTTCTGGGCAGAGGTAGTCTTCCTGACAGGATTTCTGAGGGAAGGCATTCGAGTGTTTATGCTAACAAGAATCTAGGACCCAATATGTATTAGGTTCATAAGGTAAAGTAACTCTCTTTTGCAGGGTAGTCTAGATTCCCGTAAATATGATGGAAACTAGACAGTAGATGTTTCAAGACTGAATTGGAACAAGCATCTGGAATAACATAAGTGATATCTACATGGGAATACTCACATTGAGCACCTGGTATGTTTTAACCAGAGGGGCTAAATGATAACTTTCATAATCCCAAGTATTTTTGATCAGCTCCAAGACTTGAGTCATATTGTCTCGACATTTACATATATATATATATTTATATATATATACACATATATGTGTGTACACCTAAGGATAGGTTAACACGGTAAACTTAAACCTTAGATACATCAATGAAGATTTATCGGTAATTCCACTGGTAGATTCGAGAACTAACATCTACAGGCGTAAATCAGTTCACTGAAAACTAACGAAGATACGTCATTGGAAATCTCGACAACTTACAATTGACATCAAGAAATGTATGGAAAAGCCCGGTTCAAACCCTAAATAGATTGGCTTTAAGAAATATATATATATATTTAGAAGATTTTTAAATTGACTTGACATCAGAAGACTTCGAGAATCCTGCATGCCTCTTAACCCGTAGATTCCTATTAAAGAATCCCTTCGATTTCGACTTAGACAAATTCCCACCGATCCTTAGCATCTCGCTCTTCACACGGAAACCCCATTAAAACCCTGTTAAATCGGTCGATATCGCAAAGGAATCCCGCCGACCCTTCATATTCCGCAGGAAACTTACCGAAGGAAACTCGCCGAAGGAAACTCGCCGAAGGAAACTCGCCGAAGGAAACTCGCCGACTCTTCCCCTTCTGTCGACCACCGCAGGAATCCCGCTTTCTCTTCCGTTGATATCAAGCAGGCAACTCGCCGATTCTTCCCTCCGTAGATCACTCCTCTCGCGTCCAGGGCGTTCGTCCAAGTCTCGGCGGGTTCGATCAACCAACGTCGCAATCGTCTTCCGGTTTCCCGTCGTTTCCGTCGATTCTCACCTTCTACGCTCTTGGGTAACCACTTTCTCACCCTTACAGTGACTTACTGTTAGTGTAGCTTCCCTCTTGATTCCTGATTAGGCGTAGTCTTGGGATTTCAGTCTTGCAATGGCTCCAAGGACAACCGCCGGCCTGGTCACTAGTTGTGAGTTGGTTCGAACAGGGTTCTCACATGCTTCTGATGAATTCAGAAACATCATTATCATGCTTGAAGAGGCTGGACTCTCATTCATACTGGAGCACCCCTGTAAAATCTTGGACAAGGAAGTGATGGAGTTCTTCGCAACCGCCAAACTCCGGAATGAAGACTCTCTCATCAAGAGCAAGGTTGCAGGGGCAAAGATCAAGATGTCTGCAAGCAAGCTGACCCAATACTTGCAGCTCACTAGCTCTGCGCACGAGGATTATCTGGAGGAACAGGATAAAACCAGGACATTATTATTCTGTGGACTCGCTCGAGGAACTAGATCGATAAAGCGAAAGGATATGAATGAGGAGGGGAAACTTCTATCAGACATCATTGGGAAAGTACTCATATGCAAACCGGGCTCTCATGACCACATCTCTGTGGACATGTTCAAGATCCTTGTGGCAATTATCTACAGAAAAAGATTCAACTGGGGGGCATTGCTTTTTGAGAAGATAAAGGACACTCTCAGATCTCCTAGCTTTGGCCGAATCATCAGTCTATATCTCAATCAGTTAAACGGAGATAGGTATGACATGAGTAAAGGAGTTCCACTGCATTACTTGAAGAAAATGGACTCGAGCATATTTGACAGATGGGAGAGACGCATTGGGCAGGCTGCCGTGGTAGAACAACAAGAAGTATCTCCAGCCAAGGACGGAACTGTGGCTGATTCCTTAGTAATCCCCAGTGAAATTCCTGATGCACTGACTGCAGGAATTGAGGGGAAGCCTTTACCCGCTTCTGCTAACGTCATATCTGGCATCTCTTAGATAGCTAGAGATGCAGTTGTAGATCTATAAGAAGAAAGTGAAGCTGTGATGGAAAATGAGGCGGCCCTGAATCTGAACGATCTAGGTGTCGGAGGTGATGTAGAGGAGACTGCTGAGGAAGGTTTGGAAGACGATGCAGCTGAGAATGATTTCATGGATGATGAGGATGAGGAAGAAGGAAATGTGGGACAGGAAGCATTGGAGCCTCAGGACATCACTGAAGTTCCATCTGACAAGCATGCTCCTGAGATCGTTCCTGAGAACATTGGTGCAACAGTGGAGGGGGAGCCCTCTCAGCAGAGACTGCTTAGTACTTTCGAGAAATCTACAGAGGCTGCAAGTATTCCCCCCCCCCCTTAGAGACTGTGCTCGTGTCCAGCTCTACAAGTGCATCTGCTGAAGAGCAAGGCCAAGGAATGCCTCAGGATCATCCACTACGAGCTGATCTAGCCAATCACACCATGAATGTTATTCAAGGTATCGTGGATGAGCTCAAAGCATCTTTTGAGAAAGCTCAAAATAAAATGTTAAAAAGAATTAAGAAATCTGAGAATCTCATGCTCAAGAACGTGGTGGAGATCAATCACAAACTAGACGTGATGGAAAAGAAGTTTGAAGACAAGTATACAGCGGCCGGCCAAGCTGTAACTCTTCTTATGGACGGATTAAAAAGGAACACCGATACTCTCGCAATAGTAAATCAGAATGCTCATATCGTAGCAAATAACATTCAAAAGTTTGATGGCAATATGGTGACTCTTAACACCAATCAACAAGCCTTGGTTATCGAGTTCTCCAGGACTACAAAGCACATTGATGAGTCACTGCATTCTTATGCAAACTCCATTGCAGTCGAAGCCAAAAAGGGGGAGAACGAATATACAGCTAAGATGGCCGAGCTTCAAGAAATCATAATCAAAAACTTTGAGCAGTCAAACACATATGTTTATGACAGTTGTTGGTGGATGCTCAAACAAGCGTTAGGCGCTAACATCCCTGAAAATCCCGAGGGTACTCCTGCTCCTGAAATTAATACTGCGGCTGATGAGGGAGCCAGTGCTGAAGAAGCTCCTTTAAGTGAAGCTGATGCTCATAGGGCTGCTAGGGCCACCTCCAAGGCAAAACTGATGGCAATGTTTGACCAAGGAGCCCTAGCAAAAGCTAGGGACAAGAGAAAATCTCAAGAAGGGACATCAAAGGAAACGCAAGCTGAAAAGAGAATCAGATTGAAGGAGGAGGAAGTAAGGAACGAAAGGTGGAGTCCGGTATCCAAGAGTATCATCTTGGACACATTCTGGCTACAAGAAAAAGGGGAAATCAATCGGAACGAAGTATACAGCCAGCATGAGTGGGAGCTGCACAAGACATATGAAGCTAAACGAAACATCTTCTTCAGGACCAACACGGCGGCAGATAAAGCTCCTCCTCCAAGATACTATACAAAGCCCAAGGAGTACGTTGAGAGGCAAAGAAAGAAGTTTTTGGCTCAAAAACATAAGGATGATCTAGCCAAAGAGCAATAGACAGAAATTTATAGCTTGTCATTATCTCATGAACATTTTTATCTTTTATTATTGTTATATGAACGATCTTGGGAATATCTATATATATATGTATATGAATTTATGATTGACTCAAGCTTTGACCTGTTTGCCTCTATTTCCTTGTGTCGTATCTTTAAATTATATATGATGTATATATTATCTGGATGGTGGTATTCATCTTAGCTAGTAGGATTTTGGCTTCGTCAAATAGGGGGAGATTGTTGGGTAATGTATCCACAATTACCCGGATTTGACGAAGCCTCCTGTCAAGCTAAGATGAATTCACAATGTATTTGATGAAACATTTTAAGTTGTGCTTGCAGTTATTCCACGCTAAGTGCACACCAATATCAGGGTGCAGTAGGTCAATATACACGGGTCTGCGCAACGTAATCCCTCGTTGAGCAGATCAGTGTGTTGGCCTACGTGCACTCTCTCTATTGGAGTGTACTTATTTTCAAGTACAGGGCTGTGATATTGCAAGAGCAGACAAGGAGCAAGGATGGGTCAAAGAGCAGCTCATGGGTGGAAAGACGAAAAATCGTCTAAGGGTGAATCGACGAGAATCACCAAGTGATTCTCGCCGATTCGGCGAGAATCACAGTCTGATTCTCGTCGTCTCTATCCGGCTACATCAAAGTGTGCGACTCTGGCGCTAAGTCATAATCGACGAGAATCACCAAGTGATTCTCGCCAATTCGGCGAGAATCACTAGTGATTCTCGCCGAATCGTCGAGAATCACTGGCTGATTCTCGCCGTCTCTATCCGGCTAAATCAGAGCGTGCAAACAAGTCAACATCGACGAGAATCACCTTTGATTCTCGCCGAATCGACGAGAATCACCTTCGATTCTCGCCGATTCGACGAGAATCACCTTCGATTCTCGCCGATTTTGACTTGGGCAATTTTCTGGATCCCACTAGACCGGATCAAATGTTAAGGCTCTATTTTGAACAGCTTTTAGGTTTTCTTCAGGTGGGACCCATAACGGTCATAAAAGAGTATTTGACTGTATAAATACACGCGTATTTTTGAACAGTACCAGAGCGAAGAAGATTTGAAAAAGCCGAGCCGCCGACGTGACCTAGATTGTGATACCTTCGCCGCCGTCGTCGCCGCTCGTGCTGGTCGATCGCCGGCTGCTAGATCGTGGTTTCTTCCAGATCTCCCGGCGACAGAAGCTTAGCCAAGCTTAGAGTCTCACGCGTCTAACCAGAGATCCTTTGTCTCTTGATTTGTTGATCTGGAAAACTTTTCCCGTCCGAATCGATCGAGACGATCGATCCTAGTGTGGTCGTTGGAAGACCTTGCTAGCGTTGCTACGAAGTTTGAATATCCAAAGTACAGCAGCCGCACACCGTTGTCGCCGCCGTTCCCGAGAATCTAGCCGCCGCCCTTCTTGCCGCCGCCGGTTCCGGGGAGATTCTCTCCAAGTGAGATCTAGGGTTGTTGACTCTTCGATTACTTCAAGAACACGTCATCGAATGAAGAGGGACACCTTAGTCTCCAAAAGTTGTTTGTATTTCTTGTACATTCTTGTTTCATATTTGTTGTAAAGGAACGTTGGTTCCTAGTTGTAAGGGTTGGGTGCAACCCGTAGTGTGGGAGTGTTGACTCCTACGTGTGGAAGGGATCCTTCTAATAGTGCAAGGATTGGATTTCAATCCTGTTGGTGAAGAGACCGAGTCGTCCCTTGTTGGGAGATAGGTCGAAGGGGGAAAGTGGATGTACCCAAATCGGGGAACCACTATAAATAGCTTGTGTACTCTATTTGCTGTGCTGTTTTGTTTTCTTGTGCAGGTACAATTCTAAATTCCGCAAAAACGCTGCACGTCACCTATTCCCCCCCCCATAGGTGAAGGTAGTTGACACTAGGTGGACTTTCAGACTCAACGCATCTGCAACTGCATTGCTTTTACCAGGCACGTAGTGGATCTTGAATATATAGTCCCCCAGGAACTCCATCCATCTACGCTGCCGCATGTTCAGATCTTTCTGATCTAACAAATATTTCAGTCTCTTATGGTCGGTATAGATATTGAACCTTACCCCATACAAGTAGTGCCTCCACAGCTTCAAGGCAAAAATCACGGCCGCTAACTCCAAATCATGGACCGGATAATTCCTCTCGTGCACTTTCACCTGTCTCGAGCCATACGCTATCACACTTTCGTGCTGCAGTAGCACACAACCCAAGCCACTGTCTGAAGCATCACTATAGATTTCAAAGCCTTCGGTCCCACTCGGCAAACTCAGCACAGGCGTCGTGGTCAACCGACACTTCAACTCCTCAAAAGCTCACGGGCACTCCGGCGTCCAAACGAACTTCTGCTCCTTCCTCGTCAAAGTAGTGAGAGATAACGCTATCCGCAAGAAGTTCTAGACGAAGAGCCTGTAATAGCCGGCAAGCCCCAAAAAACTCCGGACTTCCGCTATCGTAGAAATCATAGGCCACTCTTGTATCGCAACAATCTTCGCCGGATCCACCGCAATGCCCTCTCCACTTACTATATGACCAAGGAACGCCACTGAGGACAACCAAAACTTGCATTTCGAGAACTTGACGTACAATTAATTCCTCCTCAGCATCTCCAAAACCAAGTGAAGATGCTTGAAGTGATCTTCCTCACTCTACGAGTACACCAAAATGTCGTCGATGAAGACAATCACAAAATGGTCCAAGTACTCCCTGAAAGTCCTGTTCATCAAATCCATGAACACTGATGGTGCATTCGTCAGCCTAAACGGCATGACCGTAAACTCATAATGCGTATCTCGTATTGAACGCTGTCTTAGGGATATCACTCTCCCTTATTCTCAGCTGATAGTAACCGGACTTAAGATCCAACTTAGAGTACACCGTTGACACGACTAACTGATCAAATAGATCATCAATCCTTGGGATCGAGTACTTGTTCTTTTTCATTAGCTTGTTCAGCTCCCGATAATCAATACAGAGTCTCAAGCTCCCGTCCTTCTTCTTAACAAAGAGGACCGGTGCGCTCCAAGGCGACGAAATCAGATGCACATAACCTTGCTCCAACAACTCTTGCAGTTGAACCTTCAGCTCCACCATTTCCTTAGGCGCTAGCCGATACGGAGAGCGTGACACAGGTTTCGCACCTGGCACTAGCTCAATTGTGAAATCTATCTCCCGTTGAGGCGGGGCTCCAGGAAAATCGGCAGGGAACACATCAGGGTACTCAGCTACCACTGAAATACTATCCATCGTAGGCTTAGGCTTTGCAACCTCCACTAGCGTAAAGAACAGCTCTGCACTAGCACAAACCGCCTTCACTACCTGAAGAGCAGACATCAACGTCTTGCTCGACCCTTTCAAGCCCGTGAAAGTCGTCTCATGACCTGTTCCCAACTTAACTTCCTTGCGACCGCAATCAATATAAGTTTGCTGCTCTGAGAGATTCGGCAAGAGTTCCGTGTGGCAGCTTGTATGTCGTTGGGGAAATTGGAAGTACCCAGATGTTATGATGATGTGCTAGTTGCATACACAATAGGGTGTCTTGGGTGAAGCCCGGGTTTTGCATACATGTTGCATAGTAGGCCCCTTTTTATTAAATGCTCAACATAGAAAACGTGTTTGTTGTTTGAGACATCCAAACCTGTTCTTTTAGAGATTTACTTGTTTTGTATATGGTATACGAAGTGCTGACTTGCAGGTTGGAGGGGTACCCCGGGGTCCGTTAGGGGTGGCCAGGAGGAGATGTGTTTGTTACACAGTTTGAGGTCAGCCTTTGCTGACCTACGTTACAACCAATTTTTACAGGGCAAGGATCGCAAGCAGGAGCTAGCTCTCCGGCCAAAAGGCCTAAGCCTCACGAAGTGTTTCAAGTTTCGTACTAGCTTTATTTTGTGGCATTGTATGTTTAATGCTCTTATTTTTCCTGCTTGCATGTCGAGGTAGCCTAGGAGTGCTTTTGCACATTGATGTTGGATGTTATCTTTTTGAAGTGTTGGACTATCTTTTGTTGTAAGGCCCTAAGGCTGTTTCGATACTCTTATATGTGGATAGCTTCTGGTCTTGTTTGCTATTTCCGCTGTTGTTTGGTATTGAGTTTTGAGATTGGGTAGTTAATATCATCTTTTAATGCTAAAGCTGTGGCGTCTGTATGTTGTGGGGCCCCGGCCGGACCCATATTATACGGTCATTACAGGGGAGGTGTTACAATTTGGTATCCGAGCCAGGTTTCATCCAAGGTCAGTTGGGGCGGCCGATTCAACGTAATTGGATCACGTTTAGAAGTTATCCACATAGGAGTAATGCGGGACCATGAGTGTCCTTATGTTTGAGTCTTGTGATTAAGAGACTGATTCCTTATTTCCTTGCTTTTATTAAGAGTGTAAGCAACGAGTTGGGTACGTCGAGACCACGAGAAGAGCTTTTGGCGAGCAGCGCCACTGCTCCGGGTCCTTTGGGCATGGGTGTAAACCCGACCGACTTCTGTCGCATGCTTACAGAAGCAATGGTGGCAGCCCAAGCTGCAGCGACTGCTCAAGTAGCAACCCCCATTGCTCAGGTATCAACTACTGCTACCCCGGATACGGCGACGGCCGTGCCGGGCGGAGAAGCCAGACGAGCAGAGCTGAAAGGGTGGTTGTCGGGCATGGAGTCCAGTAGATGAAGTATTTTCTGAGCTTCCATCCTCCAACGTTCAAGGGAGTCGGTACGCCAACTAATGCAGAGGATTGGTGGGCACGGATGCAAGAGCTTCTGAGGGCGGCAGAGACGTTAGAGGAGAAGAAATCTGAGTTTGCGGCCTTCATGTTGGAGGGAGATGCGAAGTTGTGGTCGGTGATCCATAGCGGCCGCCAGTTTCCCGGACGCACCCCGTCCATGGAAGAGTTCGGGAATGCTTTCCGAAAGAAGTACATTCCTGTTTCGACAAGGTTGGCCCTCCAAAGGCAGTTTCTGCACTTGGTGCAGTGGGATAAGACAGTGGACGAGTATGTACAGGAGTTCACTCGGTTGGGTCGTTATGCAGGAACGACAATGGCAGACGATGAGGAGAGGGATAACCTCTTCTACCAGGGGTTAAGGGAGAATCTAAGACATCCCCTAATCGCCATGAAGTGGGCTGGTTTCAATGAGTTGGTTGAGGCTGCCAGAACGTTGGAGAGTGATCTGGAGCGAAGCCAGCATCGTAAGGGTTTTGCGCCCAAGCAAGAGGAAGGGAAGCCTTCTCAATCCCAAGGAAAGTCTGAAGGGAATAGGTGGAGGAACAATCCTCACCCATTCAAGCCCGGTGAGAAAAGCAAATGGACGTCCGGAGGGTCTCAATTTAAGGGACCACCGACGTGCTTCAATTGTGGTAAGGTGGGGCACATAGCTTGTTTTTGTACTCAAGGAGGTGCGGAGTAGGAGCCAAGGCAGGAGCAGACTGTGCGCTCCGGCCCCATTGCCGCAGAGAGAGGGAAGATGGCGGAGTCTAGCGCTTCTCATTTCCAACCGGTGCAACCAAGGGCTTACAACCTTGGACAGCAGGAAGCGATCCGCCAACCCGATGTGGTGACAGGTATGAGGAAGTTTAAGTTTAACCTTGTGCTTCATATTTCAGACCGTTATTTTTGATGTCTAAGTTTTAAGCTTTGTGTTAGTTTCCGGATACCCCGCTAGGATATTGTTTGATACGGGAGCGTCACACTCTTTTCTTGCGGAAAGCTTGATCCGGAGAATTGAAGTTGAGTCGTTCTCGGCGGACGCAGAGCTGAATGTGCGCATGCTCAATGGGTCATCCATGACCACCGGGGAAAAAGGGCGCATTTATGGAAGCTAGGCGGAGTTGACTTCGTATTGATAGCAGCGGTCCTACGGTTGGTTGAGTTTGATGTAATATTAGGAATGGACTGGCTAGCAGAGCAGCGTGCCAATATTGATTGCCTATCCAAGGTGGTGACCCTAAGAAGCGAAGGGCAGACAGAAGTCAAGTTTGAGGGCCTTAATGGAGTGGCCTATTCCCTGATTCCGGCCATGCAGTTGGTGCGGGCAGTTAACCAGGGGGAGTAGCCCTTATAGCATTATTGGAGGCTCGCCTTTCCAAGTTATCACTTAGGGAAGTGCCCGTAGTGGCAGAGTTCAAGGATGTGTTTCCGGATGAACTTCCTAGAGAGCCTCCTCGACAGGAGATTGATTTCTCGATTGAGTTAGTGCTAGAGGCTAGGCCGGTGTCACATCCTCCGTTTAGGATGGCACCAAAGGAGTTGGTCGAACTCAAGGTGCAGTTGCAGGAACTATTGGAGCAGGGGTATATCAGACCCAGTTCTTCACCGTGGAGCGCGTCTGTGTTGTTCGTGAAGAAGAAGGACGGTAGTATGCGGATGTGCATAGACTACCGAGAGTTGAATAAATTGCCTGTCAAGAATAAGTATCTGATTCCTCGAATAGACGACCTGTTTGAACAGTTGGTGGGGTCGGTGGTGTATTCAAAGTTGGACCTGAAGTCACGATACTATCAGTTGCAAATTCGAGACGAGGACATACCAAAGACAGCGTTTGGTATGAGGTATGGTCACTTTGAGTTCTCGGTGATGCCGTTCGGGCTGACGAACACACCATCCGTATTCATGGATTTGATGAATCAAGTATTTCGGGAATACTTGGACTCGTTTGTAGTTGTCTTTATTGACGACATTCTGGTTTACTCCAAATCGGAGGTGGAGCATGAGATGCACTTGAGAGTAGTCTTGCAAGTGTTGAGAGAGAACCGGCTTTATGCAAAGTTCTCGAAGTGTGAGTTCTGGCTAGAGAAGTGGCATTTTTGGGCCACATGATTAGTGGGGATGGGGTGGCGGTAGATCCAACAAAAGTGGAAGCGATCAGAGATTGGCCGATTTTGAGAACCGTGGCGGAAGTACGAAGTTTTCTTGGACTAGCCGGGTACTATAGAAGATTCGTAGAAAACTTTTCGCGGATAGCTCTACCCCTCACATCACTAACTCGTAAGGATCAGAAGTTTATGTAGACTCAGGAATGTAGTCAGGCATTTGAGACACTGAAGGAAAGGCTGATGACAGCTCCAATCTTAAGTCTACCAAAAGGGACCGAAGGATTTCAAATTTTCAGTGACACATCGGGATGCAGTTTTGGTTGCGTTTTGGTGCAACATGGCAGTATGATAGCCTATGGGTCTAGGCAGCTGAAGCCTCATGAGAGGAATTACCCCGTCCATGACTTGGAATTGGCGGCGGTAATCTTTGCGTTGAAGTAGTGGCAGCACTATGTTTATGGTGCGAAGGTGGAGATCTTCACGGATCACAAAAGCCTGGAGTATCTCTTAGATTAGAAGGACTTGAATATGCGGCAGCGCAGATGGGTCGAGTTCCTTGGAGACTACGAGGTGACGATTTTGTATACACTAGGTGTACAACCCCGTAGCCGGGCGAGTGGGACCCTCCCCAAATATCAGCCTAGGGGCGTGTTTTGGGCGACGAGTTGGTGCGACCCCGTTCGAGAACGTGCAGGTCCTCGTGCGCGCGTGCGGAGATTTTATGCGCATGGGTTTATAATATATATATATATATATATATATATATATATATATATATATATATATATATATATATATATATATATATATATATATATATATATATGGGATGTTATAAGATAAAGGAAAAAAGGGGGCCATGGTTTTGAGGTGGGGCTCGGGTAAAACAGCAAGGGTGGGGGGAGAAATAAAAAATGAGAAAAGAGAAAGGGGAGAGAGAGGGCTGGGGACACAGGGAAAATAAAAAAGAAAAATAGAAG
Organism: Platanthera guangdongensis; assembly: GCA_039583875.1. Classification (NCBI taxonomy): domain Eukaryota; kingdom Viridiplantae; phylum Streptophyta; class Magnoliopsida; order Asparagales; family Orchidaceae; genus Platanthera; species Platanthera guangdongensis. The sequence continues at coordinate 127,868,411 of CM077148.1, read as the reverse complement.
CGGGGTAGGGCGGGGTTACAGCAGCAAGCGGAGGAAGAAAGAAATAGATGCAGGGAGAAATCGGGGGAACCCTAGCCGCCGCCGATCTGGAGCCCAACCGCCGCCGCCCCTTCCTCTCTCTCTCTCCCGTCGCCGGCGAGGCTAGGGCACGGCCGCCCCTTCCCCTCTCTCTCTCTCCCGTCGCCGGCAAAGCAGCAGCCCGGCTGCCTTCCCCCTCTCTCTCCCGTCACCGGCAAGGCTAGGGCACGGCCGCCCCTTCCTCTCTCTCTCTCTCTCCCGTCGTCGGCGAGGCTAGGGCACGGCCGCCCCTTCCCCTCTCTCTCTCTCCCGTCGCCGGCGAAGCAGCAGCCCGGCTGCCCCATTCCCGCTCTCTTCCGTCGCCGGCAAGGCAGCAGCCCGGCCGCCCCTCTCCTTCTTTTTCCCGGCCTGAAGCAACCCCAACCCGGCCGGCCCTCTCTTCTTCCCGACCTGGAGCAGCAACCACACCCCGGCCGATCCTCTCTTTCTCCCGGCCTGGAGCGAGGCTCGGCCTGGAGCGGGCCTCGGCCTGGAGCGAGGCTCGGCCTGGAGCGAGGCTCAGCCTGGAGCGAGGCTCGGCCTGGAGCAAGGCTCGGCCTGGAGCGAGGCTCGGCCTGGAGTGGAGATCGACCATAGACGCGGCCGCACGCAGCAGAATCGACCCGGAGCTCCTCTCCCGCCCCCGCCGCCAAGCACGCGACAAGGGTAACGATGTTTCAACTTGGGCAGGTGAAGCCTTCAGTTTACATATTTGCATGGAAGCCCCTCTCCACCAATGGGTGGGGGAAGGGAGCTTTCCGACGGGTTGACGTGTACGTCCCCGCAGTTAATTGCATTAGTGCCCGGAAGCGTGAGTACGGGTTTAGGCATGCTGTGTGAAGCCCATCCGGACGTGTGAGCTGGATTGGTGATGTTCTGGGGTTCCGGGAGAAGACTCCGAGGAAGTTGTTTATTTGGCCGCTTGCAGGGAATGCGCTCTGTAGCCCCAAAAAAGGGGTGTGTGCAGTACGTTTGGCCCGCTTAAATTAGCTGACCGATGACTAGTTGGCCGCCGCTCGTCGAGACGTTGGCGTACAGGTGTTTCAATACCAGGCGGGGAGTAGCGGGCTTAAGCCCAAACCTGTGTTGGCCCTCGAAGGCCTTTTTGTTTATATTTTCGGCCTGCGTGTCGAGTATGGAATTTATATTCCTGTAATATTTTTTTCATATCTGTGATGCTCTGAGAATGTAGCTTACTCCTCCTGTCTTGGGCGAGCGGTGTGTTCGTGAACCGCTCCCCCCGTGTGGGCCCCGAGGAATAGATGTCGGGAAGCCCCTGATGGCCCGTTGTCATCCTTCCATAATAGCGGAGTTCCGCTGTTAGCGACCCAATTGGGGATGCGTAGAGTAGGGCTGCTGGGCGGTTTTGCGCCAATAGTAAGGCGGGTGGGGAACATTTTACATAAACCCGAGGTGGCACCTCTAGTTAAGGAGTGGATCTTGAGATCCTCCTCAGATGTTCCGGTCGGCCAAGAGATCCCTCCGAAGGTGCCTTAGCTCAACCCTTGGCTTGGGAGGGGAAGAGTTAGTTAGTCTTCCGGGTATGCGGCGGGTCCTCCACGCTGAGACCTTGGGTCTGTCCCTTGTGTTCCTAGTCTTGTGCCTAGATCGTTCGCTTGAGGGTAGTAGGTGCGCGGTCACCCCTTCCCCAAGGGTCGAACTCCACAGGAGACCGGATTTCCGGTTTCAACATTTTGGTGCGGTGAGCGTGTAGAGTGACCAGCACAGAAGAACTCAGGCGAACATCATGGCAATAGAAGTGGAACCAGGTGACGACCAGGGTCGTGCGCTGACACTTTGTGTGTAAGGTCCTCATACTCAGAGTTGTCCCCTCCCATAGCTGTTGTTTGAATCCCATAGCATTTGGAGTAGGATTTGCACCTATTTGAAGCGTTTCTACCTATGAAAACCCACGTGTCCCCACTTGTTACATCAACGAGAAATCTGGAGGTTACTGTCCTCAGGATCAAGTAAGAGAGCTGGTGAGAGGTATTAGGAGCCGGGGTGACCGAAAAGGGTTCCCTCCCTAGCGGTAATATGTTATCTCTTCCTTGTAATTCAGTAGCGGTCAAGTTTTCTCTTTATTACCGATTCGCCTCGAGCTTTTGAGGGCTTCAAGGGTTAGCCTCGCGATCGACTCCGGAATCCAAGCGTCCAACCCGTTCCTTTTAAATAGCCTAGTTCGGACGATGGGACGGTGCCGCGGGACTTTAAGCGCTATTGTAAAACCGAGCCTCTGCACTGACGGCCGAGATCAGCTCTCCCCTTGCACGCCGGCCTATGTCCTCCCGATCGCACCTCTCCTCCGACTAGAGGAATTATCAGGAACGAGCCTAGACGCTAACCTCCCAGATTTGATAAAGGGTCGATCTCTCCAAGCAATCGCAAGTGACGTGGCGGAAAGTGATCTTTGTCATTAGATCAGGATACGAGCCGCCGACCTGTTCCTTCTAAATAGCCCAATTCGGATGATGGGACGATGCCTCGGGACTCTAAGCGCTATTGTAAGACAGAGCCCCTGCACTAACGGCCGAGATCAGCTCCCACCTTGCACGTCGGCCTATGTCCCCCCGATTGCATCTCTCTTCCGATTGGAGGAATTATTAGGAACATGCTCGGGCGCCAGCTTCTCGATTTGACGACTTCCAGATCGTCTCTCTTATGAAGAGAATGCGTCTTCCGTTTGTAAGAACATCTGTGCAATTAACTCTCCAACACCTCATAAGTAAACAGGATGTCTCCACCTCAAGCAAAGTCAAGTCCTCGAGTAGTAGCGGACCCCGAGCAGATCCCGCTGTCAGGCTCTCACCTAGCTGACAGGGCTGGAAGTCACTCGGTGTCATCCTCGGGCCTCGAGCAGATCCCGCTGTCAGGCTCTCACCTAGCTGGCAGGGCTGGAAGTCACTCGATGGTGGTAGTTGTGGACCCCGAGCAGATCCCGTTGTCAGGCTCTCACCTAGCTGCCAGGGCTGGAAGTCACTCGGTGTCATCCTTGGGCCTCGAGCAGATCCCGCTGTCAGGCTCTCACCTAGCTGGCAGGGCTGGAAGTCACTCGATGGTGGTAGTTGTGGACCCCGAGCAGATCCCGCTGTCAGGCTCTCACCTATCTGACAGGGCTGGAAGTCACTCGGTGTCATCCTTGGGCCTCGAGCAGATCCCGCTGTCAGGCTCTCACCTAGCTGGCAGGGCTGGAAGTCACTCGGTGTCATCCTTGGGCCTCGAGCAGATCCCGCTGTCAGGCTCTCACCTAGCTGGCAGGGCTGGAAGTCACTCGACGGTGGTAGTTGTGGACCCCGAGCAGATCCCGCTGTCAGGCTCTCACCTAGCTGGCAGGGCTGGAAGTCACTCGGTGTCATCCTTGGGCCTCGAGTAGATCCTGCTGTCAGGCTCTCACCTAGCTGACAGGGCTGGAAGTCACTCGACGGTGGTAGTTGTGGACCCCGAGCAGATCCCGCTGTCAGGCTCTCACCTAGCTGGCAGGGCTGGAAGTCACTCGGTGTCATCCTTGGGCCTCGAGCAGATCCCGCTGTCAGGCTCTCACCTAACTGGCAGGGTTGGAATTCACTCGATGGTGGTAGTAGTGGACCCCGAGCAGATCCCGCTGTCAGGCTCTCACCTAGCTGGCAGGGCTGGAAGTCACTCGGTGTCATCCGTGGGCCTCGAGCAGATCCCGCTGTCAGGCTCTCACCTAGCTGGCAGGGCTGGAAGTCACTCGATGGTGGTAGTAGTGGACCCCGAGCAGATCCCGTTGTCAGGCTCTCACCTAGCTGGCAGGGCTGGAAGTCACTCGGTGTCATCCGTGGGCCTTGAGCAGATCCCGCTGTCAGGCTCTCACCTAGCTGGCAGGGCTGGAAGTCACTCGATGGCGGTAGTAGTGGACCCCGAGCAGATCCCGCTGTCAGGCTCCCACCTAGCTGACAGGGCTGGAAGTCACTCGGTGTCATCCGTGGGCCTCGAGCAGATCCCGCTGTCAGGCTCTCACCTAGCTGGCAGGGCTGGAAGTCACTCGATGGTGGTAGTAGTGGACCCCGAGCAGATCCCGATGTCAGGCTCTCACTTAGCTGGCAGGGCTGGAAGTCACTCGGTGTCATCCTTGGGCCTCGAGCAGATCCCGCTGTCAGGCTCTCACCTAGCTGGCAGGGCCGGAAGTCACTCGATGGCAGTAGTAGTAGACCCCGAGCAGATCCCGCTATCAGGCTCTCACCTAGCTGGCAGGGCTGGAAGTCACTCGGTGTCATCCTTGGGCCTCGAGCAGATCCCGCTGCCAGGCTCTCACCTAGCTGGCAGGGCCGGAAGTCACTCAATGGCGGTAGTGGTGGACCCCGGGTAGACTCGCTGTCAGGCTCTCATTAGCTGGCAGGGCTTTAGGCACACCTGGGGGGGTAAGGGAGAGAGTTTGGAGTTTAGAGAGAGAGTTTGGATATTTTGCAGGACCCCGAGTGATGCTCGGCCCTGGGTAGACTCGCTGTCAGGCTCCCACTAGCTGGCAGGGCTGTAGGCACACCTGGGGGGTAAGGGAGAGAGTTTGGAGTTTGGAGAGAGAGTTTGGATATTTTGCAGGACCCCGAGTGATGCTCGGCCCCGGGTAGACTCGTTGTCAGGCTCCCACTAGCTGGCAGGGCTGTAGGCACACCTGGGGGGTAAGGGAGAGAGTTTGGAGTTTGGAGAGAGAGTTTGGATATTTTGCAGGACCCCGAGTGATGCTCGACCCCGGGTAGACTCGCTGTCAGGCTCCCACTAGCTGGCAGGGTTGTAGGCACACCTGGGGGGTAAGGGAGAGAGTTTGGAGTTTGGAGAGAGAGTTTGGATATTTTGCAGGACCCCGAGCGATGCTCGGCCCCGGGTAGACTCGCTGTCAGGCTCCCACTAGCTGACAGGGCTGTAGGCACACCTGGGGGTAAGGGAGAGAGTTTGAAGTTTGGAGAGAGAGTTTGGATATTTTGCAGGACCCCGAGTGATGCTCGGCCCTGGGTAGACTCGCTGTCAGTCTCCCACTAGCTGGCAGGGCTGTAGGCACACCTAGGGGGTAAGGGAGAGAGTTTGGAGTTTGGAGAGAGAGTTTGGATATTTTGCAGGACCCCGAGTGATGCTCGGCCCCGGGTAGACTCACTGTCATGCTCCCACTAGCTGGCAGGGCTGTAGGCACACCTGGGGGGTAAGGGAGAGAGTTTGGAGTTTGGAGAGAGAGTTTGGATATTTTGCAGGACCCCGAGTGATGCTCGGCCCCGGGTAGACTCGCTGTCAGGCTCCCACTAGCTGACAGGGTTGTAGGCACACCTGGGGGTAAGGGAGAGAGTTTGGAGTTTGGAGAGAGAGTTTGGATATTTTGCAGGACCCCGAGTGATGCTCGGCCCCGGGTAGACTCGCTGTCAGGTTCCCACTAGCTGGCAGGGCTGTAGGCATACCTGGGGGGTAAGGGAGAGAGTTTGGAGTTTGGAGAGAGAGTTTGGATATTTTGCAGGACCCCGAGTGATGCTCGGCCCCGGGTAGACTCGCTGTCAGGCTCCCACTAGCTGGCAGGGCTGTAGGCACACCTGGGGGGTAAGGGAGAGAGTTTGGAGTTTGGAGAGAGAGTTTGGATATTTTGCAGGACCCCGAGTGATGCTCGGCCCCGGGTAGACTCGCTGTTAGGCTCCCACTAGCTGGCAGGGCTGTAGGCACACCTGGGGGGTAAGGGAGAGAGTTTGGAGTTTAGAGAGAGTTTGGATATTTTGCAGGACCCCGAGTGATGCTCGACCCCGGGTAGACTCGCTGTCAGGCTCCCAGTAGCTGGCAGGGTTGTAGGCACACCTGGGGGGTAAGGGAGAGAGTTTGGAGTTTGGAGAGAGAGTTTGGATATTTTGCAGGACCCCGAGTGATGCTCGGCCCCGGGTAGACTCGCTGTTAGGCTCCCACTAGCTGGCAGGGCTGTAGACACACCTGGGGGGTAAGGGAGAGAGTTTGGAGTTTGGAAAAAGAGTTTGGATATTTTGCAGGACCCCGAGTGATGCTCGGCCCCGGGTAGACTCGCTGTCAGGCTCCCACTAGCTGGCGGGGCTGAAGGCACACCTGGGGGGTAAGGGACCCCGAGTGAAAGATATAGTACCTAAACACCTAGAGGGGGGTGAATAGGTGACCTAATTCTTTTTGAAACTTTAATGGCAGCAATCAGTTATATCACAGAATCTATACTACTTTTGCACAGCAATCACACAGGCATTCACAATCACAGCACAATCACAGCAGACACAGAGTTTTATAGTGGTTCCCCAAGCTTTGGGTACATCCACTTTCCCCCTTCGCCTATCTAGCAGTGTACTAGATTCGGCCAAACTTCACCACTGTCTCAGAACCCAAACTGGTTCCTACACCTCAGGCCCAAGGCCCTACAACTCAGCTTTTCCACAAAGCCTACACTCAGCCACAAAGGCCTACACTCAGCCAACAAGGCCTACACTCAGCCACCAAGGCCTACACTCAGAGATTTCAATCTCCTACACTCAGGCTCTCAAGCCCTACCCTCAGCCTTTATAAATACAGGCTTACAATCACTCAGATCCAAAGGATCCTACAAGATAAAAATGATTTTACAAATATTAACTCAACAACCCAAAGACAAGAGAGGGGAGTTGTGAGTTTCTTGATGAGTTCTTGGAAGAACTCAGCTGGATTCAATCTGACTTAGCTTTCTTCAAAGCTTATTGAAAGTAGAACTGAATAAGACTGATTCCTTCTGCAGTTGATCCTTGACCTCTGCTTCTTAAGATCCAGAATGAATCTGAATCCTTCTTCTCAGCCTAGTTCCAATGGCTGATTTCTTGGATGGAGCCCTCTCACTCTCCAACTTCTTAGATCTGCACTTGGACAGCTAGATCTTCTTGATTTGATCCTTGATCAATAACTTGAACAACTCTGTGAACCACTTTTTGAATTGCTTCAGCAACTTCTTCAACAACAGTTCCTGTAGACTGTATGAGCCTATTTATAGGCTTTCTTCATGGTAACCGGCTGGTCCGGTTCATAACTGTCTTCTGACATCTCTGACAGGTGCTGTAGACCGGCTGGAACGGCAGTTGTCAAGTCATCCAGTCAGTTCTTGAAAGTTCTTTAACTGTCTGATAGTGTCGAGACTTTCTGTCTTTAAGTGTCGACACTTATAGACCAAGTGTCGACACAAGTTGTGTAAGTGTCGACACAAGTCTACAAGGTGTCGACACAATTCCTTGTGTTGTAGATACTATGTCTCGACACAGATTCTTCTTCATGTGTCAACACTGAAATTGAGTGTCGACACAAGTACTTGATCTTCTATCTTTTGCTGAATTCTTCTAAGTGTCGACACATCTCCTTTGTGTCGACACAACTTCTTGTGTTGAATCTGTCAAGTGTCGACACTACTTCTTGGTGTCGACACATAGTCTTCTATGTTGATACTTGCTGAGTGTCGACACATTGCTTTGGGTGTCGACACTTCTTCTTCTTGTTGAGACTTCAGCTGAGTGTCGACACATTCCCATAGTGTCGACACTTGTACTTAGAATAATTTGTTGATCTTGCTGTTCTTTACTAAGTGTCGACACAGCTCCTTGTGTCGACACTTTCTTCAAGTGTTGAGTCTTCTGTTGAGTGTCGACACATTGTTCTTGGTGTCGACACTTACTTCAAGTGCTGACTCTTCTGCTAAGTGTCGACACATTGTGCTGGGTGTCGACACTTACTTCAAGTGCTGACTCTTCTGTTGAGTGTCAACACATTGTTCTGGGTGTCAACACTTGTACTTAGTCTCTGCAGACTTTTGCTGAATGTCGACACAGCTCCAAGTTTCGACACTTTCTGGTGTAGACACAGTTCTTCTAGGTGTCGACACTGCTGTTAAGTGTCGACACTGCTTTACTGTACTTTCTTCATTGAGTGTCGACACAGCTCCTTGTGTCGACACTTTCTGTCTGGTGTCGACTCTGCATCTCAGGTGTCGACACAATGACTCCAAGTGTTGACACTGCTTGCCTGGGTGTCGACACAAGTCTTCTTAAGTGTCGACACTTTCCCTCTGGGTGTCGACACATGGACTTAGAAATTTTTGCTTCAGTCCTGCAAATACTTAACCTGCACAAATAACTCAAAAACACATCAAATACATTTTGATGTATATCATTGAGTTGGGTGAGGCTTCTTCAAATCAGGTACATTTAACCAATATACCCAACAATCTCCCCCTATTTGGAGAAGTCATAACCCTTAATCAATGATATACACCATTCATAATTAAGATTACAAAATGATGTAAAGCAGATAATGTACAGTAGGGTAAACATAAACATGTATCAATTTCACATGCATATAAATTCATCATTACAGAACAAATAAGAAATAGACATAGACATATTCACAGAACACACATGAAATATATTAATCATATATTGTTCTAATATCTGTCTCATATATTTTCAGAAGTTCACAAAATGTTTTACATCCAAAAGATTACAAGTTAAACTTAAAGAAAATTCTAAATCTATTTTTGTTCAGGCTCCTTAATCACTATGCCTTTGCCAGCTTGAACTTTAGCTTGGACAAGAGCAACAGCAGTTTCAGCATCAGCAGGCTTCTTGCCTTTTAGATCTTTCTTCTTAAGCTCTTCAGCTTTGATCTTCTGCCTCTCAAAATAATGGTATGGCTTAGGAAAGTACTTGCTAGGCTCCAGAGCAGTAAGAGGTAGCTTTCTCATCTTTGCCTTCCTTCTATGTTGAACTATGGCCTCCTGTCTAGTCTCATGTTTTCTCCATTCAGCCTCAGAGAACCATTTGTTCCTGTCTTAAATGTTATCCTTGGCAGCTTTCCAGGCAGTTAATATAATGTTCCTAGAGGTAGGGCTCCATTGCTCAAAATCTGGTCTCTGTTCAGCTTGTTCCCTAAACCTCTTCTTTGACAATCTTGTCTCTTCTTCTTTCTGCAGTGCCTCTTGCATGGCTTCAGAAATAGGTTGCACTACTTTCTCAAGAATAACATTGTCCTTGCCCCCAGGTGGGCTGTACATAGTCTGCACATCTGCATGAATCATGTCAAAATCTGGAGGAGGGTATATGACTTGAGCCACTTCAGCTTGCTCTCCTCCTATATATGCAGGTTGAATCCCAGATTCTGCCACATTGTCATCATCACAAAGAGGAGGATATCCCAGTGTAGCCCTGATTGAATTGGATATCCATTTTGCATGATCAGAACTTGCCTTGACTAACACTCTCTCCCCCTTTATGACTTCTCTTTCAATATGATCTCTCACATCATCCTTTTGAAATCTCACCTGATTATCCAAGTAATTGACTTCATCTTTGAAGAAGGGTTTTAACCTTTGGAGTTTGTCAGTTATCAGCTTCTGTGAATCTTGGATGGCAGTTTTAAGAGCAGTGATTTCTGCTAGAAATACTTTGTCAAAATCTGTCTTAGCTATAGCTCGAGTCTGCCCTGCAGCCAGATTCTTCAGTTCTGTGACTATGGCATTGTGGGATTCAGTAAGGTTGTCATTCATTCTTAGCTAGTTTTCAAGAACATAACCTTGCTTCACAACAATGTCATCCACTTGTGCTTTTATCTTCTCCTGGTGTGTTGCCAAGTACACCACTGCATTGCCACCTTTGTGGAAGCAGTCTGTCATCTCCTTCTTGTTAAGGTTCATTTCAAACCTTATTGACTTAATATCCTGGGCCAGATCAAATTGCAATGATTTCTGCCCTTCATCAACATAAGTTTCTATTGCTTTTCTATGCTCATCTAGCTTGATCTGCATAGCAACCATCAGTGCATTATGATCAAAAGTAGGTGCTGGCTGTACTATAGGCTGTGGAGCAACAGTTTGTAGAGCCTTCTTATAACTCTGGCTCCTTCTTTTGAAGACATAAATTTTCTTTTTCCTAGCCCTAGCAATCTCCTCATCTTCAGAGGCAGAGGAGCTGGCTATATCTACCCTCTCCTTAGGGCTTGGAGGCTTCTCAATCTGCACATCTTGTGCCTTTTGAGTTGCTTGCCTTGCAGGCTCTTCAACAAATAATTCTTGCTCCCCCTCAATTGGAGCATTCTCCTTTTCAGCAGCATCAGTGTCCTTTCCAAAGTCTTCTTGATCTAGATTTAGAAACAAATCTTCCATGGTGTATTCTGTTGGAGACTGAGCTGGAGAAATTCTAGGTTCTTCAACCACTGGATCAGGAACAACTTCTCGTACAACAGATGTGTCTTCTATAACAGCATCTGGAACTTGACCATCCAGCTGAGTTTGCTGATGAACATCAGACAAATCAGTATCTTCCATAAGAAATTCTAAAGTGTTTAGTTCAGTGATTACCTCTAGTATGATGTTTGTTGCTTGTTCACTTTCCAGTGTAGTGGGTTCTGCTACAACTGGAAGCTCCCCCTGGCTTTGATCCTTATGGATGGGGCTAGCTTGAGGTAGCTCCCCCTAGATCTCAGCATCATCCTGAGGAGCAGGAGACTTCACTACAGGCTCTTCCTCATGCTCATCTGGAGTGAAGACAACTTGTTCTTCACTGTCTGAGCTACTAGTGGACTCCTGTGCCACTGGAGCAGTCTTCCTTTTCTTCTTGGGAGGAATCTCCTTCTCAGTAACTATCTTCTCAGGGGTTGGCATCTCCTTTGACAACACCCTGTCCCATCTAGAAAATATCCTCATATCCATCTTTCTCATATGGTTTATTTTGCTTCCAGCAGATTGGTGCATCACCTCAGGTATGGTTCCTGCAAGATAAAGACTTATGATTCTGCCCAGGTTGGGCTTCTTCAAGCTTTCCTTAATCTTCTCAAACACTATAACTGACCAATCAGTTCTTAAAGTGAAGATAATCCTGGTCATTATATTGAACATAGAGGCAGACACTCTGTCATGCCCTCCTGGCTTACTGAGTAATACTTTACCAACTATCTCAGACATGAATTTGCATTGGCTGTTCATGCCTTTTCTAAGAAATACTGATCCAAGCTTCATCTTAGGATCCAGTCCACACCAGGTTAGAGCTTCTTTGGTCTTTGTAGCAGTAATCTCATCTTCCTCTTGAATTCTTGGCAATTGAAGCACCTTCCTCAAGCTCTTTGGTGAAATCTTAACCTTTGTTCCATGAACTCTGGATTTGATCTTGTATCCAGATTCATCCACTTTGGCTCCATTGAGGAATTCAAGTACCTCTTTCTTCCATATCTTAGTAGGTTCAGAAACTAGATATTCTAACCCAGAATCGGCTACTAGGGTTACGACAGACTTGATTTCTTGATCAGCATCTTCGAAAGCGCCGCGCACCAGCTCATATCCTTCGTTGACGTTCTCCTCAAGCTTAGGCACCATTAGGGTTTGTAGAATTTGTCTTGAGAGAAGAGAGGTGTCGACACAGAAGTTTGGTCTCGAAACTTTGAAAGTGTGTCGACAAACTAAGACAAAACCCTATTTATACCTTTCTGATTTTGAAGATGAACAGGCGGGACAGCTAACTTAAAATGTGTCGACACTGGCAATAACTGTCGACACTGACTTATAATGTCTCGACACATATGTGTCGACACAAGTTTAGTCAACAGATTTTATGTGTCGACACTTGGTTATGTGTCGACACAACATAACTCGACACATTGTCGAGACTTTACTTAGAAACTTCTGAGTAAATACTAAGTGTCGACACCACTTTGGATGTGTCGACACCTACTTGGCATGTGTCGACACTAATATTCTGAAGTGTCGACACCAACTACCTAGATGTGTCGACACCTATTTTCTGAAGTGTCGACACTACTATTCTGTGTCGACATAGACTTGTCTATGTGTCGACACCTTTTTACTTAGTCATTTCCAATAATATAAACTTACTCAAAGTTTATCATTCCTAATTCAATCTTAAACCTATTGAACTTAGCTTCTTCTAGGGGCTTAGTATACATATCAGCTATTTGATTATCAGTTTTAACATATTCTAATAAAATATCTTCTCTTTCTACATGCTCCCTAAGAAAATGATATTTAATTTCAATATGTTTTGTTCTACTATGAGATACAGGATTATTAGCTATTAAAATAGCACTTGTAGAATCACAGAAGAGTGGAGTTCTACTTACCTGAAATCCATAGTCCTCTAGCTGATGTTGTATCCACAGAAGTTGAGCACAGCAACTTCCTGCAGCCACATACTCTGACTCTGCAGTGGAGATAGCCACACTGGTTTGCTTTTTATTACTCCATGAAATTAGTCTCCCACCTAGGAATTGACAGGTTCCAGTAGTGCTTTTTCTATCTTCTTTGCATCCTGCAAAGTCTGCATCTGAATAACCTGTTAGATCAAAATCTCCATTTCTAGGGTACTAGAGGCCTAGATAGGGAGTGCCCTTTAGATATCTCAATATTCTTTTGACTGCTGTCAAATGAGACTCTTTAGGGCAGGCTTGATACCTTGCACAGACACGTGTAGCATACATGATATCTGGTCTACTTGCAGTCAAGTATAATAGGGAGCCAACTATCCCTCTATATAAGGTTTCATCTACAGGTTTCCCTGCATCATCCTTGCTAAGAGACATACTTGACCCCATAGGAGTCTTCATGGTACTGGATGAATCCATACCATACTTCCTTATGAGTTCTAGGGTGAACTTGGACTCATATATGGATAAACTATTTTCAGTCTGTTTAACTTGGAGACCCAAGAAAAACTTCGGCTCTCCCATACTACTCATCTCAAATTGACCTTGCATAAGTTTTGCAAACTTTTTGCAAAGGCTGCTTTCAGTAGACCCAAATATAATGTCATCTACATATATTTGGACTATTATAACTTTGCCTCTATATTCCCTAAGGAATAGAGTCTTATCTATTTTCCCCCTTGAGAACTTGTTCTCAATGAGGAAACTAGATAGGGTTTCATACCAAGCCCTAGGGGATTGCTTTAACCCATATAAAGCTTTCCTAAGTCTATAGACATGATGAGGTAAAGTTGGATCAACAAAACCTGAAGGCTGTTCCACATAGACTTCCTCTTTAAGATTACCATTCAAGAATGCTGACTTGACATCCATTTGGTAAACCTTGAATCCTTGATAGGTTGCATAGGCTAAGAACATCCTTATGGCTTCCAGTCTGGCTACTGGAGCAAAGGTTTGATCAAAGTCAATACCTTCTTCTTGCATATATCCTTTAGCAATCAATCTAGCTTTATTCTTAATGATGACCCCTTGTTCATCCATCTTATTCCTGTAGATCCACTTGGTTCCTATTATATTGTGGTCTTTAGGTTTAGGAACAAGTTCCCAGACCTTGCACCTCTTGAACTGATTAAGCTCTTCTTGCATTGCTTCAGTCCATTGTGGATCTAGTATTGCTTCTTCAAACTTATTAGGTTCAACTTGGGATAGAAAGCTGGAGTAGACTGCTGCATTCAGGTTTCTGCTTCTTGTTTGTACCCCTTGTCTTGGATCTCCAATAATCTGCTCAACTGGATGATCTCTAAGATGCCTATTGGCTGGAGGCATCCTGACTTCTGGTTGAACCTCTTCAGCATCTCCATCATGTTGTACTCCTTGTACTTCTTCTGCAATTGGTACATGTAGTTCTCCCCCTGGATAACAACTACTGTCCTCTACTTGCTGTCTTGCAGCAGGTACTTCTTCTATAGTAAGCTTGTCCATTTTCTTTGTTAAACATGTGGGGCTGCATACAGTACTAGACAACTCATTGTTAATAAGTTTAGTCTCATCAAAAACTACATGCACAGATTCTTCTACAACTTGTGTAGTCAAGTTGTAGACTCTATAAGTCTTACTGCTATTGCTGTACCCAACAAAAATTCTCTCTTGGGACTTTGCAGCAAACTTAGTCAAGTAAGACTTCCCATTGTTAAGTATGAAGCATTTGCAACCAAAGATCCTGAAATAGGATAGGTTTGGTTTCCTGCCTTTCACAACTTCATAGGGGGTCTTGTTGAGCCCTTTAGTGATGGTAGCCCTATTTATAACATGGCATGCAGTATTAACTGCTTCAGCCCAGAAATACTCTGGCAGTGATGTATCACTTAATAGGGTCCTACCAGCCTCTATCAAGGTTCTATTCTTCCTCTCAGCAATGCCATCTGAGGTGTTCTAGGTGAAGAGAATTCTTGAAATATCTCAAAGTCTTCACAAAGTTTTGTCATGCTATCAGACTGAAACTCAGTACCATGGTCACTTCTAATCTTGACCATTGTACTGTCTAGTTCATTCTGAATTTGCTTGACAAAGCTATGGAAGACACTAGGTGTTTCAGATTTCTGTCTTAAGAAGAACACCCAGGAAAACCTTGAGTAGTCATCTACAACTACAAGTGTATAGACCTTCCTACCTAAGCTGTGAACTGGCATTGGACCAAAGAGATCCAAGTGCAAAAGGTATAAACACCTCACAGCATCTTTGTTTTCTATGCTTCTAAAGGTGGATTTTGTCTGCTTGCCCTTTTGACAAGCTGAGCAAATACCATCTTTAACACACTTAACTTGAGGAACATTCCTCACTAACTCTTTGCTAAAGAGTTTGCCAATAGTCTTGTAGTTAAGATGGGCAAGCCTCTTGTGCCATTTGACACAATGAGAGACTGTCTCATCAGCTACAAGACACACTGGAGAACCACTGTTCTCAACCATAATGTCTAAGCACTAGACATTCCTTTTCCTATAACCAGTCAAAATGATCTCTTGATCACTTGACCTCTTGATATGACAACCATTTTTAACAAATGAGATGTCATACCCTACATCACTTAATTGACTTATACTTATTAGGTTGTGTTTCAACCCTTTAACATAAGACACTTGAGTAATGGTAACCAAGTTGCTAGAAATGTTACCAAATCCTTTGATGAATCCTTTTTCAGAACCACCAAAGGTTACTTTTGGACCATCTTTTATTGGAATGTAGTCCCTTAGTAATCCTCCAGTTCCAGTCATATGTCTGGAACATCCACTGTCCAAGTACCATGTTGGGGTATGGCCACTTGGACTCACCTGCAAAACAGATTAATGAACCTTAGAACCCAAAGAATTCTTGGGTCCTTGGTACTTGTTAGTTTGCAACTTGACAAAACTATCTACTGGCTTTCCAACAGGTAATTTGGTACTCACTTTGGCACTAGCATTGTGTCAACAGTCCATTGCAAAATGGCCAATTTTGCCACAGCACCAACATTCAAACTTATTGTACCTTTGTTTAGGTACTGTATTTGCTGTCTTATCTACAGCAGACTTGTTGAATGTTGGGGCTTTGCCCTTGGACTTGGACTTGGACTGCTCAGTCCTTGCAGGTCTAGTAAAGCCCAGTCCAGCTTTACCCTTGTGATGAATAAATTCATCAATTATGGGTAACACTGACTTAGGTTTAGAAAACCTAGCAACAAGCTCTCTCTGTTTCTGAAGATTGATCTCCAGACTCTTGATTTGATCATTCTTAAAGGTGATAGTCCCCATCTGAATCACTGTTATGTGTTTCAGCCTGGCTATCTCATTAAGCTTTTGATCAAATAGCTTCTCAGAATCTGTTACAGCAGCTTTTAGATCAGCAATTTCCTTTGCCTGACTTTTGGCTAGGGACTTGCTTTTCTTGTAAGCTTGCAACAGCACTTTATATTCATCTATGAGTTGATAAATATCTTTCTCAGACTCAGATACACTCACATCACTAGATGATGATGAATCTGATTCTGTACTAGAACAAGAAATTGAACTTAAAGTTGAACTTTGTACCTTACTGGGTCCTAGCTGCTCCAGGATTTTGTCATTCTCTGTCAAAGTCATTAGCCCTTGGCATTGACTGTCTTCTTGTTCATAAATAGACTCCATTATCTGCATGAATTCTTCTTCTTCTTCTTCAGCAAACAGCCCTATGTATTCCTTAGCATCAGACTCAGTTTCTGAAGAAGAGATATCTGATAGAGTCTTCTCCTTCTTGGCAACAAATGACTTTTCTTTCTTGCCTTTGAAATGAGTCTTTTTCCTGTCACTAGACTCTTTTCTCTTTTCAGGATAATCTGCAATAACATGACCTTGTCTATTGCAGCAATAGCACACTATTTTTGATCCAGTTGCCTTGCTAGACTTAGTCCTCTTCCTGTCCTTCTTTGAGGCCTTTTTATTCTGATATAGGTCTTCTTTTCCCTGTGAAGTAGAAGGCCTTGACCTCCACTGTTTCTTCTTCAAGAATTTCTGAAAATGTCTAGTGAAGGCAGCAAAGTCTTCATCACTTTCACTGCTTTCAGATTTTGTGTTGTCTGACTCATCTGACTCTGATTCAACTACCTTTGGAGGTGGAGTTGATGACTTATTCCTGCACTTTCTAGAGGCTTCTGTCTTGAAAGCTACTGTTCTTTCCTTGTGTTCAGTTCTTGTTGATTTCTCCTCCTCTTTCCTCACTGTCAACTGCATTTCATAAGACAATAACTTGCCAAACAGTGTAGGTGGAGGAATTTCTCCCAACTTAGCCATTTCTCTAATGGCACAAATCTTTGTGTCCCAATCTTTAGTTAGGGACCTTAGGAACTTGTCATTTAGTTCATAATTGCTGAACTCTCTTCCATAAGACATGAGTTCATTCACTATTCTGTAGAACTTCTTATAGCACTCAGTTATGCTATCACCCTTTCCTTGTCTAAAACTCTCATACTCTTGATTTAGCAAGGATTTTCTATCTTGTCTAACTTCTTCAGAACCCTCCATATACACAATAAGAGTGTCCCACATCTCTTTGGCTGTCTTACAGTGTATAAGATTCTGAAATGTTGCATCATCTATGACACTCACTATAATGTTTTGTGCCCTCTTGTCCATGGTGGCTAGGACAATCTCATCCTTAGTCATTTCAGAGAAATCCTTTGGAGT
The DNA here is from genome assembly GCA_039583875.1 of Platanthera guangdongensis. Lineage (NCBI taxonomy): Eukaryota > Viridiplantae > Streptophyta > Magnoliopsida > Asparagales > Orchidaceae > Platanthera > Platanthera guangdongensis. The sequence goes on along the minus strand of CM077148.1, from coordinate 127,851,492 downwards.
TCTCTGATTTGCATCCAGAATTGATATCTTCATGGGCACATAAGGCCCCTCTTTTACTGTGATGTAGATCCTAGGGTCTGAGGCCTCCATAAACAGCCTTACCCTTTCCTTCCAGATCCCAAATATCTCTTTTCTGCATAGAGGCAATTTCATGGAACCCAATTCCTTGTGATTTTCAGAGGAACCCATGGTCTTGATTTTCTTGAATCTGTAATTTATCTTAGACTGAATCTGTCAAACAGGATCTCCTCAGACTGTTAGTCCTTTTTGAGCAACCTGGCTCTGATACCACTTGAAAGATATAGTACCTAAACACCTAGAGGGGGGGTGAATAGGTGACCTAATTCTTTTTGAAACTTTAATGGCAGCAATCAGTTATATCACAGAATCTATACTACTTTTGCACAGCAATCACACAGGCATTCACAATCACAGCACAATCACAGCAGACACAGAGTTTTATAGTGGTTCCCCAAGCTTTGGGTACATCCACTTTCCCCCTTCGCCTATCTAGCAGTGTACTAGATTCGGCCAAACTTCACCACTGTCTCAGAACCCAAATTGGTTCCTACACCTCAGGCCCAAGGCCCTACAACTCAGCTTTTCCACAAAGCCTACACTCAGCCACAAAGGCCTACACTCAGCCAACAAGGCCTACACTCAGCCACCAAGGCCTACACTCAGAGATTTCAATCTCCTACACTCAGGCTCTCAAGCCCTACCCTCAGCCTTTATAAATACAGGCTTACAATCACTCAAATCCAAAGGATCCTACAAGATAAAAATGATTTTACAAATATTAACTCAACAACCCAAAGACAAGAGAGGGGAGTTGTGAGTTTCTTGATGAGTTCTTGGAAGAACTCAGCTGGATTCAATCTGACTTAGCTTTCTTCAAAGCTTCTTGAAAGTAGAACTGAATAAGACTGATTCCTTCTGCAGTTGATCCTTGAAAGAAATAGTACCTAAACACCTAGAGGGGGGTGAATAGGTGACCTAATCCTTTTTGAACTTTAATGGCAGCAATCAGTTATATCACAGAATTCTAACTACTTTTGTACAGCAATTACACAAGCATTCACAATCACAGCACAATCACAGTAGACACAGTGTTTTATAGTGGTTCCCCAAGCATTGGGTACATTCACTTTCCCCCTTCGCCTATCTAGCAGTGTACTAGATTCGGCCAAACTTCTCCACTATCTCAGAACCCAAATTGGTTCCTACACCTCAGGCCCAAGGCCCTACACCTCAGCTTTTCCCAAAGCCTACACTCAGCCACAAAGGCCTACACTCAGCCAATCAAGGCCTACACTCAGCCAACAAGGCCTACACTCAGAGATTTCAATCTCCTACACTCAGGCTCTCAAGCCCTACCCTCAGCCTTTATAATTACAGGCTTACAATTCACTCAGATCCAAAGGATCCTACAAGTTAAAAATGAATTAAAAATGTTAACTCAACAACTCAGAAACAAGAGAGGGGAGTTGAGAGTTTCTTGATGAGTTCTTGGAAGAACTCAGCTGGATTCAATCTGACTTAGCTTTCTTCAAAGCTTCTTGAGTAGAACTGAATAAGAATGAATCCTCCTGCAGTTGATCCTTGATCTCTGCTTCTTAAGATCCAGAATATATCTGAACCCTTCTTCTCAGCCAAGTTCCAAAGGCTGATTTCTTGGATGGAGCCCTCTCTCTCCTACTTCTTAGATCTGCACAGCTAGATCTTCTTGATTTGATACTTGATCAATAACTCTATGAACCACTTTAATAACTTGTTCAACAATAATCTGATCCACCTTTATAACCACCGTTTCTGTAAACTGTATGAGCCTATTTATAGGCCTTCTCCATGATAACCGGCTGGTCCGGTCCATAACTGAATTCTGACATCTCTGACAGGTGCTGTAGACCGGCTGGAACGGCAGCTGTCAAGTCATCCAGTCAATTCTTGAAAATCTCTAACTGTCTGAAAGTGTCGAGACTTTCTGTCTTTAAGTGTCGACACTTATAGACCAAGTGTCGACACAAGTTGTGTAAGTGTCGACACAAGTCTACAAGGTGTCGACACAATTCCTTGTGTTGTACATACTATGTCTCGACACAGATTCTTCTTCAGGTGTCGACACTAAAATTGAGTATCGACACAAGTACTTGATCTTCTATCTTTTGCTGAATTCTTCTAAGTGTCGACACATCTCCTTTATGTCGACACATCTTCATGTGTTGAATCTGTTAAGTGTCGACACTGCTTCTTGGTGTCGACACATAGTCTTCTATGTTGATACTTGCTGAGTGTCGACACAGCTCCTTGTGTCGACACTTGATTCTTCTGTTGAGACTTCAGCTGAGTGTCGACACATTCCCTTAGTGTTGACACTTGTACTTAGAATATTTGATGATCTTTCTATTCTTTGCTAAGTGTCGACACAGCTCCATGTGTCGACACTTTCTTCAAGTGTAGAGTCTTCAGCTGAGTGTCGACACATTGTTCTAGGTGTCGACACTTACTTCATGTGTTGACTCTTCTGTTGAGTGTCTACACATTGTTCTTGGTGTCGACACTTTAACTTAGTTTCTGTTGACTTTTGCTGAGTGTCGACACAGCTTCACTGGGTGTCGACACAGCTCCTTGTGTCGACACAGCTTCTCTGCACTTTTCTTCACTGAGTGTCGACACAGCTCCTTGTGCCGACACTTTCTGTCTGGTGTCGACTCTGCATCCCAGGTGTCGACACAATGACTCCAAGTGTCAACACTGCTTGTCTGGGTGTCGACACAAGTCTTCTTAAGTGTCGACACTTTCCCTCTGGGTGTCGACACATGGACTTAGAAACTTTTTGCTTTAGTCCAGTAATTACTTAACCTGCACAAGTAAACTCAACATACATCAAATACATTTTGATGTATATCATTGAGTTGGGTGAGGCTTCTTCAAATCAGGTACATTTAACCAATGTACCCAACAATCTCCTCCTATTTGGAGAAGTCATAACCCTTAGTCAATGATATACACCATTTATAATTAAAATTACAAAATGATGTAAAGCAAGATTATATTCAGCAGGGTAAACATAAACATGTATTAATTTCACATGTATACAAATTCATCATTTCAGAACAAATAAGAAATAGACATAGACACATTCACAGAACAAACATGAAATATATTGATCATATATTGTTCTTACATTTGTCTTATACATTTTCAGTAGTTCACAAAAATGTTTTACATTCAAAAGATTACAAAATAATCTTCAAGTAAATTCTTAATCTATTTCTGTTCTGGTTCCTTGATAACTATTCCTTTGCCAGCTTGGACTTTAGCTTGGACAGGAGCATCAGCAGTTTCAGCATCAGCAGGCTTCTTGCCTTTCAGATCTTTCTTTTTAAGCTCTTCAGCTTTGATCTTCTGCCTCTCAAAATAGTGATATGGCTTTGGAAAGTACTTGCTAGGCTCCTGAGCTGTAGGAGGTAGCTTTCCCATCTTTGTCTTCCTTCTGTATTGAACAATGGCCTCTTGTCTAGATTCATGCATTCTTCATTCAGCTTCAGAGAACCACTTGTTCCTGTCATGAGTGTTATCCTTGGCAGCTTTCCAGGCAGTTAATATTATGTTTCTAGAGGTAGGGCTCCACTGTTCAAAGTCTGGCCTTTGTTCTGCTTGTTCCCTAAACCTCTTCTTAGACAACCTTGTCTCTTCCTCTTTCTGCAATGCCTCTTGCATGGCTTCTGATATAGGCTGAACAACCTTTTCAATATGGATATTGTTCTTGCCCCCAGATGGGTTGTACATGGTCTGTACCTCAGCATGAATCATTTCAAAATCTGGAGGTGGATAAATGACCTGAGCTACTTCTGGTTGCTCACCTCCAAGATAGGCAAGATTAATGCTAGATTCAGCAACATCATTGTCATCACACAGAGGAGGATACCCAAGTGTAGCTCTGATGGAATTTGATATCCACTTAGCATGGTCATAGCTTGCCTTGACTAACACTCTCTCCCCCTTTATGACTTCTCTAGCCATATGATCTCTGACATCATCCTTTTGAAATCTGACTTGACTATCCAAGTATCTGATTCCATCTTTAAAGAATGGTTTGAGCTTTTGAAGTTGATCAGATATGGCTTTCTGGGAGGCTTGGATAGCAGTCTTAACAGCAGAAATTTTTTCTTGAAAGGCTTTGTCAAATTCATCTTTAATAGTAGCATTGGAAGTAGAAGGTTCAGCAGCCTTGTTTTTTAACTCAGTGACAATAGCATTATGGGAAGCAGTCAAATTGTCATTCATTCTTAGCTGATTTTCAAGCACATACCCTTGCTTCAATGCTATGTCATCCACTTGGGCCTTTATCTTTTCCTGGTGTGTTGCTAAGTACACCACTGCATTACCACCTTTGTGGAAGCATTCAGTCATCTCCTTCTTGTTAAGGTTCATTTCAAACCTGATTGATTTTATATCTTGGGCAAGATCAAACTGGAGTGACTTTTGCCCTTCATCTACATATTTCTCTATGGCCTGTCTTTGCTCATCCAACTTGATTTGCATTGCCACCATCATTGCACTATAATCAAAAGCCGGGGCTTGCTGAACTATAGGCTGTGGAGCAACAGTTTGGAGAGCCTTTTTATTACTTTGGCTCCTTCTTTTGAAGACATAAATTTTTTTTTCCTAGCCCTTGCAGCCTCCTCATCTTCAGAGGCAGAGGTGCTGGCTATATCCACCCTCTCCTTAGGGCTTGGAGGCTTCTCTTTCTGCACTTCAGGTGCCTTCTCAGTTTCCTGCCTTACAGGCTCTTCCATAATGTGCATTTGCTCCCCCTCAGCAGCAGCATTATCTCTTTCAGCAGCATCCTTGTCCATGTCATAGTCATGTTGATCTAGATTTAAAAATAAATCCTTCATAGTGTATTCTTGTGGTGATGGAGCTGGAGGAATACTAGGTTCTTCAACCACTGAATCAGGAACCACTTCTTGAACAACAGATGTGTCTTCTTTGGCAGCATCTGAGACTTGGCTATCCAGCTGAGTTTGCTGATGAACATAAGACAAATCAGCATCTTCTATAAGAAATTCTAAAGTATTTAGGTCAGTGAGTACCTCTAGTATGATGGCGGTGGCTTGTTCACTTTCCAGTGTAGAGGGTTCTTCTACAACTGGAAGCTCCCCCTGGCTTTGATCCTTGTGGATGGGGCTAGCTTGAGGCAGCTCCCCCTGGATCTCAGCAACCTCTTGAGGAGCGGGAGTCTTTTCAGCAGGCTCTTCCTCATGGTCATCTGGAGTGAAGACAACCTATTCGTCACTATCAGAACTGCTAGTGCACTCTTGTGCCACTGGAGCAGTCTTCCTTTTCTTCTTAGGTGGAATTTCTTTCTCAGGAACTAGTTTCTCAGGGGTTGGCATTTCTTTTGACAACACCCTGTCCCATCTTGAAAACAACCTCATGTTCATTTTCCTCATGTGGTTTATTTTACTTCTAGCAGCAGTACTCATTACTTCAGGTATTACACCAGCAAGATAAAGACTAATGATTCTGCCCAGGTTGGGCTTCTTCAAGCCCTCCTTAATCTTCTCATAAACTACTATAGACCAGTCTGTTTTCAGAGTAAAGATTATCCTTGTCATTATTCCAAACATATAGGCAGACACTCTGTCATGCCCTCCTGGCTTGCTGAGTAACACTTTTCCAACAATTTCAGACATGAATTTGTCTTGGCTGTTCATGCCTTTCCTGTTAAAAACAGAACCTATCTTCATCTTAGGATCAAGTCCACACCAGGTTAGAGCTTCCCTGGTCCTGGATGCAGTAACTTCATCTTCCTCTTGAGTTCTTGGCAGCTGTAGAATCTTCCTCAGACTCTTTGGTGATACCTTGACCTTCGTTCCATGAACTCTGGATTTGATTCTGTATCCAGATTCATCCACTTCAGCTCCATTTAGGAATTCAAGAACCTCCTTCTTCCATATCTTTGTAGGTTCAGAAACTAAATACTCTAACCATGAATCTGCGACTAGGGTTACGACAGACTTGATTTCTTGATCTGCATCACTGAAAGCGCCGCGCACCAGCTCATATCCTTCGTTGACGTTCTCCTCAAGCTTAGGCGCCATTAGGGTTTGTAGAATTTGTCTTGAGAGAAGAGAGGTGTCGACACTGAAGTTTGGTCTCGAAACTTTGAAAGCGTGTCGACAAACTAAGACAAAACCCTATTTATACCTTTCTGATTTTGAAGATGAACAGGCAGGACAGCGAACTTAAAATGTGGCGACACTGGCAATAAGTGTCGACACTGACTTATAATGTCTCGACACATATGTGTCGACACAAGTTTAGTCAACAGATTTTATGTGTCGACACTTGTTTATGTGTCGACACAACATAACTCGACACATTGTCGAGACTTTACTTAGAAAATTCTGAGTAAAGCTTAAGTGTCGACATCACATTGGATGTGTCGACACCTACTTGACATGTGTCGACACTAATATTCTGAAGTGTCGACACCAACTTCCTAGATGTGTCGACACCTATTTCCTGAAGTGTCGACACCACTATTCTGTGTCGACATAGACTTGTCTATGTGTCGACACCTTTTTACTTAGGCATTTTCAATTCTGTAAACTTACTCTAAGTTTATCATCCCTAATTCAATTTTGAATCTATTGAACTTAGCTTCTTCTAGTGGCTTAGTATACATATCAGCTACTTGATTATCAGTTTTAACATATTCTAATGAAATATCTTCTCTTTCTATATGCTCCCTAAGAAAATGATATTTAATTTCAATATATTTTGTCCTACTATGAGATACAGGGTTATTAGCTATTGAAATAGCACTAGTAGAATCACAGAAAAGTGGAGTTCTACTTACCTGAAATCCATAGTCCTCTAGCTGATGTTGTATCCACAGAAGTTGAGCACAGCAACTTCCTGCAGCCACATACTCTAACTCTGTTGTGGAGATAGCCACACTGGTTTGCTTCTTGCTACTCCATGAAATTAGTCTCCCACCTAGGAATTGACAGGTTCCAGTAGTGTTTTTTCTATCTTCTTTGCATCCTGCAAAGTCTGTATCTGAATAACCTGTTAGTTCAAAATCCCCATTCCTAGGGTACCAGAGGCCTAGATAGGGAGTGCCCTTTAGATATCTCAATATTCTTTTGACTGCTGTCAAATGAGACTCTTTAGGGCAGGCTTGATACCTTGTACAAACACATGTAGCATACATGATGTCAGGTCTACTAGCAGTCAAGTATAATAGGGAGCCAACTATCCCTCTATACAAGGTTTCATCTACAGGTTTCCCTGCATCATCCTTGCTAAGAGACATACTTGACCCCATAGGAGTCTTCATGGTGCTGGATGAATCCATACCATACTTCCTTATGAGTTTTAGGGTGAACTTGGACTGACAAATGGATAAACCACTCTCAGTCTGTTTAACTTGGAGACCCAAGAAAAACTTTAGCTCTCTCATGCTACTCATCTCAAACTGACATTGCATAAGTTTTGCAAACTTTTTGCAAAGGCTGCTTTCAGTAGACCCAAATATAATGTCATCTACATATATTTGGACTAGTATAACTTTGCCTCTAGATTCCCTAAGGAATAGAGTCTTATCTATTTTCCCCCTTGAGAACTTGTTCTCAATGAGGAAACTAGATAGGGTTTCATACCAAGCCCTAGGGGCTTGCTTTAACCCATATAATGCTTTCCTAAGTCTATAGACATGATGAGGTAGAGTTGAATCAACAAAACCTGAAGGCTGTTCTACATAGACTTCTTCCTTAAGATTACCATTCAGGAATGCTGACTTGACATCCATTTGGTAAACCTTGAATCCTTGATAGATTGCATAGGCCAAGAACATCCTTATGGCTTCAAGTCTGGCTACTGGAGCAAAGGTTTGATCAAAATCAATACCTTCTTCTTGCCTATATCCTTTAGCAACCAGTCTTGCTTTATTCTTAATGATGACCCCTTGTTCATCCATCTTATTCCTGTAGATCCACTTGGTTCCTATTATATTGTGTTCTCCAGGTCTAGAAACAAGTTCCCAGACCTTGCACCTTTTGAACTGATTAAGCTCTTCTTGCATTGCTTCAGTCCATTGTGGATCCAGTATTGCTTCTTCAAACTTCTTAGGTTCAACTTGAGACAGAAAGCTGGAGTAGATTGCTGCATTCATGTATCTGCTCCTGGTTTGTACTCCTTGTCTTGGATCTCCAATAATCTGCTCTACTGGATGATCTCTAAGATGCCTATTGGCTGGAGGCATCCTAACTTCTGGTTGAACCTCTTCAGCATCTCCATCATGATGTATTCCTTGTACTTCATCAGCAATTGGCACAGGTAGTTCTCCCCCTGGACAACAGCCACTGTCTTCTACTTGCTGTCTTGAAGCAGGTACTTCTTCTATAGTAAGCTTGTCCATCTTCTTTGTTAAACCTGTGGGGCTGCATACAGTACTAGACAACTCATTGTTAATAAGTTTAGTCCCATCAAAAACTACATGCACAGATTCTTCTACAACTTGTGTAGACAAGTTGTAGACTCTATAAGCCTTACTATTATTGCTGTACCCAACAAAACTTCCCTCTTGGGACTTTGCAGCAAACTTAGTTAAGTAAGACTTCTCATTGTTAAGTATGAAGCATTTGCAACCAAAGATCCTGAAGTAGGATAGGTTTGGTTTCCTGCCTTTCACAACTTCATAGGGGGTCTTGTTAAGCCTTTTAGTGATGGTAGCCCTATTTATAACATGGCATGCAGTGTTGACTGCTTCAGCCCAGAAATACTCTAGCTGTGATGTATCACTTAGTAGGGTTCTACCAGCCTCTATCAAGGTCCTATTCTTCCTCTCAGCAATGCCATTTTGCTGAGGTGTTCTAGGTGAAGAGAATTCTTGAAATATCCCAAAGTCTTCACAAAGTTTTGTCATGCTATCAGACTGAAACTCAGTACCATGGTCACTTCTAATCTTGACCACTGTACTGTCTAGTTCATTCTGAATTTGCTTGACAAAGCTATGGAAGACACTAGGTGTTTCAGATTTCTGTCTTAAGAAGAACACCCAGGAAAACCTTGAGTAGTCATCTACAACTACAAGGGTATAGACCTTCCTACCTAAGTTGTGAACTAGCATTGGACCAAAGAGATCCAAGTGCAAGAGGTATAAACACCTCACAGCATCTTTGTTTTATATGCTTCTAAAGGTGGATTTAGTCTGCTTGCCCTTTTGACAAGCTGAGCAAATACCATCTTTAACACACTTAACTTGAGGACCATTCCTCACTAACTCTTTGCTAAAGAGTTTGCTAATAGTTTTGTAGTTAAGATGGGCTAGCCTCTTGTGTCCATTTGACACAATGAGTGACTGTCTCATCAGCTACAAGACAAACTGGAGAACTATTGTTCTCAATAATATATCTAGGCAGTAGACATTCCTCTTCCTATAACCTGTCAAAATGATCTCTTGATCACTTGACCTCTTGATATGACAACCATTTTTAACAAATGAGATGTCATACCCTACATCACTTAATTGACTTATACTTATTAGGTTGTGTTTCAACCCTTTAACATAAGCCACTTGAGTAATGACAACCAAGTTGCTAGAAATGTTACCAAATCCTTTGATGATTCCTTTTTCAGAACCACCAAAGGTGACTTTTGGACCATCTTTTATTGGTATGTAGTCCTTCAGTAATCCTCTAGTTCCAGTCATATGTCTGGAACATCCACTGTCCAAGTACCATGTTGGGGTATGGCCACTTGGACTCACCTGCAAAACAGATTAATGAACCTTAGAACCCAAAGAATTCTTGGGTCCTTGGTACTTGTTAGTTTGCAATCTGACAAAGCTACCTATTGGCTTTCCAACAGGTAGTTTGGTACTCACTTTGGCACTAGCATTGTGCCAACAGTCTACTGCAAAATGGTCAACTTTGCCACAGCACCAACATTCAAACTTATTGTACCTTTGCTTAGGTATAGTCTTTGCTGTCTTATCTACAGCAGACTTGTTGAATGTTGGTGCTTTTCCCTTGGACTTGGGCTTGGACTGCTCAGTCCTTGCAGGTCTAATAAAACCCAATCCAGCCTTGCCTTTATGATGAACAAATTCATCAATTAAAGGTAACACTGACTTAGGTTTAGAAAACCTAGCAACAAGCTCTCTCTCTCTTTCTGAAGATTGATCTCCAGACTCTTGATTTGATCATTCTTAAAGGTGATAGTCCCCATCTGAATCACTGTTATGTGTTTCAGCCTGGCTATCTCATTAAGCTTTTGACCAAATTGCTTCTCAAAATCTGTTACAGCAGCTTTTAGATCAGCAATTTCCATTGTTTGACTTTTGGCTAGGGTCTTGCTTTTCTTGTAAGCTTGCAACAGCACTTTATATTCATCTATAAGCTGATGAATATCATCCTCAGACTCAGATACATTCTCATCACTTGATGATGATGAATCTGATTCTGAACTGGAACAAGAAACTGAACTTAGAGTTGAACTTTGTACCTTACTAGGTCCTGGCTGCTCCAGGATTTTGTCACTCTCAGTCAATGCCATCAGTCCTTGGCACTGACAGTCTTCTTGTTCATAAATAGACTCCATTCTCTACATGAATTCTTCTTCTTCTTCTTCAGCAAACAGCCCTATGTAAGCTTCAGCCTCAGACTCAGTTTCTGAAGAAGAGATATCTGATAGAGTCTTCTCCTTCTTGGCAACAAAAGACTTTTCTTTCTTGCCTTTGAAATAAGTCTTTTCCTGTCACTAGAGTCTTTCCTCTTTTCAGGACAGTCTGCAATAACATGGCCTTGTCTATTGCAGCAATAGCACACTATCTTAGAACCAGTTGCCTTGCTAGATTTTGTCCTCTTCCTGTCCTTCTTTGAAGCCTTTTTATCCTGATAAAAATCTTCTTTTTCTTTTGAAGTAGAGGGTCTTGTCCTCCACTGTTTCTTCTTCAAGAATTTCTGAAAGTGTCTAGTGAAGGCAGCAAAGTCTTCATCACTTTCACTGCTTTCAGACTTTGTGCTGACTGACTCATCTGTCTCTGATTCAACTACCTTTGGAGGTGGAGTTGGTGACTTATTCCTGCACTTTCCGGAGGCTTCTGTCTTGAAAGCTACTGTTCTTTCCTTGTGCTCAGTACTTGTTGATTTCTCCTCCTCTTTTCTCACTGTCAACTGCATCTCATATGACAACAATTTGCCAAACAGTATAGGTGGAGGAATTTCTCCCAACTTAGCTATTTCTCTAATGGCACAGATCTTGGTGTCCCAATCTTTGGTTAGGGACCTTAGGAACTTGTCATTTAGTTCATAGTTACTGAACTCTCTTCCATAAGACATGAGTTCATTCACTATTCTGTAGAACTTCTTATAGCATTCAGTTATGCTATCACACTTTCCTTGTCTAAAACTTTCATACTCCTGATTTAGCAAGGATTTTCTATTTTGTCTAACTTCTTCAGATCCCTCCATATACACAATAAGAGTGTACCACATCTCTTTGGCTGTCATATAGTGTATAAGATTCTGAAAAGTTGCATCATCAATGGCACTCACTATTATGTTTTGTGCCCTCTTGTCCATGGTGGCTAGGACAATCTCATCCTTAGTCATCTCAGAGAAATCCTTTGGGGTTCTCTGATTTGCATCTAGAACAGATATCTTCATGGGCACATAAGGCCCTTCCTTTACTGTGATGTAGATTTTAGGGTCTGAGGCCTCCATAAACAGCCTTACCCTTTCCTTCCAAATCCCAAAGATTTCCTTTCTGCATATAGGTAATTTCATGGAACTCAATTCCTTGTGATTCTCAGAAGAACCCATGTTTCTTGATTTTCTTGAATCTGTAATTTGCCTTAGACTGAATCTGCCAATCAGGATCTCCCCAGACTGTTAGTCCTTTTTGAGGAACCTCGCTTTGATACCACTTGAAAGAAATAGTACCTAAACACCTAGAGGGGGGGTGAATAGGTGACCTAATCCTTTTTGAACTTTAATGGCAGCAATCAGTTATATCACAGAATTCTAACTACTTTTGTACAGCAATTACACAAGCATTCACAATCACAGCACAATCACAGCAGACACAATGTTTTATAGTGGTTCCCCAAGCATTGGGTACATCCACTTTCCCCCTTCGCCTATCTAGCAGTGTACTAGATTCGGCCAAACTTCTCCACTAGCTCAGAACCCAAATTGGTTCCTACACCTCAGGCCCAAGGCCCTATACCTCAGCTTTTCCCAAAGCCTACACTCAGCCACAAAGGCCTACACTCAGCCAATCAAGGCCTACACTCAGCCAACAAGGCCTACACTCAGAGATTTCAATCTCCTACACTCAGGCTCTCAAGCCCTACCCTCAGCCTTTATAATTACAGGCTTACAATTCACTCAGATCCAAAGGATCCTACAAGTTAAAAATGAATTACAAATGTTAACTCAACAACTCAGAAACAAGAGAGGGGAGTTGAGAGTTTCTTGATGAGTTCTTGGAAGAACTCAGCTGGATTCAATCTAACTTAGCTTTCTTCAAAGCTTCTTGAGTAGAACTGAATAAGAATGAATCCTCATGCAGTTGATCCTTGATCTCTGCTTCTTAAGATCCAGAATATATCTGAACCCTTCTTCTCAGCCTAGTTCCAAAGGCTGATTTCTTGGATGGAGCCCTCTCTCTCCAACTTCTTAGATCTGCACAACTAGATCTTCTTGATTTGATACTTGATCAATAACTCTGTGAACCACTTTAATAACTTGTTCAACAACAATCTGATCCACCTTTATAACCACCGTTTTTGTAAACTGTATGAGCCTATTTATAGGCCTTCTCCATGGTAACCGGCTGCTCCGGTCCATAACTGAATTCTAACATCTCTGACAGGTGTTGTAGACCGGCTGGAACGACAGCTGTCAAGTCATCCAATCAATTCTTGAAAATCTCTAACTGTCTGAAAGTGTCGATACTTTCTGTCTTTAAGTGTCGACACTTATAGACCAAGTGTTGACACAAGTTGTGTAAATGTCGACACAAGTCTACAAGGTGTCGACACAATTCCTTGTGTTGTAGATACTATGTCTCGACACAGATTCTTCTTCAGGTGTCGACACCAAAATTGAGTGTCGACACAAGTACTTGATCTTCTATCTTTTGTTGAATTCTTCTAAGTGTCGACACATCTCCTTTGTGTCGACACATCTTCATGTGTTGAATCTGTTAAGTGTCGACACTGCTTCTTGGTGTCGACACATAGTCTTCTATGTTGATACTTGCTGAGTGTCGACACAGCTCCTTGTGTCGACACTTGATTCTTCTGTTGAGACTTCAGCTGAGTGTCGACACATTCCCTTAGTGTCGACACTTGTACTTAGAATATTTGATGATCTTGCTGTTCTTTGCTAAGTGTCGACACAGCTCCATGTGTCGACACTTTCTTCAAGTGTAGAGTCTTCAGCTGAGTGTCGACACATTGTTCTAGGTGTCGACACTTACTTCATGTGTTGACTCTTCTGTTGAGTGTCGACACATTGTTCTTGGTGTCGACACTTTAACTTAGTTTCTGCTGACTTTTGCTGAGTGTCGACACAGCTTCACTGGGTGTCGACACAGCTCCTTATGTCGACACAGCTTCTCTGCACTTTTCTTCACTGAGTGTCGACACAGCTCCTTGTGTCGACACTTTCTGTCTGGTGTCGACTCTGTATCCCAGGTGTCGACACAATGACTCCAAGTGTCGACACTGCTTGTCTGGGTGTCGACACAAGTCTTCTTAAGTGTCGACACTTTCCCTCTGGGTGTCGACACATGGACTTAGAAACTTTTTGCTTCAGTCCAGTAATTACTTAACCCGCACAAGTAAACTCAACATACATCAAATACATTTTGATGTATATCATTGAGTTGGGTGAGGCTTCTTCAAATCAGGTACATTTAACCAATGTACCCAACAATCTCCCCCTATTTGGAGAAGTCATAACCCTTAGTCAATGATATACACCATTTATAATTAAAATTATAAAATGATGTAAAGCAAGATTATATTCAGCAGGGTAAACATAAACATGTATTAATTTCACATGTATACAAATTCATCATTTCAGAACAAATAAAAAATAGACATAGACACATTCACAGAACAAACATGAAATATATTGATCATATATTGTTCTTACATTTGTCTTATACATTTTCAGTAGTTCACAAAAATATTTTACATTCAAAAGATTACAAAATAATCTTCAAGTAAATTCTTAACCTATTTCTGTTCCGGTTCCTTGATAACTATTCCTTTGCTAGCTTGGACTTTAGCTTGGACAGGAGCATCAGCAGTTTCAGCATCAGCAGGCTTCTTGCCTTTCAGATCTTTCTTTTTAAGCTCTTCAACTTTGATCTTCTGCCTCTCAAAATAGTGATATGGCTTTGGAAAGTACTTGCTAGGCTCCTGAGCTGTAGGAGGTAGCTTTCCCATCTTTGCCTTCCTTCTGTATTGAATAATGACCTCTTGTCTAGATTCATGCATTCTCCATTCAGCTTCAAAGAACCACTTGTTCCTGTCATGAGTGTTATCCTTGGCAGCTTTCCAGGCAGTTAATATTATGTTTCTAGAGGTAGGGCTCCACTGTTCAAAGTCTGGCCTTTGTTCTGCTTGTTCCCTAAGCCTCTTCTTAGACAACCTTGTCTCTTCCTCTTTCTGCAATGCCTCTTGCATGGCTTCTGATATAGGCTGAATAACCTTTTCAATATGAACATTGTCCTTGCCCCCAGATGGGTTGTACATGGTCTGTACCTCAGCATGAATCATTTCAAAATCTGGAGGTGGATAAATGACCTGAGCTACTTCTGGTTGCTCATCTCCAAGATAGGCAGGATTAATGCTAGATTCAGCAACATCATTGTCATCACACAGAGGAGGATACCCAAGTGTAGCTCTGATGGAATTTGATATCCACTTAGCATGGTCAGAGCTTGCCTTGACTAACACTCTCTCCCCCTTTATGACTTCTCTAGCCATATGATCTCTAACATCATCCTTTTGAAATCTGATTTGACTATCCAAGTATCTGATTCCATCTTTAAAGAATGGTTTGAGCTTTTGAAGTTGGTCAGATATGGCTTTCTGGGAGGCTTGGATAGCAGTCTTAACAGCAGAAATTTCTTCTTGAAAGGCTTTGTCAAATTCAGCTTTAATAGTAGCATTGGAAGTAGAAGGTTCAGCAGCCTTGTTCTTTAACTCAGTGACAATAGCATTATGGGGAGCAGTCAAATTGTCATTCATTCTTAGCTGATTTTCAAGCACATACCCTTGCTTCAATGTTATGTCATCCACTTGGGCCTTTATCTTTTCCTGGTGTGTTGCTAAGTACACCACTGCATTACCATCTTTGTGGAAGCATTCAGTCATCTCCTTCTTGTTAAGGTTCATTTCAAACCTGATTGATTTTATATCTTGGGCAATATCAAACTGGAGTGACTTTTGCCCTTCATCTACATATTTCTCTATGGCCTGTCTTTGCTCATCCAACTTGATTTGCATTGCCACCATCAGTGCACTATAATCAAAAGCTGGGGCTTGCTGAACTATAGGCTGTGGAGCAACAGTTTGGAGAGCCTTTTTATAACTCTGGCTCCTTCTTTTGAAGACATAAATTTTCTTTTTCCTAGCCCTTGCAGCCTCCTCATCTTCAGAGGCAGAGGTGTTGGCTATATCCACCCTCTCCTTAGGGCTTGGAGGCTTCTCTTTCTGCACTTCAGGTGCCTTCTCAGTTTCCTGCCTTACAGGCTCTTCCATAATGTGCATTTGCTCCCCCTCAGCAGCAGCATTATCTCTTTCAGCAGCATCCTTGTCCATGTCATAGTCATGTTGATCTAGATTTAAAAATAAATCCTCCATAGTGTATTCTTGTGGTGATGGAGCTGGAGGAATACTAGGTTCTTCAACCACTGAATCAGGAACCACTGCTTGAACAACAGATGTGTCTTCTTTGGCAGCATCTGAGACTTGGCTATCCAGCTGAGTTTGCTGATGAACATCAGACAAATCAGCATCTTCTATAAGAAATTCTAAAGTATTTAGGTCAGTGAGTACCTCTAGTATGATGGCGGTGGCTTGTTCACTTTCCAGTGTAGAGGGTTCTTCTACAACTGGAAGCTCCCCCTGGCTTTGATCCTTGTGGATGGGGCTAGCTTGAGGCAGCTCCCCCTGGATCTCAGCAACCTCTTGAGGAGCAGGAGTCTTTTCAGCGGGCTCTTCCTCATGGTCATCTGGAGTGAAGACAACCTGTTCTTCACTATCAGAACTGCTAGTGGACTCTTGTGCCACTGGAGCAGTCTTCCTTTTCTTCTTAGGTGGAATTTCTTTCTCAGGAACTAGTTTCTCAGGGGTTGGCATTTCTTTTGACAACACCCTGTCCCATCTTAAAAACAACCTCACGTCCATTTTCATCATGTGGTTTATTTTACTTCCAGCAGCAGTACTCATTACTTCAGCTATTACACCAGCAAGATAAAGACTAATGATTCTGCCCAGGTTGGGCTTCTTCAAGCTCTCCTTAATCTTCTCATAAACTACTATAGACCATTCTGTTTTCAGAGTAAAGATTATCCTTGTCATTATTCCAAACATATAGGCAGACACTCTGTCATGCCCTCCTGGCTTGCTGAGTAACACTTTTCCAACAATTTCAGACATGAATTTGTCTTGGCTGTTCATGCCTTTCCTGTTAAAAACAGAACCTATCTTCATCTTAGGATCAAGTCCACACCAGGTTAGAGCTTCCCTGGTCCTAGATGCAGTAACTTCATCTTCCTCTTGAGTTCTTGGCAGCTGTAGAATCTTCCTCAGACTCTTTGGTGATACCTTGACCTTCGTTCCATGAACTCTGGATTTGATTCTGTATCCAGATTCATCCACTTCAGCTCCATTTAGGAATTCAAGAACCTCCTTCTTTCATATCTTTGTAGGTTCAGAAACTAAATACTCTAACCCTGAATCTGCGACTAGGGTTACGACAGACTTGATTTCTTGATCTGCATCACTGAAAGCGTCGCGCACCAGCTCATATCCTTCGTTGACGTTCTCCTCAAGCTTAGGCGCCATTAGGGTTTGTAGAATTTGTCTTGAGAGAAGAGAGGTGTCGACACTGAAGTTTGGTCTCGAAACTTTGAAAGCGTGTCGACAAACTACGACAAAACCCTATTTATACCTTTCTGATTTTGAAGATGAACAGGCGGGACAGCGAACTTAAAATGTGGCGACACTGGCAATAAGTGTCGACACTGACTTATAATGTCTCGACACATATGTGTCGACACAAGTTTAGTCAACAGATTTTATGTGTCGACACTTGTTTATGTGTCGACACAACATAACTCGACACATTGTCGAGACTTTACATAGAAAATTATGAGTAAAGCTTAAGTGTCGACACCACATTGGATTTATCGACACCTACTTGACATGTGTCGACACTAATATTCTGAAGTGTCGACACCAACTTCCTAGATGTGTCGACACCTATTTCCTGAAGTGTTCCCACTAGCTGGCAGGGCTGTAGGCACACCTGGGGGGTAAGGGAGAGAGTTTGGAGTTTGGAGAGAGTTTGGATATTTTGCAGGACCCCGAGTGATGCTCGACCCCGGGTAGACTCGCTGTCAGGCTCCCACTAGCTGGCAGGGCTGTAGGCACACCTGGGGGGTAAGGGAGAGAGTTTGGAGTTTGGAGAGAGAGTTTGGATATTTTGCAGGACCCCGAGTGATGCTCGGCCCCGGGTAGACTCGTTGTTAGGCTCCCACTAGCTGGCAGGGCTGTAGGCACACCCGGGGGGTAAGGGAGAGAGTTTGGAGTTTAGAGAGAGAGTTTGGATATTTTGCAGGACCCCGAGTGATGCTCGACCCCGGGTAGACTCGCTGTCAGGCTCCCACTAGCTGGCAGGGCTGTAGGCACACCTGGGGGGTAAGGGAGAGAGTTTGGAGTTTGGAGAGAGAGTTTGGATATTTTGCAGGATCTCAAGTGATGCTCGGCCCCGGGTAGACTCGCTGTCAGGCTCCCACTAGCTGGCAGGGCTGTAGACACACCTGGGGGGTAAGGGAGAGAGTTTGGAGTTTGGAAAAAGAGTTTGGATATTTTGCAGGACCCTGAGTGATGCTCGGCCCCGGGTAGACTCGCTGTCAGGCTCCCACTAGCTGGCGGGGCTGAAGGCACACCTGGGGGGTAAGGGACCCCGAGTGAAAGATATAGTACCTAAAAACCTAGAGGGGGGGGTGAATAGGTGACCTAATTCTTTTTGAAACTTTAATGGCAGCAATCAGTTATATCACAGAATATATACTACTTTTGCACAGCAATCACACATGCATTCACAATCACAGCACAATCACAGCAGACACAGAGTTTTATAGTGGTTCCCCAAGCTTTGGGTACATCCACTTTCCCCCTTCGCCTATCTAGCAGTGTACTAGATTCGGCCAAACTTCACCACTGTCTCAGAACCCAAACTGGTTCCTACAGCTCAGGCCCAAGGCCCTACAACTCAGCTTTTCCACAAAGCCTACACTCAGCCACAAAGGCCTACACTCAGCCAACAAGGCCTACACTCAGCCACCAAGGCCTACACTCAGAGATTTCAATCTCCTACACTCAGGCTCTCAAGCCCTACCCTCAGCCTTTATAAATACAGGCTTACAATCACTCAGATCTAAAGGATCCTACAAGATAAAAATGATTTTACAAATATTAACTCAACAACCCAAAGACAAGAGAGGGGAGTTGTGAGTTTCTTGATGAGTTCTTGGAAGAACTCAGCTGGATTCAATCTAACTTAGCTTTCTTCTAAGCTTATTGAAAGTAGAACTGAATAAGACTGATTCCTTCTGCAGTTGATTCTTGACCTCTGCTTCTTAAGATCCAGAATGAATCTGAATCCTTCTTCTCAGCCTAGTTCCAATGGCTGATTTCTTGGATGGAGCCCTCTCACTCTCCAACTTCTTAGATCTGCACTTGAACAGCTAGATCTTCTTGATTTGATCCTTGATCAATAACTTGAACAACTCTGTGAACCACTTTTTGAATTGCTTCAGCAACTTCTTCAACAACAGTTCCTGTAGACTGTATGAGCCTATTTATAGGCCTTCTTCATGGTAACCGGCTGGTCTGGTTCATAACTGTCTTCTGACATCTCTGACAGGTGCTGTAGACTGGCTGGAACGGCAGCTGTCAAGTCATCCAGTCAGTTCTTGAAAGTTCTCTAACTGTCTGATAGTGTCGAGACTTTTTGTCTTTAAGTGTCGACACTTATAGACCAAGTGTCGACACAAGTTGTGTAAGTGTCGACACAAGTCTACAAGGTGTCGACACAACTCCTTGTGTTGTAGATACTATGTCTCGACACAGATTCTTCTTCATGTGTCAACACTGAAATTGAGTGTCGACACAAGTACTTGATCTTCTATCTTTTGCTGAATTCTTCTAAGTGTCGACACATCTCCTTTGTGTCGACACAACTTCTTGTGTTGAATCTGTCAAGTGTCGACACTACTTCTTGGTGTCGACACATAGTCTTCTATGTTGATACTTGCTGAGTGTCGACACATTGCTTTGGGTGTCGACACTTCTTCTTCTTGTTGAGACTTCAGCTGAGTGTCGACACATTCCCATAGTGTCGACACTTGTACTTAGAATAATTTGTTGATCTTGATGTTCTTTACTAAGTGTCGACACAGCTCCTTGTGTCGACACTTTCTTCAAGTGTTGAGTCTTCTGTTGAGTGTCGACATATTGTTCTTGGTGTCGACACTTACTTCAAGTGCTGACTCTTCTGCTAAGTGTCGACACATTGTGCTGGGTGTCAACACTTACTTCAAGTGCTGACTCTTCTGTTGAGTGTCGACACATTGTTCTGGGTGTCGACACTTGTACTTAGTCTCTGCAGACTTTTGCTGAATGTCGACACAGCTCCAAGTGTCGACACTTTCTAGTGTAGACACAGTTCTTCTAGGTGTCGACACTGCTGTTAAGTGTCGATACTGCTTTACTGTACTTTCTTCATTGAGTGTCGACACAGCTCCTTGTGTCGACACTTTTTGTCTGGTGTCGACTCTGCATCCCAGGTGTCGATACAATGACTCCAAGTGTCGACACTGCTTGCCTGGGTGTCGACACAAGTCTTCTTAAGTGTCGACACTTTCCCTCTGGGTGTCGACACATGGACTTAGAAATTTTTGCTTCAGTCCTGCAAATACTTAACCTGCACAAATAACTCAAAAACACATCAAATACATTTTGATGTATATCATTGAGTTGGGTGAGGCTTCTTCAAATCAGGTATATTTAACCAATGTACCCAACACCGAGTGCTGCTCGGCCCCGGGTAAACTCGCTGTCAGGCTCTCACTAGCTGGCAGGGCTGTAGGCACACCTGAGGGGAAAGGACTAGCTCAGCGTGTACAAGAGGATACAGAAGATACGGCTTTGTTGTTTCACGATATCACGAGAAATTATGTACTAGCTGTAAGTAATGGTATGAGGGCAATTCAGTAGCAGTGAGCCAAAGGGTATCGAGTGATTCAAAAGGTTCAGAAAGGTCAGGGAGAGATTGATGCTCCAAGCGCAGATTTCAGTTTCTCTCAAAAAAAATTTTTGGGTCGGCTCTCACTCGCCGGATACGTTGGGTTGGATGATTCTTTCCGAGCTTGTGCCAAGCTCGAAAAGAGCGGGGATTGTGTACAACCCCGTAGCCGGGCGAGTGGGACCCTCCCCAAATATCAGCCTAGGGGCGTGTTTTGGGCGACGAGTTGGTGCGACCCCGTTCGAGAACGTGCGGGTCCTCGTGAAAAAAGGGGTGTGTGCAATACGTTTGGCCATGGTTTTGAGGTGGGGCTCGGGTAAAACAGCAAGGGGGGGAAGAAATAAAAAAAGAGAAAAGAGAAAGGGGAGAGAGAGGGCTGGGGACACAGGGAAAATAAAAAAGAAAAATAGAAGCGGGGTAGGGCGGGGTTACAGCAGCAAGCGGAGGAAGAAAGAAATAGATGCAGGGAGAAATCGGGGGAACCCTAGCCGCCGCCGATCTGGAGCCCAGCCGCCGCCGCCCCTTCCTCTCTCTCTCTCTCCCGTCGCTGGCGAGGCTAGGGCACGGCCGCCCCTTCCCCTCTCTCTCTCCCGTCGCCGGCAAAGCAGCAGCCCGGCCGCCTTCCCCCTCTCTCTCCCGTCGCCGGCAAGGCTAGGGCACGACCGCCCCTTCCTCTCTCTCTCTCTCCCGTCGCCGGCGAGGCTAGGGCACGGCCGCCCCTTCCGCTCTCTCTCTCTCCCGTCGCCGGCGAAGCAGCATCCCGGCCGCCCCATTCCCGCTCTCTTCCGTCGCCGGCAAGGCAGCAGCCCGGCCGCCCCTCTCCTTCTTTTTCCCGGCCTGAAGCAACCCCAACCCGGCCGGCCCTCTCTTCTTCCCGACCTGGAGCAGCAACCACACCCCGGCCGATCCTCTCTTTCTCCCGGCCTGGAGCGAGGCTCGGCCTGGAGCGGGGCTCGGCCTGGAGCGAGGCTCGGCCTGGAGCAAGGCTCGGCCTGGAGCGAGGCTCGGCCTGGAGTGGAGATCGACCACAGACGCGGCCGCACGCAGCAGAATCGACCCGGAGCTCCTCTCCCGCCCCCGCCGCCAAGCACGTGACAAGGGTAACGATGTTTCAACTTGGGCAGGTGAAGCCTTCAGTTTACATATTTGCATGGAAGCCCCTCTCCACAATGGGTGGGGGAAGGGAGCTTTCCGACGGGTTGACGTGTACGTCCCCGCAGTTAATTGCATTAGTGCCCGGAAGCGTGAGTACGGGTTTAGGCATGCTGTATGAAGCCCATCCGGACGTGTGAGCCGGATTGGTGATGTTCTGGGGTTCCGGGAGAAGACTCCGAGGAAGTTGTTTATTTGGCCGCTTGCAGGGAATGCGCTCCGTAGCCCCAAAAAAGGGGTGTGTGCAATACGTTTGGCCCGCTTAAATTAGTCGACCGATGACTAGTTGGCCGCCGCTCGTCGAGACGTTGGCGTACAGGTGTTGCAGTACCAGGCGGGGAGTAGCGGGCTTAAGCTCAAACTTGTGTTGGCCCTCGAAGGCCTTTTTGTTTATATTTCCGGCCTGCGTGCCGAGTATGGAATTTATATTCCTGTAATATTTTTCATATCTGTGATGCTCTGAGAATGTAGCTTACTCCTCCTGTCTTGGGCGAGCGGTGTGTTCGTGAACCGCTCCCCCCGTGTGGGCCCCGAGGAATAGATGTCGGGAAGCCCCTGATGGCCCGTTGTCATCCTTCCATAATAGCGGAGTTCCGCTGTTAGCGGACCAATTGGGGCTGTGTAGAGTAGGGCTGCTGGGCGGTTTTGTGCCAATAGTAAAGCGGGTGGGGAACATTTTACATAGACCCGAGGTGGCACCTCTAGTTAAGGAGTGGATCTTGAGATCCTCCTCAGATGTTCCGGTCGGCCAAGAGATCCCTCCGAAGATGTCTTAGCTCAACCCTTGGCTTGGGAGGGGAAGAGTTAGTTAGTCTTCCGGGTATGCGGCGGGTCCTCCACGCTGAGACCTTGGGTCTGTCCCTTGTGTTCCTAGTCTTGTGCCTAGATCGTTCGCTTGAGGGTAGTAGGTGCGCGGTCACCCCTTCCCCAAGGGTAGAACTCCACAGGAGACCGGATTTCCGGTTTCAACACCAGGCAAAGCCAATATGGTGGCAGATGCCTTGAGTAGAAAATACTCTAGGCAAGGGAATTGGATCGAAGCTCATGATGAGCGGTTGGTGTTGGACTAGGAGTCCCTCAGCTTGGAGTGCGTAGCAAGGGACGAGTCTAGCATGGCTCGGTTGAACTGGATTGAAATACAGAACGATTTGTCTGATCATATTCGGGAAGCGACCCATTTGGATGATGAGTTCCAGCCATACGTGGTGGAAGCTCAAAAGTGCGAGAGTAGCACGTGAGAGATAATTGATGGGATTCTAAGGAGGGACAGAAGGATCTGTATACCGCAGTTCGGCAAGCTCCGTGAGGAGTTGATGTTTGAGGCTCACTTCACAAAGTACTCCATTCACCCAGGCAGTACAAAGATGCACTTGGATATGAAGAAATCCTTTTGGTGGCCTGGACTAAAGCAGGACGTAGCTTTGTACGTGAATCGATGCCAAACTTATGCCTTGGTGAAGGCCGAGTGTCAGAAGTCGGGCGGGTTCCTGAAGCCCCTTCCTATTCCCGAGTGGAAATTTGATGACATCTCTATGGACTTTGTTCATGGGTTACCTAGATCGCAGTAGGGTAACGACGCGATTTGGGTGATTGTGGATCGCTTAACCAAAGTGGCTCACTTCATCCCAAATCGGAAGGAGGACAGCGTGGAAAAGCTGATAGAGTTGTATGTTCGCAACATTGTGCGACTACATGAGATTCCTAAGAGTATAGTTAGTGATCGCGATGGACGTTTCACGTCTAAGAACTGGAGGATGGTTCAGAAGAGTCTGGGCGCGAAGCTCAAGTTCAGTACGACTTTCCATCCTCAAACTGACGGGCAAACCAAAATAACGAACCGTACTATGGAGGATATGCTGAGAATGTGCATTCTTTACTCCGGCAAGAAGTGGGAGGATCACCTCTTCATGGTAGAGTTCGCTTATAACAATAGTTACCAAGCAAGTATCAAGATGGCACCATACGAAGCTTTGTATGAGAGGCGGCATCGAACACCAATGTCTTGGAAAAAGGCAGGTGACACCAAACTTTTGGGAAAAGAAGTGATTGCTAATGCATGTGAGTTGGTGTGAACCATTCAAGAACACATGAAGGTGACTCAAGATCGGCAAGCAAAATATTTTAATGCTCGCCACCGGAAACTGGACTTCACGGTAGGCGACTGGGTCTATCTAAAGATCAAGCCGTTCAAAGGCGTTTCGCGCATTCGCCGACTCAAGAAGTTGAGTCCAAGGTTTTTGCGACCTTTCGAGGTTATAGAACGGGTGGGAGAAGCAGCGTACCGGTTGGCGTTGTCCGCAGAGCTGAGTGGATTACACAACGTCTTCCATGTCTCCGTCTTGAGGAAAGCCTTAGTAGCGGCTAGTGTGGTGATCGAATCGGCATCAGTGCCGATAGAAGAGGACTTGAGGATGCGAGTTTGTTCAGTTGCTACAGTGGATTCAGAAATTCGGCAATTGTGGAACAAAGAGGTCAAACTCGTAAAAGTCTGATGGGACAAATGTGGTCGTGAGGAGCTCTTTTGGGAGCGAGAACAAACCATGCTGGAGGAGTATCCAGAGTTTTTCCGTTCAGGTATCATTTAAGTTTTATGTACCTTTTACTTTCTGTAATTTCGGGACGAAATTCTTTTAAGGGGGAGAGAGTTGTAACGCCCTAAAATTTGAAAGAGGGATGGACAACGTTCAGAGCCAAGTTTGGGTCTTGGTGAGGGTTACACGGCCTGGGACACGGGCGTGTCCAAAGCCGTGTCGTACTCGGGTTCGACGAAGAACTCGGGTGGTCGACGAACTACGCTCGACGAAGTGTCGAGACAGTGAACACGGCCTAGGACACGGGCGTGTCCATGACTGTGTCATGTTCGGGTTCGATGATTTTCGTGTGGTCGACGAAAATGCTCTCGACGATCGTTGAGAGGACGAACACGACCTGAGACACGGGCGTGTCCCAGGCCGTGTCCTGCTCGGGTTTTTAGCTGGGCCGTGTGAGGGGATAAACACGGCCTGGAGCCCATGCGTGTTCGTATATGACACGGGCGTGTCAAATGTGACACGGGCGTGTTGAGTACACGTGTTCTCCTCGGGTTGTGTTTGGTCCTGTGTCGATGGAGGAACACGCCCAGGCACACGGGCGTGTACTGCGTGACACGGGCGTGTTTCGCAGACACACCCTATGACACGCCCAGGGAGGGCGTGACAGGGGGGCGTGTAAGGTGATTTTTGGCCAATTTTATGGAAACCTGTAAAAACAGAAGGAAGCGTTAGTGACAATAATATTTATATAATAAAGATCAAAATAAGCATATAAGGCAAGATTGGTGCCTTCAAAACTGGAAAATGCGAAAATAATTAAGGGTACAAAATGCATTATCAAATTCCCCCAAGCTTAGGATTTGCTTGACCCCAAGCAAAAATATAAAAACTAGATAACCATAAAATAAGACTAATTAAAAATTTCTAATTATGCCTACACAAGTACTATGCGAAATTCTAAGTAGGGAAAATATGAAACGTGAATCTAAAACAATTATTTAGGTATGGTTTAACTTTTATAAACTTTACTTAACGAAAATAAATCATCCAAAACTTTGATGAAATTCTTTAAATAGATTTAAGCAAAGCAACGAAAATGAAAAAACGCATTGAGTTATTACTAGATCCAAGCAACGTATTATAATTATATCAATTAAATAACAAAAATCTAAGTTTAAATCCAAAACCCGTGTCCTGATCTGGGTGCGAAGGTTTCGGCGTCGATTGAGGCACACGACCTTGGATACGGGCGTGTCTCAAGCCGTGTTCAGCCCAGGAATTTTGGTTTTAAGTGTGAATCGTGCCCATTTGTTTCTTTCTTTTAGGATCTGATGGTTCAGGGATGTCCTGGCTGAGTTATATCCGGGAATAGGGTTTGAAACCTTCATTTCTTCTTCAAGTTTCTCTTTCTAAGGTTTTAGAGAGAAGAGAGAGCAAGGAAGAAGGTGAAGGAGAGATCCGGCTACCGGAGAAGCTTCGGAGCCCCAAATCGCGAGCCGAGTCCAAATCCGCGGAGGCAAGTCCGTTGCGGTGGTTTTCATCCGACTAAGTTCCCATGGCTAGGAAGAGGGTCCGTAAGGTAACGACACCTCTCCTCTTGGTTTTTAGGATGTGTGCTTAGCATCTTTTCTTTCAAGCTTTTGGGCACCAAATCTCTCAAATGAGAGGGGTTTGGGTCGCCATGGTTCAAGAGAAACCTCCGGGTCGATTGAGTCCGCCCCGACATGATTTTGCATTAGAGATCCGCTCCGTCAGTGGATTAGGCATTGTGGGTGAAGCCGTAGTCGCGATCGTTAGTCCGACTCGGTGATGTTGCATAGCGAGCCTTAAGGATTTTGTAGAAATCCGTTGCGGCAAGATGCCGTTTGTGATGTTTGTGTTTTCCCCCCTTTTCTTGAGTGAGTACGTGTAGTCGGAACCGGACAAGGTTAGCTCCGCAATGACGGTAGATGGTTTCCTTGGTGGACAAGGTTAGCTCCGCATTGACAGTAGATGTTTTCCTTGGTGCGCGGGGACGTTGCAGTACAAATGATGAATTAGGGTGTGAATGATTATGGATTGTGATGTGCTAAGGCGCGGCTTTGTCTCCGTGGTCGGCTGGCTATCCCATGACGTGCAAGTCATGTGGGGAGAGTGTTCCGTCGAGACTAGTCCCCTTCTATGAGATTGACGAGAACGCCAAGCATGGGGCAAGCCCGGGCAATGAGGCTATGAGCGGGTGGGGTCCAACAAGGGTTCTTATAATCAGTCAGTGTGTGAGACGGAATCCTGACGCGAGAAGTCAGAGCTTGTAGGCAAGCCCGGGTCTAAGAACCATGAGCGGGTGGGGCCTTGACAAGAGTTCCGTGTGGCGGCTTGTATGTCGTTGGGGAAATTGGAAGTACCCAGATGTTATGATGGTGTGCTAGTTGCATACGCAATAGGGTGCCTTGGGTGAAACCCTGGTTTTGCATACATGCTGCATAGTAGGCCCCTTTTTATTAAATGCTCAACATAGAAAACGTGTTTGTTGTTTGAGACATCCAAACTTGTTCTTTTAGAGCTATACTTGTTTTGTATATGGTATACGAAGTGCTGACTTGCATGTTGGAGGGGTACCCCAGGGTCCGTTAGGGGCGGCCGGGAGGAGATGTGTTTGTTACACAGTTTGAGGTCAGCCTTTGCTGACTCACGTTACAACCAATTTTTACAGGGCAAGGATCGCAATCCGGAGCTAGCTCACCGGCCAAAAATGCCTAAGCCTCACGAAGTGTTTCAAGTTTCGTATTAGCTCTATTTTGTGGCATTGTATGTTTGATGCTCTTATTTTTCCGGCTTGCATGCCGAGGTAGCGTGGGAGTGCTTTTGCACATTGATGTTGGATGTTATCTTTTTGAAGTGTTGAACTCTCTTTTGTTGTAAGGCCCTAAGGCCGTTTCGATACTCTTAAATGTGGATAGTTTCTGGTCTTGTTTGCTGTTTCTGCTGTTGTTTGGTATTGAGTTTTGAGATTGAGTAGTTAATATCATCTTTTAATGCTAAAGATGTTGCGTCTGTATGTTGTGGGGCCCCGACCGGACTCATATTATACGGTCATTACATGGGAGGTGTTACAACATCAACGCGCGCTCCCGTGTATGCTCTTCACCAAGCTTCGTGGACTTAGCTCTTTCCTCTTATTTTCATATTTAAGGCTTGTAACAGAGATGTGGTCTGTCACCATCCGAGTAATACAGTTGCTTGCAAACTGCAAGAAAAATTGTGAATTTAGACCCTACACATATTCAACGCGTGATTTTTCACCCTTTCCGGGTTTCCACGATAAAAAAACCTCTTGTCATTGTCGCTCGATCTCCTGTAACTGTTTGTGCGCCCGATCCAATTCGAAGCTAAGACGGTCCGATTTTACGGACCAGAGGAAAACCAGGCGACCCGCAACAAAACAATTGAATCTTGAAATAGTTGGACATAAAAAAGGGAGATGTTATATGTAGACCATTTTTGGCTATGTGCAGTTCAAAAATAAATGCAGACCAAACTAAAAATCCAAGTGTACCCGTGAACCTGTATAAGGCTTTGTTTGGCACAGCGTTTGGAGCTCTCCGTTTGGGAAAAACGCCACTGCACGACGGGTAACCAAATGACCGGCGGCGGCGTTTGCTCCGTTTGCACCCGCCTCACCATGAGAAATGGAGGAAAACGCAGGATTCCAACCGCGGCCTTCCCCCTCCGGTTCCAAAAGCGCTCCGTCTCTTCCCGCCGCCTGAGTCAAACGCCAAACCAAACGAAGCCTAAGTCTTGACGTGCACATAACTGTTATGAAATTGCTTGGTCAAATCCGACCTGCATATAATTAGGGGCCCAAAAGAAATCACACCATACTCAACTGCTACTATATATATAGGGGATTGTTAACCGCAGACCAAATATGGCTATTCGCAGATTATTACTATTCGCAGATCTAAAGATACTCAAAATTGTTATTCACAGAAATTATTGTTATTCGCAGACCAACATTAAAAGTAAAAAAATATATATCAAGGAGTACACCAGCAAGGGCATAGTTCATTACCATCAAAATTGAAGCCTACATCAATATATATATATAACCTGCATCAAAAAATCTGAAGCACCAACACCACAGCAATAATTAGACTCCTCACCTAAACTCTATAAAAGGAACACACAACTTTGTTCTTAATTTGTCTCACTTGTCTAATTCAAACAAACAAGAACTAATTCTCTTCTCCACGAATTTCACTGCTAAATAATTTGTTCTTAATTTTCTGCAGCTTTCCCCGCCTCCTCCTCCTCCTCACCCCCCACAACAAACAATGTCTATAACATAAAAAGGTGAAAATCAAAATCAATTCGCACCACCTTTGGAGGCGGGCAACTTCTGCATACCTGAAGCCTCACCCCGCCACCACCTCCGGCCGCTTCATGCAGCATCACATAAAAAAGGTGAAAATCAAAATCAATTCGCGCGCAGCGAACGATGACCTAGAGGGCACCACCATTACAGGCGGGCGACATCGGCGAGCCGGCGGTCTTCGTCGGCGAGCGGGCAGGCGACGTCGGCAAGCAGGTGGGCGACTTCGGCGAGCAGGAGGGCAACGTCGGGCTGGTGGCTGGGAAGATGCGAGAGAGGGGAAGCTGCGGAGCGCAGAGTGACGCAGGCGGGCAAAGTCGGGCGACTTCGGCAAGTAGTCGGGCGACGCAGGCGTGAGATCGAGGGTTGGGAGAGGGAGAGAGGGGAAGATGCGGAGGAAAGGATCGGGGGTGGGTTGCTGGGAAGAGTAAAGGAATTAGGGTTGGTTTGTGAATAAAGGTTTTCCAAAAAGAAGGGGAATATTTAACGTCTTTTAAAAGTGCCTTTTTTGATCTGCGAATAGCCATATTTGATTTGCGGTTAACAATCCCCTATATATATGCACTGTGATAAGGAGGCTGCACCATTTCTCTCCGTTACCCCACCTCGAGTCTTCTCAGCCGTCGCCCCCAAAACTCCACCATACTTCATCTCTTGCACTGGAAGTTTTCCATTCTGTTTCCGGCCCACGCGACCAGCCGCGCCCAGCCGCGCCCAAGCCACGCTTACGTCTTCAGAAACCTCGCCCCGAGCTTCTTCCCCCACATTTCTTCATCTCTTCCATTTCGAGCTCTCTCTTCGGTTTCTGGAAGCCTCGGCGACGCGCTGCACCCAAGACGACGAACCACATCATTTGCTTCCAAAGGATTCTTCGTCCGTCTTCCACAATTTCCACGGGTACGTTCTCCGAATTTCTCCTCCTTTCTAAGACGATCCTCATAGGTATGTTTTGCAAAGGGCATTTATTCTAGGGTTCTTCTAGCGCCCTGTAAGTTTAAGCTCACCCAGATACTTCTCCTCCACTAATTATTGTTCTTCCATCTAAAAGGAGGTCGCGGACAATGCTGGAACTATTTCATTCCTTTTAGTCAGGCCGTTGAAATTGTAAGCATAAATTTACCCTCCTCCTTCTCCCTTGTTCTACATGGACGCTTATTCTTCTCAGTAAAGTAATTTTTATGGCTGTTTCTTATATATTAAATTGTTTATACTCGATTTTTTTTGTCTAATGTAATGTTTATATTAGATATTTGATGTAATCAGCCTGAGCATTAGATCTTAAAAGCTTTAAATAGAACCTCTGTGATTGTAATTTGATATATGGAATGAATGTTAAGTCTTTTAGTACTCTTAGTTCTAGTCTCTCTTCCTTCATCTTCATCAAGATTCTTCTCCCTTATGTCATCTCTCTCCCCAGGGATCTCCCTCCTGAGCTCATATTCTCCAATTTTCTTATTCTCATCACCCATTGTGATTGTAACCTCGCATTTTGATCATTACATTTGGTGCTCTCATTGTCGACCTCACCCTTCCACAATGATTGAAGACATCTTAGCTATGATTGATACCTGCCAGAAACACATGGATGGTCATTTTCAACATGTCCTCAATGTCAAGAGACGACGATCCAATCTACACCATCAAGCTTTCTTGATCGAGCTCCAAGATTTCAGCAAGAAAGCGAAGGAACAAAGGGATGCTGCCTTTCAAAAGTTTAAATTAGTCACATGCGACTTAAAAAAAAATCAATAAAGCTCTATTAATTCTTTACACGCACCTCCACCATCATTGTCGACTATCCCAATGAAGATAATTGAATTGGAGTAGATTTGGATCAACGGAGCGACTTCAACAACTGATAAGTGTGGTTCATTGTTGCCAATTCACAGCAATGAGGTCAAGAATGACATTGACATATTTCTTGAAGAGCTTAATAGCAACGTCAAAAACCTCTTCATCATTCTTGGTGTTCTCCTTCCTTTTGGCATCATTCTTGAACCGAAGATGATTATTCATTCCACATGAGATTCTCGTGCAAGTCACTTTCACCAAATTCCTTAAGGTCTATGATCGTTTATCAATGGAGGAATAGACGAACCATTTTATTTCTGATCCGAGTGTTATTTTTAAAATTTCATTAAAACTTTGAGATCAATATATTGTTTTGATAACTAAACAATGTGGACGTCATCTTCATCGGATGATCGAATGAAGTGGCATTATATTATAATTGGTAGCTTGGTGCAATTATCCCGGGCATTAGATCTTAAAAGCTATAAATAGAGTCTTTGCGATTGTAATTAGAGATATGGAATGAATGTTTAGTTTTTTAGTCCTCTTTGTTATCGTCTCTCTCCATTCTTCTTCGTCAAGGTTCTTCTCCTTTACACCATCTCTTTCCCCATGAATCCTCTTGATATCATCTTCTCCATTAGTCTCATTCTCATAGGAACCACCCATCGTGATTGTAACCTCACATTTTGATCTTTACACCCGCCATTTTTTTTCTTCTAATTTAATGTTTAAGTGTTTAATTCCAATGATCCCCATAGTGAAGTCAAATGTATGTAAGAATGTATTCACACGTGTTCCACACACTCGTACACATATTTTTTGAGTATGAATTTCTCTTAGGACATCCAATGTGAACAGAATTGATTTGTCTTCATTCCATATTATAACCTACAAGTCATGCTTATAACAAATCGAAATTGCCTCGATACCAATCCTTAACAACCAAGCATCATCCCTGCACAGGTATGATCGACTCTCTTGTCTCTTCTTATCAACTTCTGACTTCATATGAGCATATTAGATGAAATTACTTTCCTACTCATCAACGTGTGGCATCCACTTCAATAGGTTACATATATCATACTCAACTCTCATTAATTTGATCTCATTTTTTTCATGTTCTCCTCATATTTCAATCACATTACTTTGTGTCAAAATAGACATCACACTCATTTTGTGTTGAGCATTCAAACTTTTGATATTTCCTATAGAATATACACTTTGGTATACTTAAAATTGTGTATTCATTCTATGATTTATAGTTTAAGGATATGTGGATGAGAAAGGTGTTCATATATTTGCTTTCCTTTGACTTTGTCAACACTTATCTTGGGATTTATCATTTCCTTTTTGTTTAAGCCAGATTATGGCTCTATTTGTTTGAACGTTTTTTCTATGTTGCGATTTTAAGAAAAGTACAATGCTACTGTTTACCAGTTTGGAACCACAAATGCCTCAAAATGTCATTTTATACATTATTCCAACCACAAGGATGGAACCTTGTTTCTGAATTTTTTTTCTCCATCTTCAACCGCTCCATATCCAACTGCCATCGCCCTTCTAAACTGTCCCTAATATTGGTTTAAATTTGGGTCCAAAAATGGAGAAAAGAGATAAATGAAATGGATTTGGCCTTCCTAGCAATGGCATAGAGCATCAAGACATTTGGATGTTGAGCCATTTAGGATTGACGTGACAATTTTTGTATACAAAAAATACTCCATATTGTTATTTTTGATCCACGTTTTTCTTTTGTGCATCCATTGACGAATCTCGAGAGACAACATTGATGCTTGATGCTGGGAAAAGTAATATTTCTTATGATTTCTTTTGTGAAACATTTGTTATATCCATATGTAATACGAGTGATAGTACACAAGGTTCCCATCGTTCTACCACAACAGTACTTGCAATTATTCACATCCCTTGTAAGCAACGTGAGGTGACAAAAGTACTACTATTCCACCCAATATCTTTGTCATAGTGTGTGGCAGTAATAGTGCTTTCGCTGCCTCCCGCTGCTTAAAGGGGGCTAAGCGATTGCGAGTACTGTCATGGCCGCACGGGGGACCCTGTGCACTGCCACTTATATATGTTTGTGTGTGTGTACAGACGCACATATACACACAAACTATAATGGAAGCTTTCACGAATGATGTAGCATTGGCTACATCAAAATACCTCAATCAAAACCCCTTCATTCTACTATATATTTCAATTTGAACTTCAAAATATGAAATAATTTTGGTATTATCATTACTTCATTTTTCCTCCCATTCCCCCTGTACACTTGCCACCCTCAACCATTTCCCTTTACCCATCTATCTTTTCATAGCAAGTTCTTCTCCACGCTTCAACTCTGAAAGTTGCTTAGCTCTCCTCCCTTCATGGATCTTCTCCTCGTAAGGCCTCATTATCCCTCCCCTCCTCTCTGCCCCTTCCCTACCCTGTCTTTAGTCCCAGGAAGAAAATTAGTCAGCCATTGACAAATCACTAGAAGGAGAGTGATGACCATTGATGAATATGTGGAAAACTTGGTGCTAGTTCTGTTCGCAACTATGACACACCGGTACTTCCTTGATGATCACGTACCCGTATTCGATACCGGTACACACCCGATACTTGGCGGATACACCTGTTACTCTAGTCTGTAGATACACTTGGACTTGATAGATCGTTCTGCATATTGTGATAGAAGTATGCTTTTCTAATGCAAACAAAAGAATTTTGCATGTCTTTTAAAAAAGAAAATTTTGTGACCCATAAATACAGCTAGCTGTGTTCGATCACATGTAAGTAATTTTTTTCATTAAAACTATAAAAAAATTATTTAAATTTATTTATTTAGTTTTTACTATATACATGTGCATATATACAAACTAAGAAGCATGGATACACCAAATTGAGGCATGTGCCCGTACCGGGCACGTTTTCGGTACGGGTACGTATACCGGATGGGCGGATACTTATTAACTCTTATTCGTCGTGTGCGTTCTCATTCCGCTCCGCTGTTCTGATCGTTCTTTTCGCCGTCTCCCGATTGTAAGCCTACTTACCTCATTAATTGTTCTAGCCGTTAGTTGCGTTCGTCGATTGTGCTGCGTTCGTCGATCGTGTTGCGTTCGTCAATCGATCGTTCTCATCGTTGCAGTCTGTTTCTTTCATCGATCTCGTGATGCGTTCGTCGATAGATTGTTCTTGCCGTTTCCCAAACGTTCTTTCCGTCTCTCAATCGTTCTTGACGTCTTCTTCTTCCTCTTCCCTCTTCTTCTTCCACTTTTCTTCTTCCTCTTCTTCTTCTTTTGCTGATTTCAAAAACAAAACTAGATTGTTTCCTGTTATTTGCTACTTTGCAAATTCGTTATTTGCTGATTTCAGAAAAATAATGTTTCCTGTTATTTGCTGATTTGCAAATTCATTATTTCCTGATTTTAGAAACATAATGTTTCCTGTTATTTGCTAATTTGCAAATACATTATTTTGTTGATATGCCGTTTTCAGAAACAGAATCAAATTGTTGCTTGTTATTTACTGATTTGCAAATTCAATATTTGCTTATTTCAGAAACAAAAACAGATTATTTCCTTTTAATTGTTGATTTGTTGATTTCAGAAATAGAAATAGATTGTTTCCTATTGCTTTGTTGTTGATTTCAGAAACAAATGCGAGATATACATATATATTTATTATATTTAGCACAACGTATCACACCGTACCCATATACCAAGTATTAAAATTTTGGTGTACCAGATACGTATAGTACCCGGTACTTGTACCCGTACAGGTGCTTCCTAGGTTCGCAGGTAGTTGGTTTGACTAAGGCTGGAGTTACAACGTCATAAGCTCGTATTTTGCAAGAATCTGATTGACCTACCCCAATCTCGGCCCGCCAAGTACAATATGGTAGGTAATTGTGTTTATTTATTGGGAAATAGAAATTGTTGCATAGCTTCCTGCCCCCATCTGCTTTTTTATTTTTATTTTTAAAACAACTTAGTGCGGGAGGAATTCGATCGAGCTCGTCGAGTCGATCGAGCTTAGCGTCGATGCGATTCACCATGGCGAGGATGTCAGCGAGCATATCGGTTTGTCGATTGAGCTTGACACAGATGGAGATGGCGGTGAGACGAGTGTTCATCATGGATCGATCCCCGACGGCTTGGAACGAGCAGACGGGTGCGGTAGGTTGGACCATTGATACGTCTTGAAAAGAAGTGCGAGACATGATTGCATTAAACAAGAACACAGATGCACTTCGGAGCGAACTCCGACCAAGATCAAGGAAGCTGAGTCCTCCGAAGATCCCTCTCAATTATGAGAGCCCAAAACCCTAATGAGATGAAGGTCCTAAACACATGCACCCCTCCCCCTATATAGAGGAGGGAGGGAAAACATAAAGGAAACACCATATTAATAAAGAAATTAATTAATATAACTAATATTAAATAATTAATTAATTAATATCATTTAATTACAAGCGTTAATCATGGCGGCTTCCATATGCGCTCTCCCGATGCTTGCACAGTTGTGTATTTCGGCGGATGCGACTTCGTAACAATATGCAGCCCTTGAAAATTGACCTTGTCCCCAAGGTCAAGATGACTTGATTTGTTGGGGTCTTTAACAATGTCGGCAATGGGTACAGTCGAAAAAAAGTGACAGCGGAGGGGTGGACAAATACAGATGATTGAAATAGTGGGGAGGGGATTGGGTTGCATTGTGGGTGTAAGGGTGAGTGCAAGGAATAATGAAAAAAAATGAAAGGGGGACATGCTGACAGTAGATTTCATAGGATAGTGTAGAAAGTAATAACAAAATTGAAGTGGGCAGGCAGACAGGGGCCAATTGTCATGAGAGAAAAGAGAGTGTGATGTGATTTTGTTTTTAATGGGGGTAAGGGTGGGTGTAAACACAAGTGGCGATAAGAAATTTGGGGAGGTGTGTCTTTGGGAAAGAGGAAAGGCACGACAGAGAAATCGGAAAGGGGGCGGCTGGAGCGGCGGGATGGGACGTGGAGGCAGGGCATTGGGCTGCGTGAGGAGATCGACGACGACGATGACCCACACACGTGTATTCCCGCCGAAAGCGGGCGTGATTTTCTGATCCCGTACTTTGAGATCCCTTCCGGACGATC
Organism: Platanthera guangdongensis; assembly: GCA_039583875.1. Lineage (NCBI taxonomy): Eukaryota > Viridiplantae > Streptophyta > Magnoliopsida > Asparagales > Orchidaceae > Platanthera > Platanthera guangdongensis. The sequence goes on along the minus strand of CM077148.1, from coordinate 127,815,957 downwards.
CGAGCCCGCGGATGCGTCCGGAAGGTCGACGCGAGTATTTTCGTATTTCGTTTTATTTTATTCGGACAAGTATTGACGTTATTTTGGCACCCGGAAGATCGGACAATCTGAGCCATTGATTCCGGATGCCCTAGCCTTTCATTTTCTATTTAAAGGAGCGATGAGGAGGGTTTTGACACCGATTGTTTGAGTGAGTCTTCAGCCGGTCTTGTTGGTGCGACGCCAACACCCCCAGGTGCGACGCCTAGGGCTTTTCCCGATCCTTGCTGCCGTTCGCCCCTCCCGCGCCTCCGCCAGCCTTCTTTCACCGCCGACGGGCCATCTCCAGCCAACCCCAACTCCAGCGAGGCCTTCCCGGTTCTCTCTCAACCCCGTCGATCTACCTCCTGCCCTCCCACAGCACCGACGATCCTCCACCATTCACTCATCCACCCCGACGCCCACCTCCAGCCCTCCTCCAACCCGGCCAAGCCATTCCTGGCCCCCCTCAACCCCGTCGACCACCCACCAGCCCTCCCACAACCCCGACGGCCACCTCCAGCCCTCCCTCAGCCCGATAGCTCCACTCCAGCCCACCACCACTCCCTTCGACCCCCATCCAGTCCACCTGCAGCCTTGAGGATCACCTACTCCCTCCACACAACCACGATACTCCACCGCCGTTGACCACCAAAGACCCGGATCCATTCCTCTCCGCATTTGGCGCCCCCCGCCCGATTGGCTCTTCATATGGTTGTAAGTAAGTTGGATTTGAGTATAAACATGGTTCGGCTTGCTTAGATTTCTATTTGCTTTGTTTATCAATTAAGTAGTATTTGGATTACTTGATTTTGTGCTAACCTGCAGGGCAAACCCGCTTATCATTTAAATCTTCGCGCTCTAAATCGTTTTGTGGAGTTCTGCATAGGCTTAAAACTACCCATTTAATTCACTCTAATAATTGCTTGGACTTCGTGAAGCTCGTGCCGTGTTGGGTTTGCCACATCACAAAACCTGTAGTGCGTCTAGTTTCCAACACCCTAGCCTGCCCCTGCGTCAGATTGGTATCAGAGGAGGTTCACGCACGTCGCATGTTACGTAGTGGTAGGCCATTTAGACGAAACATGTCTGATCCGAACCTCACTGATGAGCGGGCCGGCAATTCCAACCCCAATTCAGAATTCTCCGCCACCGAATTTCAGCGCGTGATGTTAGACCGTTTTGATCAATTGGGCGTTCAAATCAATGAACTTCGTGCGCGCCAGAACGCATACGAAGGCCAGGGCGACCACGCCGTCCCCCGAAGGTACCCAGATCCCCCTGATTATGATCATGATCCCCCACGACGCCCTGGGCAGCCCCGATACGACTATGCCCACCGTGACCGCTTTGACGGCTACCCCGAGCACCGTGGAGGGACACCACCACGAGAGGATGACATCATTCGCCGTATTCGTATCGAGGTTCCTACATTTGACGGTCATCAAGATCCCGGAGCATTCAGTGACTGGTTTCGGGAGATGGAACACTATTTTGACTGGTACGACATGAGTGATGAGCGCAGATTGAGATTTGCGCGTATGAAGTTAGTGGGATCTGCGATGAATTACTGGACTAGTGTAGAGCGAGCCCTGGAGCGGGATGACTATCGGCCCATTATTAGGTGGAAAGATATGAAGAGACGTTTGAAGGAGAAATACCTCCCCGCGTCATATCGTGATCGATTGTTAGATCAGGTCTATGCGCTTCAACATGACACGATGTCAGTAGCTGAATATATGACCAAGTTTGATGACTTGATGGTGAGGAGTGATCTTCGAGAGGAGAGCAGTGCCGCGGCTTCCCGGTTTCGGTACGGCCTACGACCCGAGATTAGAAGGGAACTCATTCCCCACCGACGAGAGACAGTCGAGCAGATTTATGAGTTGGCCCTGGAGTACGAGCTCTAACTCCGGACCACCGGGCCCCGCCAGCAAGTCCCTATGGATGATGGTCCCGCATTCAGGAGGACCACCCCTCCTCACCCCCAGGCCCCTGTTCCTCCCCACATCCCAGAGGATATGAAGGGGAAGGCTGTTATGACCGGGCCTCCTAGGCCCAGTGGTCCTCAGTGCTATAGATGTTCTAGACGAGGTCATTATGCCGCACAGTGTCCCATGCGGAACTTGTTGATTGAGGATGAGGAAGACGAAAGTGTAGACCCGGTGAGAGAGACTGAGGGCGATGTAGTAGCCACTGTTGAGGAAGACTGGGAGAGTGACGCTGAGAGATCTCTAGAGCTAGGAGTTATACACCGCCTTCTGCATACCCCTCGTTCGGAGGATGATTGGCGGCGTACCACCATCTTCTATACTTATTTCCAGAGTGCAGGCGGCCCCTGCAAGCTTGCTATCGATGGGGGGAGCTGCGTGAATATTGTCGCCAAGAAGGCGCTCGAGCAGATGCAAATCACCCCCGAGCCGCACCCCCAGCCCTATCGTGTCCTATGGGTGGACAAGTCTGCTATCCAGGTCACCCAGCGGTGTCTAGTGCCCTTGCGATTAACGTCCTTCGAGGACAAGGTCTGGTGTGACGTCATCCCGATGGACGTAGCCCATGCACTCTTAGGTCGACCCTGGCTGTTTGATCGCGACGTGACGTGCTTCGGGCGATCGAACACATGCGTATTTTATGATCGGGGCCGGAAGATCACCTTGACCCCGACCCAGCCCAAGGACTCATCCAAGGGCAAGGTCGATTCCTCCGTCAGTGCCGGGTCCTCCAGGCTCCTGCACCTTCTGAGGATGCATAATTTCATGAGAGAGAGCCTAGACTCGGGGATCGTATTTGTTGTAGCGGCTACCTTGGCTCCTGACACTCCTAGTGGAGGTGTCATTCCTACTGACCCTGATTTACAGCGACTATTGAGAGACTTTACGGACATCACGCCCAAGGAGCTTCCCGATGAGCTTCCCCCTCTGAGGGATATCCAGCACGCGATCGACCTTGTGCCTGGGGCATCTTTGCCCAACCTCCCACACTACCGTATGAGCCCGACCGAGCATGCCGAGCTGAAGCGGCAGGTTGATGATTTACTTAGGAAGGGTTTTGTACGCGAGAGTTTGAGTCCGTGCGCGGTCCCAGCCCTTCTCACCCCGAAGAAGGACGGGAGTTGGCGCATGTGTGTTGACAGTAGAGCCATCAATAAGATCACAGTGAAGTACCGTTTCCCGATTCCCCGTCTCGACGACTTGCTTGACGCTATGGCTGGTGCCTGTATTTTCACGAAAATCGACCTTAGGAGCGGGTATCACCAGATTAGAGTCCGTGAGGGAGATGAATGGAAGACGACCTTCAAGACGAAGGATGGCCTATTTGAGTGGTTGGTGATGCTCTTCGCATTGTCGAATGCCCCCAGTACGTTCATGCGGGTGATGACCCAGATCTTGTGGCCCTACATGGGCAAGTTCCTAGTTGTGTACTTCGATGACATTCTTATTTATAACCAGGAGCGTACTGGCCATCTACAACACGTCCGATTGTTGTTCGACACCCTCAGGAAGGAGCATTTGTTTATCAATATGAAGAAGTGTGATTTTTTGGCTGAGTCGGTCCACTTTCTTGGCTATATTATTTCTGCTTCGGGCATCTCCGTGGACCCCGACAAGGTGAGAGCGATCCGTGAGTGGCCCGTCCCCACGACCATCCACGAGGCCAGGAGTTTCCATGGACTTGCCACTTTGTACAGGAGGTTTGTCCGAGGTTTTAGCGCGCTTATGGCCCCCTTTACGAGCTGCCTTCGTAAGGGAGACTTCGTGTGGACCACGGCCGCCACTAAGGCCTTCGAGGAGATCAAGGATCGTTTAGCTTCTGCCCCTGTTCTTAGATTGCCAGATTTTAGCCTAGCCTTTGAGGTTGCGTGTGATGCTTCAGGACTAGGGATCAGAGGAGTACTTAGCCAGGAGGGCCATCCCATTGCATATTTCAGCGAGAAGCTGAACGAGGCCCGCCAGCGGTATTCCACGTATGACCGTGAGTTTTATGCGATCGTCCAGACCTTGCGTTATTGGCGGCATTATCTCCTGCACAGGAGTTCGTGTTGTACTCTGACCATCAAGCCTTACAATACCTTGAGTCCCAGTCAAAGCTTAGTCATAGGCACGCTAAGTGGGTAGAGTTTCTGCAGAGTTATCACTACGTTATCAAACACCGCGCGGGTGTTGAAAACAAGCCGGATGATGCCTTGAGTCGTCGGATTAGCCTCCTGCAGGCGATGAGCACACATGTCACTGGTTTTGAGCGTCTCGTTGTAGAGTATGCCGAGTGTTCGGATTTTGGGGATATCTATAGGTCCCTCACCCAGGACCCACTAGACACTATTGAGGGGTTTACGGTTTCCGAGGGATACCTGTTCTTCGGCACCCGACTCTGCATTCCCTCCACTTCTCTCCGTGACTTTCTGATCTGGGAGATGCATGCGGGAGGTGCCGCAGGACACTTTGGGCGAGACAAGACTATCGCCTTAGTTGAGGATCGTTTTTATTGGCCTTCACTGAAGGGGGACGTAGCGCGTGTGACGAGGCATTGTAGGACGTGCCAGATGGCAAAAGGCTCACGCCAACCCAGCGGCCTGTATTCTCCTTTACCTATTCCTCACAGCCCCTGGGTTGACATCAGCATGGACTTTGTTCTTGGGCTGCCCCGCACGCCCAAGAAACATGATTCCATTTATGTTGTCGTGGATCGCTTCTCGAAGATGGCCCACTTTATCCCATGCCGCAAGACGGCCGATGCCTCTTTGGTTGCCGCCCTATTCTTTAGGGAAGTCTTTAGATATCACGGATTACCTTCATCTATAGTGTCTGATCGTGATGTCCGGTTCATGAGCTATTTCTGGAAGACACTATGGATGAAGACTGGCACCACTCTGAAGTTCTCCACCGCCTACCACCCACAGACGGATGGACAGACTGAGGTGGTCAATAGGAGTTTGGGTTCCCTCCTACGTTGCCTTGTCGGTGAGCATGTGTGTACTTGGGATTCAGTGTTGCCCCTAGCAGAGTTCGCGTATAACAGCTCAGTGAATAGGACTACTGGCCTTAGCCCATTCCGCATCCTGTTAGGGTACGAACCCAGGAAGCCGGTTGACCTAATTCCCCTCCCACTTGAGTCCCGCCCTAGCGAGTCGGCCGAGTCCTTTATCCAGCATATGTCTGAGCTTCATGAATCCATCCGAAAGAAAATCGCAACAAGTAATGATAATTATAAAGCCTATGTGGATGTACACAGGCGGGAGAGGAGCTTTGAGATTGGCACACAGGTTTTGGTTCGTCTTCGTGCTGAGAGGTTCCCCTCAGGAACCGCAAAGAAACTAAATGCCAGGCGGGTGAGCCCTTATACGGTGGTACGAAGGATAGAGCCAAATGCTTATGAGATTGATATTCCAAGGCACATGAGAATCAACAGAGTATTCAATGTGGAAGACTTGACTCCATACTACGAGGAGCAAACTTATGAGGATCCTTTCGAACCCCTTCCCACGGAGCCACCACTTGAGCCACCACTTTCCCAGCTGTCACCTTTACCCTCTCAGTCCCAGCCCACAGCGTCATCGCCTGGGGACCTGGCAGTACCACCGGCTGTGCCACCGGAGAGTTCATTAGAGAGTGAGCCACCACCTGCAGAGACGGCTACAGACCTGGAGACCATTGAGGGCATCTTAGCCCATGATTATATGACGGCCGCCGACCTGGGCACATTGAGATACTTGGTCCACTGGAGGGGCCGTCCCAGCTTTGACGACACTTGGATCGCCCCGGGAGAGCTCGAGAGACTCGCCCCCGAGCTACGACGGGAGTATGATCGCCTCCATTCCTCGGAGATGAATGCTTCTAAGCCGGGGGGAGTTGATGGAGATCGACGACGACGATGGCCCACGCACGTGTATTCCCGCCGAAAGCGGGTGTGATTTTCTGATCCCGTACTTTGAGGGCCCTTCCGGACGATCCAAGCCCGCGGATGCGTCCGGAAGGTCGACGCGAGTATTTTCGTATTTCGTTATATTTTATTCGGACAAGTATTGACGTTATTTTGGCACCCGAAAGATCGGACAATCTGAGCCATTGATTCCGGATGCCCTAGCCTTTCATTTTCTATTTAAAGGAGCCATGAGGAGGGTTTTGACACCGATTGTTTGAGTGAGTCTTCAGCCGGTCTTGTTGGTGCGACGCCAACAGCCCCAGGTGCGACGCCTAGGGCTTTTCCCGATCCTTGCTGCCGTTCGCCCCTCCCACACCTCCGCCAGCCTTCTTTCACCGCCGACGGGCCATCTCTAGCCAACCCCAACTCCGGCGAGGCCTTCCCGGTTCTCTCTCAACCCCGTCGACCTACCTCCTGCCCTCCCACAGCACCGGCGATCCTCCACCATTCACTCATCCACCCCGACGCCCACATCCAGCCCTCCTCCAACCCGGCCAAGCCATTCCCGGCCCCCCTCAACCCCGTCGACCACCCACCAACCCTCCCACAACCCCGACGGCCACCTCCAGCCCTCCCTTAGCCCGATAACTCCACTCCAGCCCACCACCACTCCCTTCGACCCCCATCCAGTCCACTTGCAGCCTTGAGGATCACCTACTCCCTCCACACAGCCACGATACTCCACCGCCGTTGGCCACCAAAGACCCAGATCCATTCCTCTCCGCATTTGGCGCCCCCCGCCTGATTGGCTCTTCATATGGTTGTAAGTTGTAATTTGGATTTGAGTATAAACATGGTTCGTCTTGCTTAGATTTCTATTTGCTTTGTTTATCAATTAAGTGGTATTTGGATTACTTTATTTTGTGCTAACCTGCAGGGCAAACCCGCTTATCATTTAAATATTCGCGCTCCCGATTCGTAATCACGCCCGGGTGTTTATCTCTTTGCTCTAAATCGTTTTGTGGAGTTCTGCATATGCTTAAAACTACCCATTTAATTCACTCTAATAATTGCTTGGACTTCGTGAAGCTTGTGCCGTGTTGGGTTTGCCAAATCACAAAACCTGTTGTGCGTCTAGTTTCCAACACCCTAGACTGCCCCTGCGTCACAATTGTCATGAGGGAAAAGAGAGTGTGATGTGATTTTGTTTTTAATGGGGGTAAGGGTGGGTGTAAACACAAGTGGCGATAAGAAATTTGGGGAGGTGTGTCTTTGGGAAAGAGGAAAGGCACGACAAAAAAATAGAAAGGGGGCGGCTGGAGCGGCGGGATGGGACGTGGAGGCAGGGCATTGGGCTGCGTGAGGAGAGCCGGGCTGGGACTGGAAGAGGCTTAGGGTGTTCCGTTACCTGGATCAATGCCAGGGAAGGCGGTGGTTTGCGGTGATTGGAAGATATGGTGGCGTCCAGTCCCGTCTTCAACTGGGGGGGGGGGGGTCACGGAAGCGGAGCACGCCGGTGTAGGAGGGCATCACGGATCGTCGGAAAGCTGGCCACGGAGCGGCGGCCGCTACTGGCCTGACTGCGACTAGAGGACTGGGGGGTGGGGGGCGGTCGAAAAGCAGTGCCGAGGGCGCTGACGACGACACTGGCGAGGAGTGGCGGGCTACTGCTGCGGCGGTCGGCTGGTCGGCATGGCACTGTAGGTGTGCCGTTGGAGGAATCCGATCGAACTCGTGGAGTCGACCGAGCTTAGCGTGGAAGCTATGCGCCATGGCGAGGGTGTCGGCGAGCATATCGGTTTCCCGATCGAGCTTGGCACAAATGGAGATGGTAGTGAGACGGGTGTTCATCATGGCTCAATCCCCGACGTCTTGGAACGAGCGGACGGGGACGGCTGGTCGGACCATTGATACGTCTTGAAAAGAATAGCGAGACATGATTGCATTAAACAAGAACACATATACACTTTGAAGCGAACTCCGGCCAAGATCAAGGAACCGAGTCCTCCGAAGATCCCTCTCAATTATGAGAGCTCAAAACCCTAATGAGATGAAGATCCTAAATACATACACCCCTCCCCCTTATATAGAGGAGGGAGGGAAAACATAAATGAAATACCATCTTAATAAAGAAATTAATTAATATAATTAATATTAAATAATTAATTAATATCATTTAATTACAAGCATTAATCATGGCGACTTCCATATGCACTCCCCCGACGCCTGCATGGTTGTGTATTTCGGCGGATGCGACTTCGTAACATTGTGACAGCAATTTATAATTTTTTAGAGTACTTTTTATAATTCTGTTGTAATCAATTATGAAACTATTGTGCTAGTTTATTAATTTGTTTAGAGTAGGTTAATTACATTAGGCAATTTTTATAATTTGTTTAGAGTAGTCCTCAAATTCGTTGTCAAATATGTCTAATAATATGGCTTTATGAAAATCATTTAGCATTACATGGACATGTCAAATAGTTGTTGTGCCCCCAAAGCATTTGCCCCTAGGTGAAGCCCTTGAGCCCCCAAAGCAGTTGCCCCTAGGTGAAGCCCTTGTGCCCCCAAAGCAGTTGGGCATGGGCGTAGCATGTGCGCCCCCAAAGCAATTAGGCACAGGAAAATCTTGTGCTCCCTCAAATGTAGTCGCTCGCACACAGGTGAAGCCCCATGCATGAATGGTATTGTGTGTGAGTGTGTGTGTATATATAAATGAGCAATTTGGCACTTGGTATTCCCGTGCTCCGCAACGACATTACCTCCGCCACTCACTGCCCCCCACGTGCAGTGTGCGACGATGACTGTACCACTGGCTGTCGCACGTGGGACGATGAGTGGGGGGAGTGCGGTCGGTTACATGGCACGGGGTCAGATTACTCACACTATTAATATGTTATTTACATATTTTAATATTTATCTATTCTATGTATATTATTAATATATTACTTGCATATTTTTACAGTTTAAAATTTAATAATAATTATAAAAGAATTTTTAATATCTTATATTTAAACGAACCTATAAGTTTTTGTGTTTATAATTGTTAATAATAAATGATATATATATATTATTTCACAAATAACAAAACTTAAAATTGTTAAATTTATTGTTCATCATCCCTTCATCTTCACACATTTGCCAATGCCCTGTTCCAGTTGTCTCCGCCGCTTCATTTGCTATTGTTTTTTTCTTCATTGCTGGAGCCATTCCAGTTGCCCACATCTCCTGGGTCTGCTCTCCATGATTTTTTTTAAAAATTTAAAACAACAAACAACTGTAGTAAATACTTAAAATTAGCAGTTTTAGTTTTAAGAAGGATTAAAAAGCCCGTGGCATGAAAAATCATGTTTATTAAGTAGTGTGCTTGCATATAATCTATCTCTCTCTCTCTACATATATATAACCATTGCTTATTAATTTTAATTATAAATAATAAAATTGGAATCTTGAAGAGGATGACATAGTTATTAATTTTTATTCTCAATAATTTATTAAGATATTCAAGATTTAATTATACATACTTAAACATATTAGAAACTCAAAAAATGGCTTTGTAAATAAGAATGATTATGATCCTATACATGTAAATCCTCCGACCATATATTGGTTTATAGTCTGTAAATTAGTTATAAATTAAGTTATAAATATTGATTTTAAAAGTAATTGTAATATTTTTTAAGACATATGATTAATTAATTTCAACTTAAGAAAAAGACAGGAAATGTTTCTTATAAATGCATTATAAGTTGTCATAAATATTGAAATTAAAAAATCAATTATTATTTCAATATCAATTATTATTCTCAATGTGGTGTAAACAAATATTATATTAACTGTCAAATTGAATATTTATTTGGTATGTAAGTTCTCAAATCATGTATGCTTCTTGGGATATAAATAAATATATAAATGCAAATTAAACGACAATAATGTTGGGAAAAACACTTATGCTTTTTAAAGTTTAAAACAACAAACAACAGTAGTAAATACTTAAAATTAGCAGTTTTAGTTTTAGGAAGAATTAAAAAGCCCGTGGCATGAAAAATCGTGTTTATTAAGTAGTATGCGTGTATATCTATCTCTCTACATATATATAACCATTGCTTATTAATTTTAATTATAAATAATAAAATTGGAATCTCGAAGAGGATGACATAGTTGCTAAATTCTCAATAATTTATTAAGCTATTCAAGATTTAATTGTACATACTTAAACATATTAGAAACTCAAAAAATGGCTATGTAAATTAGAATGATTATGATCCTATACATGTAAATCTTCCGACCATATATTACTTCATGGTCTGTAATGCAAGAGAGTAAACTTTAATTAAATTTATCTTATTTTTGATAATTCTTTAAATTAGTTATAAATTAAGTTATATTAAACATTAATAAGAAATAAAATAGATTATCACTGGTCTTTGTTGATTTTTAAAGTAATAGTAGCAATATTTTTAAGACATGATTAATTAATTTCAACTTAAAAAAGACAGGAAATGTTTCTTATAAATGCTTTACAAGTTGTCATAAATATTGAAATTTTAAAAAATCAATTATTATTCTCAATATCAATTATTATTCTCAATGTGGTGTAAACAAATATTATATTAATGGTCAAAGTGAATATTTATTTGGTATTAACCATTTTTTCAATGTAAGTTCTCAAATCATATGTGCTTCTTGGGATATAAATAAATCTATAAATGCAAATTAAACAACAATAATGTTGGGAAAAACCTCTATGATTTTACTTAACAAATTATATTAAAATATAAAAGTGATTGTACATCCTAGGTTTATTATCCATGTTGAATGAGAGTAATATAGTCATGGAAGTACTAGTAAGTTAGTAGAGTCAAGGACATGAGCTTCATACACTGAATTGTGAAAGAAAGTCAAGAAAAACCAACATGCGTCGACTAGAAGTCAACGCAACATCGAGTAGAAGTCGATGTAACATCGACTTGATATCGACGTTACTATGACTGGAACTCAGAGCAACTAAAGATGCTAAGTTGACGCAACTTCAAGACAAAAGTCGACGCATGCGTCGATAAGATATCGACGCAACTTCGACAGCAAAATTCTTTTACTCTGAAGCAAGAAGTCGACGTTACTCTTACTTGAAGTCGACATAGCGTCGAGTACAGTTCATAATGGAAATTTCAGAGAATTGTTTCAGGCTTAATTCAAGGGAAATTCTATGGAATTAATTCAAACAATTTTAACCGTTGGAAGAAAGTTTACAGTAAATATCTCTCTACCAGATTCAGAGAAGATTTTATTGAAATTTTTTGAAGAAGATGTCGAGAATCAATGAAGCAATTTTGGAAAAATATATCATCATTCCATTATTCTAAGACAGAGATAATTCAAAATCATTCAGAGATAATCACAGAAGAAAATAAAATAGATACGGGGAATAACAAGCATAACAAGAACAAATATACTGAATAGCCGATCACTGTTCTTCATCATCTTCATCTTCTCAATACTTAATCTTCTCTGTTAGTGCTTCAACAAACAATCAACTAAAATATTCAGATAAGTTTATTGGATCCTGCAAATTTTCTTCCAGCAAGGGGTTCATCATATTGAAGGATCAACCACACTTAGTGCCTATCAGTCCTCAGATTCTTGCTGAGAGGACTCATCATGAAGATTTTTCTTCACCTCCTTCTTTCTCAATCTCCTTCTTAATTCTCTTGTATTGATTGAGTACAGAGTTTTTAGAATATCTCTTCAAAGGATTCAAGTTGTGGTTCTGAGAGTCTCCTTGTCAAAAGACTCAGTTGGTTGTGGTTCAAGATCTCATTACCAAAAGATCTGGTTGTTGGTTCTAAGAGTCTCCTTATCAAAAGACTCAAACATTGAGATAGTGTATTCCTACTAAGGTGGTAGAAGAGTGGATGTACCAAGATATTGAGGAACCACTATAGCTTTGGTGTCTTTTGTGATTGTGTTTTTCCGTGCTTACTTTTTTCTGTGCTGTGTTTACTTTTGCTGTAATTATTTTATGGTCTGAAATCTAGGTGTGTGCAAATTCTGAATTAATTGAAATTAATTAAGAATAATTTTTAAATCTCTATTCACCCACATCTAGAGAAGGATTTATTCAATTGTTCACACATTCAAATAATTATGAATCTTATTGGCATATTATGTCACGTGTTTAACTTTAATTGCTTGGACATATATAGTTTTGCAATGTAATGATTATATGCAATATCTACAGGAAGGCATTGACTAGATAGCTTGGTCCTTGTGTATGAAACAATGGGGAATTGAGTGATATCATGAACCAGAATGATCATATTACTTAGGGAGGGTTTCCTTCTGTGATTAGTTACATTGTATTTAACATGATTAAGTATAAGTTAATTATAATCTAAACAAATTATATTACGTCACGTGTTGAGACTTGATTTTTTTTTGTTGGCACATTGAAGAAAGTTGTTGTTGAAGTACAATAGTGATATGTATTCCAAAAGGCATGTAAAAATATATGTTTAAAATTATTAATTGTTCCATCATGGCTACTTTAAAAGTTTTTTGACCCAAGTACAATGGCTCCAATTAAAAGATTACCACTAAAACTTATTTTATTAGTTGAAAATTATAGTAAAATATGAAATGATGATTTGAGTGAATGATATTGAACAAATATGTAAGTAGAAAATTTGTTGTTATAATTGTTTCTTTCTTAGAGTAAGAGTTTTAACTTAAGTACTAGTACAACTCAAAGATGATATTGTTATGGGTCTTAGAATGTTGTCGGAGGAGAGGCCGAAGGTGGAAATGACGGTGACAAAGATACTAAGGATCTTTGACCGCGACTGCGTAAGCGGGGTGTTCGAGAGCTCCATGATTTCTTTTATGGTTAGGGAAATAGTCTTTTTTATTCATACCGATACAAGACTGATGCATCCTCCGTCGCATCCAATATTGCATGACGCCACCATGCGGCATGAAATTTTATTTATGCATTTTTATTTTTATGTAATCCCTTTGCTGTACTCCTGTTTGCTTGAAATTGCTCGGCTCGTTGAGTTGACCGTCCGACGAGTCCTTTAATAAAAAGGTCCGATAATTTTGGTAGTTAGGACGAAACAGACAAGCTCAAAATTATTTAACATACATAAATTTAAATTTAGTAAGATTTTGAAAAGATGTTACGAGAGTTTATTATTAAGAGAAACATTTGGCAAACAATAAAAGGGGTAGAATAAAATCTTTATCATTTGGAATAGTCTCCCTACTTGGAAGAAAATAAAAGGAAGAAAATAATTTTGTTTCATGGCTAACCCCATTTAAAGGAGGAGCCGACCATTGATTAGGTAGCCTGGACAAGAATCGAGAGAAACGACTCATTATCGTTTCTCTACAGTGCCGACCCCAAATCACTGTCCCGCGCTGTTCATCTTCCGCCATTCCGCCGAACCAGTCTCATCGATAATGACATCCAACGCCGCCTGACTGCTTCACTGTTCTCATCTTCTTCCCCGTCCAGCGGCGCTGCCCTTATCCGCCGCCCTAGCCTCCAGCGAAGAACAACGCATGACTGCGTCTGGATTTCTGTCGCGCGTCAGATCCGTCGTCGACTGCGACTCATCTTCTCCGACGGGTCACAGGATTTACTCGGCACTGGACATCAACGCCAGGGACCCACCGTCGACTCGGAATTCCTTTTTCCGGTGAGTCCCTGCGCCGACCTCTTACCCGCAACCCCTTGATGTTCAGCCGACCGGCCTCGAAGCTTACTCCGCTGCAACATCCGAGTTGATCTCGCTTATGGATTTGGTTTGAGTAATCTCTCGTGGTAACGACACTCCTTTCTTGCTCGAATTTTTTGAAGTTTTAAATTTATGCAACCTTTAAGTAATTAAGAGCTTGCCCTGCACCATCTAGTCACTGAAATTCCCGTTTATTTCATAAATTGTTGCTTGTGAACTGCGCTTGTGAACGTGCAAGTCCCGCTACGGTTCGATCCGCTAGCGCCGACGAGGTTTTCTAAATAACAAATAACGGTTTTTGTGAAGTTTATCGGTAAGAGCAGTTTTACGTGCGATCATCTCGAGTTGGCCCACTTGACCATCTTTTCAAATTTAAAAATCCCATTAATTTTCAGAAATCTAATTTTATTTATAAATAAATAAATATTTTGGCTATAAAATATTTAATTTTTTGAAACCTTAATTCAGATCTACATCAAATACCCACTAGGTCCTTTAAATATGACTTACAATCGTCATAAAAAGAAAGAAAACTAATGGAAATAACGACAGACTTGGACATGCGACTAAAAAGGACACGACACAAATAACAACGTTATATATGGACACGACTCTTATGACATAATAAATGCATATTTTGAAATAAATAATACTAAGTAATGCCATAATAAGTCTGTTGGAACCAAAAATTGATCACAATGAGAGTTCAGACCCAAGGGAGTAGCTAACACCTACTTCTCCCGAACTTGACACCATAATCAGCCGCTCGGAACTAAAAAAACTGACCCAAGACTACTGCACGGAAGTCCCTTCTCTAACCCGGAAGTATGGGCGGGAGCCCTTTGCTACCTCTGGGCGAGTGCGGCTCTGCTTTCCCTCACTCGCCTATTTAGACACTTGGGCCTGAAAGTCCTACAAAGCCTTCAGTCTTGCCGGAGGGACCCACTCAGCGAATACGGGGTTGTACACAATCCCCGCTCTTTGTGAGCTAGTCCCACGCTCGGAAAGAAAAGTCCAATCCCTGGTATTCGGTGAGTGCTTGCTGACCTGGAAGTGAATCTTTTGTGGGTCCCTCCACGACTCTATGAATATCCCAGGGCCTGGCCTTAAAATGATACCTTCGGTCGTCCACTGCTCCTCTTCTGAGTTCTCGCCGTCTTAACCATGTATGCAAAGATGACTGCGAAACCGCTCCCGCAAGATCTCGTGGACCTTCTCGCTGCTGCACAGGAGAAGGCCAGCTCCAAGGCCTCCAAATATGCTCCATGGCTCTCGGACAAGAGGCCTGCAGATTTGGCTTACCGACCCAGAAGGGCCAAGACGGTTCAGGGAGACCCTGCCGTAAATGAGTGCTTCGCCGACCCTGACCCCTAACCGCGAGAACCCTGCTATCCTGACAGAGGTACTCGCGGTTGAACCGAGCTCCAGGCCTATTCGCAGGAAACCCTGCCAGAGAGTGGCGCCGACGCTACCCCGGCGAATAGCGAAACCCTCCGGCTCCCTTAAGGTGGCGAACAACCGGCTCCGGAGATTGCCCCCCCCAAGTTACCTGGGGCGAAACCGTAGTCGTTCCAGGTATGTCTGATAGTTACCTTCTCGCATTCTTTATCCTGTATACCTTCTCGCTCATCCTGTTTCCCGCAGCTCTACCCTTCGGGACTATGGGTCTGGTTAGCCCAGCGCCCAGGACCCCGGCCGCCGAGATCCCCAAAGAGCCAACGCCAGGCTCTCGGCCCTCGACCGGGAAAGCTCCTGATGCCTATAATCCTGCCAAGACCCACCAAACGATGCAAACGCCAATCTGTCCGGGACGGGGGAAGGCTGAGTACCCGCTCTTTACGGGATCCTTTGAGGAGAGACCTGGTCCCTCCCGCCAGCCACCGGGCGGGAGCACCATTCCTACGCCGGGTAAACTGCTGAATCTCCCCCTTCTCGCTTGAATCTGATCCTGATGCTGGCCGAAACCTCTTGTCAGGATATCGGGACACCTCGGCGGCGGCTCCTGATGGCGACGAGGAGTTCTCTCCCCCACCCTCTCCCAGCGAGCTCACGAACTTCCTCGGAGATCCCGGGGATGCAGAGATACTCAAGGAGCGGATGGTAGAGTTCCTGGCGAAACTGATCTGGATGCAGCGAGACGACTCTCACCAGGCGAGAGCACACCAAGCTGCCATTGAACGCCGGCTGGGCGTCCTCGAGCGGGACTACTCGCACCTCGTCGGGGAGATGGAGAGGCAAGGAGGCGGGTGTGAGGAGACGTCTCTCGAGAGGCATATCACGCGATCCCATGACCAGATGCCCTTGGCCCACCAGGAGCTAACTGCCGTGAGCTCCTACCACTACTCGCGAGTGCCTCCAAGGACTGGGACGCGGGGCCGGGGCCGAGGCTGGGGCCGTTGGCATTGGGTTTAATACTGAGTCAACTGGCTCCCGCCTTTTCTTACCCCAACTTCTCGCCTGTTCTTCTTCGAAGTATACCCTTTCCGCTTTGTAATGTATTAAACAATAAATATTTTAATTATGCTCTCGTCTGGCGAGTGACCGTTTGCATCTTTGACTGTTTTTATCTTGCGCGACGCTCTTAATGCTTCCACCAAATGCCCAGTTCCCGCGTTATGCTTATTCGTTATACCTGTTGTCGCGCTTTGCATTTACCCGAGACCCTTCCCGGAGGCTTTCGCCCCACGCAGGTAAGGGACGCATCAGCGTGGTTGGGCGGAATACGAGGTGTCAGATTATAAAGAATTGCTATCAGCACCCCCGCAGTTGGGAAATCCTCATGATTGCCAAATATTTCTATAAATAGGTCTGCGCACCTACCACATTTACTATCATTTTAACCCTGAGCCTTCGTTCTGCTTCCTCACGCACTCGCCACCTTTAGATCTCGCTCCTGCGCAAACCCAACTTTCTTCTCGCATTCGCAAAATGCCGGGAGAGACCGACGGTCGGACTAAATGCGCGCAAGGCTTCATTGGCCACGACTTTCCCCCCTGCAAGTTGACCGAGGAGTACTTTTTCGCGGTGGGCAATTACGTCCCGCCAGGGTTCGTCGCGCGGTGTCCTGAGAGCGATGACAAAATCAACTTCTTGCCGGAAGGGGAACTCGCCATCCCCCTGGAGCACTTTGAGGTGGGGTTCCGGCTCCCCCTCTGGCCGGAGGTGCGCCAGACCCTCTGGTACTTTGGAGTGGTTCCGGCCCAACTCAACCCGAACTCCGTTGCGCTCCTAGTAGCATTCACCTGTTATATGCGTGCAGAAAGGATCGAGTTCAACCTCTCAGTCTTCCGGAAGCCGTTCAACTTCCGGGCCAAGAGCGGGATCGTTTTCTTCTCGGGCCAGACGATCAAGACTAGCGGCCTCGCCAACAAGAATCACCACTGGATGCAGAAGTTCCTCTTTGTCACTGGGAACTTCAACAACGTTCCCCTTTCGCCCATCCAATACGATGAGGCGACTTATAAACCTCCCGCGCTTGGGGGGCACGAGACCGCCCTCCTCAGCTTCTTCAGAACCAAGAACTTCAATGTCAAGTTCTTGCGGCGGGACCTCGACTCCCTTCCGCCAGTACTCGCCGGTGAAGGTACTATTCCCACTCCTATGTTTAACTTGCCGCCTCAAATTAAGAGAAGTTTATCCTCATGGTTTTCGCAGGTGAGCAGGAGGTCCCCCTTCACCAGTCTTTCGAGGAAACCTACGCTTTCGCCCCTACTCTGTCTCTCGCCCAATCTGCTGCCCTTGCCTGCAGGGAGGAGCCGGGTACCTCGTCCCAGCCAAGTGCCCAGAAGCGGAAGCTGGATGCCTCCTCCCCCAGCATCTTCCAAGAAGTCCAAAACATCCGCACCTGATGAGGGCAAGTCCGTCGCCGAGACTTCTGCCAAGGCCTCGCCCGCGACGGGTACGACGAGTACTGCCGCGAAGATCGCCGCCACCATAGAGAAGGTTCCCGGGGGACCGGTGCCGAGAGGGCATCAGAACTTTGGCCTCGGTGAGAGGCATCTGGACGAGACGGGCTAGCCTCTTCTCCAGTGGGACCCTGAGGCTAACTGCGCCTCCATCTCGACGCTTCTGCCAACATGGATAGATCAAGACACCCCCAGCGGCGAGGCATTCACACTCGTCTTCGGGTTGTACAGTCGGGAGGACGCCAGCCTTTACGACAAAGAGTCAACCCGGACCCTTGCGCACGAGACTGCGCGGGCCCAGCTGTGCCCGCTGGAGCTTGCGCACATGGCGTCTCGCCGGAGCCTTAACCTCGAACAAAACCTAAACGAGGTGCAGAAGTCATGTGATCTCGCCGCAACAGAGGTGACTTCCCTGAAGCGCCAATTAGAGGCCTTCAAGGCACTTCTCGCCAGTCGGCCGACACAAGGGGTAAGTGAATCATTTGTTTCTTTCTTGTAGTTTCGCCTCACTTTCGGCTAACCTTCAATTTTAGTCATGACCCTGTGAATGCCGGGTGGCTGCGCGCGCAAGTGGCGAGCCTTGAGTGTGAGGTCTCGGGGCTGAAGGCCGAGAACAAACGTCTGCAAGAAACCCTGCTCCCGCCTCCCCGGGCGAAAAGGTCAAACGACATCAGTATAACAAATACGAAATTGAAGTGATGATGCGTGAGAACGCCCAGGGGGCGACCAAGCACACGATCGAGGTGTTGCGAAATGCCGGGTTGCTGAGCGAGAAGGGTGGGAGGCTTACGACGCGAAGCGTCCTGCCGTGGTTGTACACCCCATCGATGTGCCCGAAGGCGCGGGCGATTCACAACGCAAGGATGACTTCAACGCGCTTCTGGGCTGGGAGTCTTCTAGCGAGAAGTTTGGTGACTCTTCCTGAAGGCCTTTCGCCTCTTAAATTTTTCCTTGTACTTTTTTTTCTTTTTGAAATACATGTAATGGGCGAGACCCCTAATGTATTTGTGTATATATGAAAGATTCCTTTTTGGGCATGTTCTTGTATGTTTACATGGATGACGTTTTCGCTTTTAAATATCTGCAAACGTTTTCGCGCCTTCGCATATACCTTAGGCTCTTAGGTGGTGACCGCCGCGACAATCGCGACTTGCTCTTGCGAATTACGTTCTGGGGGAGCGATGGCCTTGACCCCTTTGTGGGGCAGGTCCGCTGAGTAGTTATGCCCGATAAGCGCCGTCGAGAGAATCTTGCTGTGCGAGGGCTATGTCGAGAGGGCTATGCCGAGAGGGGGGCTGTCGAGAAGGGGGCTGCCTAAAGAGGCTTATCTTCTAAATAAATGACGTTCTTGGAGCAACCACCCCCCGAAGCTTTCAACGTCAACCGAGTGCCCGACAGACCTGCCAGCTAGGTGAGGGTCTGACAGCAGGAACAGCTTGTGACTTAGTTTTCAAAATACCCTTGAGTGACTTCCTGCCATGCCAGGTAGATGGGAGCCTGGTCAGCAGGATCTTCTCGGGATCGACCAATGCCATAAACTTTCATCCTGCCACCGAGTGAGCCTTCGTCCCTGCCAGCTAATGAGAGCCTGGTCAGGGGGTCTGCTTGGGGCCAACATTCCAAACCACCGCCGAGTGACTTCCAGACCTGCCAGCTGGATAGAAGCCTGGTCAGCGAGATCTTCTCGGGGTTGAACAATACCATAAACTTTTCAGCCCGCCACCGAGTGAGCCTTCAACCCTGTCAGCTAATGAGAGCCTGGTCAGTGGGTCTGCTCGGGGCTAATATTCCAAACCACCGCCGAGTGACTTCCAGACCTGCCAGCTGGATAGAAGCCTGGCCAGCGGGATCTTCTCGGGGTTGAACAATACCATAAACTTTTCAGCCTGCCACCGAGTGAGTCTTCGGCCCTGCCAGCTAATGTGAGCCTAGTCAGCGGGTCTGCTCGGGGCCAACATTCCAAACCACCGCCGAGTGACTTCCAGACCTGCCAGCTGGATAGAAGCCTGGTCAGCGGAATCTTCTCGGGGTTGAACAATACCATAAACTTTTCAGCCTGCCACCCAGTGAGCCTTTGGCCCTGCCAGCTAATGAGAGCCTGGTCAGCGGGTCTGCTCGGGACCAACATCACAAACCACCCCTGAGTGACTTTCAGACCTGCCAGCTAGATAGGAGCCTGGTCAGCGGGATCTTCTCAGGGTCGGCTTTCTCAATCTCCCCTCACACTCACAATCCATATGCAAAAGATCTCGAGTACCAAGATGCTTAATATTAGAAAATAATGTTACATACATGACTCAGGGATAAAAATGCATCAAATCGTCACCGTTCCTTGTGTGATTTAGGGTCTTCCCCTCCACATTCTGGAGGCGATACCCCCTGACCCCAGCACTTCCTTGACTAGGTACGCACCCTCCCAATTTAGGTGAAGCTTTCCCATGGCCGCCGACTTTCCAGCTGCGTCAACTTTTTTCAAGACTAGATCCCCTTCCGCGAACTGCTTGATCCTGACATGCTTATCAAAGTATTTGACCATCCTCTGTTTGATCTCCTCCTGCCCGACGACTGTTGTGTCTCGGAGTTCTTTTATCATATCTAATGGGAGCTGTAGCTCTCCTTCGTTCTCTGCCCTCCATTCTTCATCCCCTTCCCGGGCGGCCGTCACCCGCGGCGATCTGACCTCGTATTCCACGGGTAGGACCGCTTCACAACCATGAGAAAGCTTGAAGGGGGTCTCTCCGGTGCTGTGTTGGGGGTTATCCGCAGAGCCCATACACCGAGGGAAGCTGCTCTACCCAACTCCCCCTCAGGTTCTCTACATTCTTTTTTAGCAGATTCACAATGATTTTGTTGGCCGCCTCCACCCGACCGTTGCTCCGGGGGTGGTGGACAGAGGCAAACCTGAGGTTTATCCTCAGCTGAGTGCAGAAGCTGATGAACTCTTCACTAGCAAACCGGGGTCCGTTGTCAGTGACTATGGCCTGTGGGAGCCCATGCCGACATACGATTTCCTCCTAAACAAAATTACGGATTACTTGGGAGGTCACCTTGGCCAAAGCCTTGACCTCCAACCATTTGGAGAAGTAATCGATCATGACCAAAAGGAACTTCCTCTGTCCACTTGCCTGTGGAAAAGACCCAACCAAATCCATCCCCCAAATGGCGAATGGCCAGGGTGCCGTGATGCTTCGAAGCCTTTGGGCGGGCAAGAGTTGGAGTGGAGCATATAACTGACACTTTTGACACCTTGCGAATTCCGTCGCATCCTTCCTCAGGGATGGCCAGAAGTATACCCGCCAGACCACCCTTGCTTCCAAGGTCCGGCTTCCCGAGTGGCTCCCGCACTCGCCGGAGTGCACCTTTCCCAGGATCTTCGGAATTTCCTCCTCCGTTACGCACCGGGCTAGGAGCCCCGAAAGTGTTTTCCGATGCAACCTTCCCTCATGCATCAGATAATGAGGCGATTTGTGCCTGAAGCGTTTGCCATCCTTGACCTCCTCTGGGAGCTTGCCTGTGGTTAGATAAGTTGTGAAGGGATCTACCCATGAGGGGCGCCGATCCACCTCCATCAACTCGTCTTCTTTGATTGCGGGGTGAAACAGTTCTGGCAGAGTACCTCCGGCCCGGGGTCTGAACTTGGCCAATCGATCAGCTGCGGTATTCTCCTCCCGGGGAACATGCTGAATGGAGAACGTTCGAAACCCCCCAATGATCCCCTTCACCTTGGTCAAGTACTTTGTAAGGGTAGACTCCCTTGCCTCGTACTCACCCTTAATTTGCGATGCCACCACCAACGAGTCAGTGAACAGCTCCACGTCCTGCACCCCCAGCTCCTTGGCTAAGCGTAGCCCTGCTATCACGACCTCATATTCCGCCTGGTTGTTAGTGACCGGGAAATGAAAGACCACGCCCTGTTCTATTGTGGCTCCCTGGGGGCTTACCAGCACTACCCCGCTTCCCAGAGAATGCTTCGCCGAAGCACTGTCAACCAACACCTTTGAGGCAACCGGCTGCAATGGCCCCTCCCCCGCGACCTCGACGACATAGTCGATCAAGAAGTCGGCTACCGCCTGTGCCTTGATTGAGAGCCGTTGTACAAAGGCGATGTCGAACTCGCTCAGCTCGATGGACCACTTGACCAACCGCCCCGAGTGCTCCACTCCTTCAAAGATCTTGCGCAGAGGATGGTCCGTCACCACCTTGATCGAGTGGGCCTGGAAGTACGGTCTAAACTTCCTAGCCGAGACGATTAAAGAGAAGGCCATCTTTTCCAGATGGGGTAACGGTGTTCCGCCTTCTTCAAGATCCTGCTGACGTAGTAGATGGGCAGCTGCCTCTTTCCCTTTTCCCTGACCAAGACGGAGCTTACGGCCTCGGCCCCCACTCCTAAGTACAATATCAGATCCTCTCCCTCCTTCGGTCCCTTGGAGGAGCGACGCTCGGGAGAGTTGCCCCTTCAATGCCCAGAAAGCCTCTTCACACTCATTCGTCCACTCAAATTTTTGGTTCCCTCACAGCACCCTGAAGAAAGGTGAGCACTTCTTCCCTGCCCGAGAGAGAAACCTACTCAGCCCGACAAGCTTCCTCGTCAAGCGTTGAACCTCTTTGGTGTTACGTGGTGATGCCAACTCCATTATGACCTTCACCTTTTCCGGGTTAGGCTTCACCCTTGCAGGAGTTAGAATGTGACCTAGGAACTTTTCCCGGCTCGCTCCAAAGACACACCTCAGGGGGTTTAGCCACATATTGAACTTCCATAAGGTGGCGAACGTTTCTTCCAAGTCGAGTAAGTGGGAGTCCACATCTCTGCTTTTCACCATGAGGTCGTCGACGTACATCTCTAGATTTCTCCCCCTCTGACCTTGGAAGACCAGATCCATCATGCGCTGGTATGTGGCTCTTGCGTTCTTTAGCCCGAAGGGCATCCTTCCCTTGTACTGAAAGAGACATCCTTAACATCGGGCGGATGCATCCTGATCTGATGATAACCTGAAAAAACATCTAAAAAACTCATTAAAGTAAAACCGACGGCTGAGTCAACCAGCGCGTCGATCCGAGGCAGATGATATCAATCCTCAGGGCATGATTTATTCAAAAGTAAGAAGTCTACACACATCCTCCACCGCCCATCTCCCTTTTTAACCATGACCCCGCACCTTTTCCGGCCTTCCCGCCTTGATGAAGACCTCCATTTCCACGACCTCCTCTGCCGGCTCCAACCGGGACTGTTCCCGCGCATCCCCCAGTCTCTCCCCCTGTTCGAGTACATCCTCCCTCTCAGCTTCTTCCACTTCCATCGCCTCCACCCAACTCTCCTACAGCTCCACTTCCCCAACCTCCGGGGCATGCACCACTCCTTCCTCCTTCCTCTGCCACTACCTCCGCCATCTCCAACTTCTCCGCAGCTCCTCCCCCGGTCACTTCCATCTCGTCGCCTGCCTCCTCCCGGGACGCCATCCCTCTCTCCAACTCTTCCACTTCCGCCATACAGGAGATGGTGTTGACGTCCGTCACGTAGCATTGTCTTGCCACCTTCGGGTCTCCCCTGATTCGGACCTGGACTCCCTCACTGTTGAACTTGAGGCACTGATGGAATGAGAAGAGGACGCAACGAAAGACACCGATGATGAAGCGTCCGAAGATGACATTGTAGCTGCTCGGAGCGTCAACAATGACGAACCGACAATTCATTGACACCCCCAAGCGTTACATGGAGTTCGACTCCTCCAATGTCCTTCCTCTCCCCTGAAAATTTGAACAGGGGTCCATCCGAGGCCAACACCCTCCTATCCTCCACCTTCATCTCATCAAAGATTTTTTGAAGATCACGTTCACAGAGCTCCCGTTGTTAATTAGTATTCGGGAGACCGTGAAGTTCTCGACGACCGTCTGGATCACGAAAGCGTCGCAGAATGTGTCCTCGCAGTGCGCCATGTCCTTTGATGAGAAGGTGATCTTCTCCTCGGGGGGGGGGGGGGGGAGTTTGGGAGGTCGAGGCGACACTCCTCCTGAACTTGGTCTGGAAGCTCCCCTTTCAGGTGGCTTCAATTCCCACTCCTCCGTGGATCACTCTGATCCCCTACGTCGGCCTTGTCTTCGCATCTGTCCGCCTCTCCTCCCGACAGAACCTGCTCTATCCTCACCGACGGCTGTTGTTGAGCCTGCCTCCTGGCCTCTCTCACCTCCAAGAACTCCGGGCAGATGGCCGTTGCGTGACATTCCTCCTGTTGGAAGTCACAAAAGGGCAACGTCACCCTACCCCCTTCTCTCCTTCTTCCTCTTCTCACTCCCCTTCCCCGGGCGATCGCCATCGCTTCCTGCTGTTACGGGAGGGGGGCCCTCTGTCCCTGCCTCCACACTGGTGGGTTGAACCGCCCCTGACCCCCACGGAAGTTCTCCTCACCCTGGAATCCTCTCCCCTGCCCCTGGACAGGTCCCTCCTGGGGCCTCCAGACCAACCGGTTGTCTGTCTCCCGATGTCCCCAACCTTGCTGCTGCCCTTGGTTCCCCTGACCTCAGGGCTCTTCTATCCTCCTCTCCTTTCTCTGTCTTCCTGCTCCCGGCTCCTTCACCTCCTCCTCAGCCAACCTGACTAGCTTCTTGGCGAATGCTGAGTTGGCCATCTCACTTTCTATCTCCTTCACCTCCCTCTCCATCAATTCTTCAAAAGAAAGAGGGGGCACTCTTTTCAGCTCCATGCTGAAGAACCCCTGCCTCAAATCTAGGGTGAGAGCGAGCATCAGGGTGTACCCCGGAACCTCCTGGACCAGGCGAATCTCTTCCTGGAACCGATCGATATAGTGCCCCAGCGTTTCCTCTGGCTTCTGTTTGATGACGAACAGACACTCTGCCCCCTTCTTCCTCTTCTTCGACGTTGAGAACCTCAACAGGAACCCACGACACAGGTCTTCAAAGCAGTAGATGGAACTTGCGGGAAGCTGGTGAAACCAGTCCCTGACCTTCTCCTTTAAGGTGATGACAAAGAGTCGGCACTTGAAGGCGTCTGACATCTGCCTAATGGAAACGACGTCCTCGAACCATCGAACAATAAGACATCTCTGGGTCTCTGAACCCGTTGGGAACCGGGGCCGAGACGATCAGCTCGCTCAAAGGGCTTCCTCCAATAACTTGGCGAGTGGATCCCTCTCGCGCCCTCGGCTCGCTGACCCTGTCAGCACTCGCCTGCCCTGGAAAGAGTTCCCGTCCGGCGAGATCCCTTTCGCCACTCTCGGCCGGGACCTCCTTCCCGGGGCGCTGTTCGGGAGCGTTCTCGCCCAAGGATGGGGCCGCAACAACTGGAATGGAAGGCGTGGCCCACTTGCCTCTCGCGGCGAAAGCGAGGTGGATGGTTTGTAGGACCTCCCGCTTGAAGTCTTCTAGCATTCCAACCGTGACCCTACTCGCCGGGGGGGGGGGGGGGGGGTCGCCCGAGCCAGCTCCTTCGTCCTCGCCTCTGGCCATGAAGCTTAGCTCGAGATTTTCGTATGCAAGCTATGGTCCACGCTCACCGCACCAAAAATGTTGGAACTAAAATTTGATCCCAATGAGAGTTCAGACCCAACGGAGTAGCTAACACCTACTTATCCCGAACTTGACCACCTGACCTGCCGCTTGAAACTAGAAAAACTGACCCAAGACTAATGCACAGAGATCCCTCCTCTAACCCGGAAGATCTCAGAGCTCTTCCCCTTCTTAGCCAATGTTGAGCTAAAAATATCTCAGAGAGCGCTATAAGACCTGAGAATGAGAAAAGCTTGCCCTCTGAGGTACCTTTGTGAGTCTATTTATAGATTTCTGAGTTTGTTCTGCCAACAACCTAACTCTGCTGTCCTAAAAGGCTATATGAAGCCCAACTGGATCTGCCAATAGCGTAACTCCGCTGTTCGGAGGAGCTAAAC
The DNA here is from genome assembly GCA_039583875.1 of Platanthera guangdongensis. Classification (NCBI taxonomy): domain Eukaryota; kingdom Viridiplantae; phylum Streptophyta; class Magnoliopsida; order Asparagales; family Orchidaceae; genus Platanthera; species Platanthera guangdongensis. The sequence goes on along the minus strand of CM077148.1, from coordinate 127,790,538 downwards.
GCAGACCTTTAAGGTTATCCAGGTAATTCTGCCTCTGGACCCTACTGAGCGAATGGTCCATGAAGGCACCACTCGCCTAAAGGGGGCGAGTGCTGGATGAACCAGGCGCTACAGCTCTCCTAAAAGGCGGATGCGGGAGCCTTCCCGCCTGCTAATCGCTTATATTAGCGAGAGCCCTTCCGACTGCTATGGGCGGGAGCCCTTTGCTACCTCTGGGCGAGTGCGGCTCTGCATGCCCCCACTCGCCTATTTGGACACTTGGGCCTGAAAGTCCTACAAAGCCTCGAGTCTTGCCGGAGGGACCCACTCAGCGAATACGAGGTTGTACAAAGACCCCTAACAAAACACCATAATAAGACCCCTAACATCATTCCCTCCTTTTAAAAAGTGCTTGTCCCCAAGCTTGAGGGAGATAATTGATGTCCGCGTTAGTCGACACCCTTATCATCAGAGTCCTCGACGTGCAGATAGAAGCGCGGTTTGCACCTATAGTTGCGAGTGTATGGTTCGTCGCAGTTAAAACATAAGCCCTTGGCGCACCGTTCTACCATCTCATCCCGAGACAGTTTACAGACTGGTGGAGCTGGATGACCCAAAGAACGACCTGGTTTAATTGTCGTGTCGGTGGGCAAATAGACCTCATGTACCAATTGAAGGTGACAGTCATATGTCTTGCCAGACTCATATCAGTCACTAAGTATGGAGGAGCCTCAAATTCGACATCAAGTCGCAGGCGTTCGCGTAGTTCAACGGTGAAGATGATGACATGCATCTCTGGAGACTGTTTGACATGTGTTAGATGAAGTTGAAACTGGTTCATATAATCATCCACGAAAACCGTATGACATAATGTTATGAGGGAACTGAGGGGGTTGCGGATTGGAGGGCCGAAACGCAGATTGCAAAATCGCTCGAAGACATCCCACGTCAGACCCGACCGATCAGTGAGGAGACGAGTGACCCAAATCAAGGCCGAGTCGAGAAGGTGGAAGGTGGACAGGGAAAGCCGTTCAGCCGCCAAAGTAAAGTTTGTTGATTTCCAAAGAATTGTTCGCATTTGGTGAGCCAGGCAAAGAGACCCGTTTTCCCATCGTAGGTGAGAAATTCCAACCGGATATAGAGTCGCAGAATAACAACTTTATGGCGTAAGAGGGTCTGCGGTGGCCGCTCCTTGCGGATGAGCGGTGGTAGCGGAACTTGACTGCTGCTGAAGTGATCCCTGGGCGGCGTAGTAACCACGGGAAGGGATGCGGTTAGCTCATTTAGCCTGGTAGTGATAGTGTCCATGTCATCCAGATGCTGGGTTTCGGTGTCCCGATGCCGGGTTTCGGTGTCCCGATGCCGGGTTTCGGTGTCCCGATGCCGAGTTTCAACGTCCCAAAAGCGTGCTTCCATGGAGGTCATGACAGTCTACAACATGTCCTGCAGAGCGGCCGTGAAATCTTGCGATCTCATCAATTGATTTGCTTGCTGAGAGACAGAGCGAGTCACTAGACGTCTGGGGTTGTCAGACACATCTGAATTTGTATTATCGTGAATACCACGTCGTCGCCCAATGATGGCGGTGCAAATTTGATTACCGCGTTAATTCAATTAAGAATTAATCAAATTAGGAATGAATTAATTCCTATATCCCTCGTGAGTGCTGACCAAATAGGAAATAAACCGAAAAGGGCATGCATGTGTTGTGCTGGAAGGAACACAATCAGCGCCTATGCGGGATGCATCTATGCGGAACTGGAAGGAGCGCAATCAACGCCTCTGCGGAACACAACACGGGCATGTCTTAGTAGAGACGTCAGAAGCCACACCAAATCACGGGATCCATCTAGCGAAGTAGTGACTGGCGTGTGGTGCTAGAATAGATGGTGACGGGATGCTGTTCCCGCGTGCGGTCCGTCATCGTCGGATGTCGACGGGAAGGAATTAGAGGAACGAATGACTGGTCGTAGGCGCGAGGACGCTACGCCAGAAGCACTGCAAACTTGGATCGGGACTGTCGATTAGCTTCTCGCGACAGAAGAAAAATCGCGAACTACAGCGACTGCGACAATGTTTGATGATGCGCAATGACGATGCGGCTACTGTGGTGCGGTCGTGGGTCTCCTTGTTGGCTGTCGACGGAAGGAGAGTGCAGAAAAGACGACCCGAGTGATTGGCAAGATGGAGGATACTTCGACTGAGAATAATTCTCGCGGACGGAAGGTCTTAGAATGTTGCCAGAGGTGGAGATGATGGCGGCGAAGATACTACAGAGCTTTGACCGCGGATGCCTAAGCGGGGCATGCTCGAGAGAGAAAGAGCTTCCAAGATCTCTTTTAGGGTTAGGGAAATAGACTTCTTCATTCATACCGATAGAAGACCCACTAAGTTCTTTAAATAAGACTTACAATCGACATCAAAAAGAAAAGAACACTAAAGAAAATAACGACAAACTTGGACATGCGACTAAAAAGGACACGGCACAACTAACGGCGTCATATAAGGATGTGACTCTTATAACATAATGCCATAATATGACTCCTAACATATATTTCAAAAGTTTCTCAACTTATCTTTGTTAGAATAAAGTTTGATATTGTCCTGGATGCATAATGTTATCTTTTCCCCAAAATTACAAGTCATCCAGTATTTCCTAATAATTCAATATTCTGGGTGACAAACTCTTAATGACAATAACGTATGTCTATGATTTAGTTCCTAAATAGTTCAGTCAAGAATCGTTGAGATTGAACATGAATTAATATGTTGATCTGAGCTCATAGGATGTGTGCTTATAAGTCGAAAGTCACATTTCCTGGACATCAATGTAAATACACTAGCATTAATGGGGTACTTGTTTGAACAAGTACATTGAATGACTCCACATGAGTTCCCATTGGAGATCTAATCAGCGAATGAAACTTCATTAGTTACATTAGTGTAAGACTTGTTACTTTGCCTTGAGATTCTTCCTGGATAGTTTTTTCGTAGTTCTCTTCACTTTTAATTTATTATATGACCGCTAAATAGTCATTAAGATGATATTTCGGTTGAAAATGCCAATAATGAATTCATCATTTGCTTAGTAGAGTAGAAGATTTCTTATGTATTCCACTACACTTGATTGAGGAGTCTCTAACTAGAGCATGATGCTATTTGAAATTTTTTTGTATTTTATCAACGATAAACAAAAGATAGGGCACAATGGCGACAAAGGATCCATATAGCCGACCCCACTATAGTGGGATAAAAGGTTTGAGTGTTGTTGTATATCAACGATAAGCTACTAGGAGTGTAAACATAGATATTGGATTAAAAGGGGTTTCTGACTTGAATACATGATGGAAGAACTTCACTTACACAGTATTCTGTTAAAATATGTTAAACAATCAACATTTGGTTAGATCTTCATGGCATGTGTCCAGATACTAAAAGGATGTGTAGGATCTCAATAATTAAGGAATTAATAAAGAGTGGTGTTATAGGCACACCAATAATAGCCACGTGTAGCAAAAATATATATTTGCAGGCCATATTGCAGATCGACACGCTAATGACACACCAAAAAAAGTTTTTTTAAATATCTGCACATCAATAAAAAAATAGCTCATATATTCTTTGAGCCCGATGCATAGACCTTAAATTCAAATTGCGCTTGGGCCGTTTCTCTTTCCTCCAATATTCACATTTTCTTCCATTACTGGATAGACATGGCCACCTAGCTTTAAAGTAAGAGATCCAGAATCATCAAATTGCTTACATTTTCCAACCACGACAACCCGTCTTTTATTTTCTGACTCGACCCAACCATTATGAAGTTGAACTCATCCAGACCAGTCAAAGAGCTTTTCAAGATCACCACATCAGTGAACAACTGTTTGTTTTTGCACTCCAAAGGTCCAGGATTCACAGGAACATCCATAAAAAGTTCTCCATCCCATTTCCATTCATTTAAGTCCCATTCTCGACTTCTATTTTCAACCCCCTTTGAAGATTCAACAGCGTAGAATTGATGCATATCAGAACGCTAAACACTTGAACAAAAATCGGAACGTCACTTAATCAAAAAGCTCAATTTGACTGCAGCCGTCAAATTAGGGGTGATACAAAACCCAAGTAGTATACAAACCCTACTCCGCCGCACTTCGTCCCCAGAAATCCAGAATCAATGCACCCTTGGAGCCATAGATCCACAAAATAAATCTACATATCCTAAAGGAAACCTCCAAGAAAAACCGTCCGTGGGAACGACTAGAATGTCCAAGACCCGAACACAAATGGAATTATGAAACCTTTAATCCACAACATCTGAAATCCATAGTCCAAATCTTTGTATCCATGACACACAAAACATCAGAGAACTCAGGAGTACAAAGACGGAGGAGTGGAAGAAATAACGCGAACAGGAGACCGAAATCCTCAGTTGGGAGGTGTACGGGTAAAGCAGGAGGAAATTAGAAATTAGGAGATTTATGATTATTTAGTTGTTTTGTGGTGTGCACATAGCCACCATTGATGTGCACATAGCCATTATTGGTGTGCCTATAACAACATTCATAATATATTAGATTGTCCAATTAATTAAATTAATGAGATCTCGGAAGTCACATATGTAACAATCCAAATTCGAGTTAATTGAAAACTCAGATCATCATAAAAGCACTTAAGCTAATCTCAACATTTAACCACTAGCTAATCAAATCAAGAGCTTGTCTTTTAAAAGTTAATATTAAAACTAAATTCATCTAAGAGAAAGAACCATCAAAATTTCCAATCTTATTTCTCACAACAAATTTTACATATGGTCTTATAAAACACGCTTTTCAATATTTACAATTAATTAGCATTACTACACAAAATACTAATATAACAAAAGTGCTTACACTTTGATGCTCATAACACAAACTCTAATCAACTTGATTAGTGATATTTAACTCTTGGTTGAAATGAAGGATGAGCTATGCTCAATGGATAAACATCAATCTATATGGATTATGGACTAGTGCTGACCAAGTAAATAGTTAGCAATATGACAATTGAATATATAAATCCATATAGAAATTCGTTGAGCTGGTAGAGGTTAAATGCAGATGTACAAATCATTTTGTCAAGCACAAATATTTCATGATCTATGGATCCTCTGTCGCCATTGTGTCTTATCTTTTGTCATAATCTCACTAATGTCTAAGTGCATAATGTCTAGCCACTAGGCATGTTAATGAGGTAGGGGTAGACCATCATGCAAGAAGGCTGTCGTTTATAAACTAAATTTCAATAATTTGAAACACAACTTTTCATACAAGAAGACTATCATTTATGGTGCAATTCTTCTGGTTCACTATGACTTTTCTATGTCATGAGTCCAACTTAATAGAAATTCTTCATATTCTAAGTGAGAAGAACATTTAATGCGAAATGCAATAGAAATTCTTCATATTCTAAGTGAGAAGAACATTTAATGCGGAGTGCGGAACAATACTCCATACTAGTATCATAACAAGAGTCTCATGTCTTTCAAGTACACACACAAGCTTATTCACATATTCAATATTCAATACATTATACTTTAGCTCACACATGCTAGTTTTTAGAATTCGAATCAAAAGTTATGTTGTCCAGGAGATCAATTTGCAGAACAGAAATGAACAAAAATCTTGTATGCACGCGCAAATCGAAGGTATGTAGATTCAAAAGTGTAGAGAAAACTCAAAACTTGTATATATTAATTTGAGTATCTAAATACAAGCAGAGAATACAAATATATAGGAGGAAGAGAGAGGGAAAAAATCCTATACAATATGTGGGACTAAAAGAGAAGAACACTAATGGGCCCAAAAGATGGGCCCAATACATGGGTTATTCTAACACTCCCCCGCAAGCTGGAGCGTACAAATCGTATGCACCAAGCTTGGACAAATATTGATAGAAGAGTGCCTTGGGAAGAGCCTTTGTGAGGACATCCACAACTTGTTCCGTCCCTGGAACATGCTTTAGATCGAGCTTCTTCATTTGAACTTTTTCTCGAATGAAGTGACAATCGACTTCAATATGCTTCGTTCTTTCGTGGAAGACTGGGTTCTTGGCGATATGTATAGTCGCTTGGCTATCACAAAGGAGAAGAGCCGGAGAAGGTAATTTTACACCCAGATCAGTAAGAAGACTTTCAAGCCACGTCAGTTCCGATACAACAGATGGCATTGCCCGGTATTCTGCCTCAGCTGATGATCGCGCAACGACTGCTTGTTTCTTGCTTCGCCATGTAACCAGATGCCCTCCAAAGTATGTGCAGACATAGCCCTTCTGGGTAGCAGGAGCGGAGGCAGAGGAAACGGGTGGTCTGGTGGTAGCAGGAGCGGAGGCAGGGGAAACGGGCGAAGGTGGCATAGTAGCGGGAAGAGCAGGGCGTGGTAGAGATGGCGGGAGAGAAGGCGGTGGTAGATCAGCTGGTAAAGGAGCAGGAAAAAAACGGTTGCTCTTCCCGGAAGGTAACGTCGGCAGAAACAGAGATCTTGCGAGTAGCGGGCGAGTAACAGACATAGCCCTTCTGAGTGCGTGAATAGCCGACAAAGATGTGTTTCACCGCCCGAGGATCCAATTTATCCGAGGAGGGCCCGAGGCGGTGAACGTAGCAGGTGCTGCCGAAGATACGAGGAGGGAGAGGAAAAGCCGGAGTGGAGGGAAACAATATGCTAAACGGAGTAGCATAATTGAGGCCTATAAATATTTGGAAAGAGAGAGAAAAGGTGGTAGGCGGTGTTGTTGGAGAAGAAAACAATAGGTGGGCTATTCGGGTTGAAGTTATGGAGAGGGTGGTCGATGGTTTTGTGGAGGGAGATGGTGGCTCGGTTTTAGGGGGGAGATGGTGGTCGGGTTTGGTTGTTGTTGAGGGTGGCCGATTGTTGAAGAAGTGGGGGGGGGGGGGGGGGTTGACGGTTGGAAGAGGGGGAGAAGCCGAGCAATTGAGAGGGCAAAGGAGGAGGGTCCGGGATAAACAAAGGGAGGGAGAGGTGGTGTTGGAGAGGTTGAGAGGAGAAGATTGGCCGGCGGCCAACGCAAGGAGAGGAAGGAGAGGGGCGGCCAAGAAGAGAGGGAGAGAGGAATCTTTCAAAAGATTTAGGGTTTAATATATTTTCTTCTTCCATAATTCAATATGACAAATATCATGGCCTATATATAGGCTTACACCACTCAATCAAGCATTCATTCAAACTTCAAAATTCAAAATTCAATGTTGAAAATATGATGGTTATATGCACCCATCATAACACATGAAATGAAATAATTAAAACAACACATGATGATTATAAGCACCAATCATTACACATGAAATGAAAATTAAAACATGAAATAAATACTTAAAATAAAATTGCTAAAATAATAAAATTATTAAAAATATATATATAATTATAATTATTTAATTTATAATTATATATTTTTATATAATGGCGGCGGACGTCGATCCCATCCTCGAGCTTGCGGCAGCGATCGTCACAGTCGACGAACTCTCTCAGACGGGGATCAATGGCGGTCGTGTCAGCAACGTCTCCATCAATCCTCCCCCGCTCAAAACTACTCATCACCGATGAGTTGGTCTGAAAGTACCGGTGCAGGAGAGCATCATCCAAAAGAGCCAGGTAGCAGCAAGCAAAATCACTTGGTGAGGAGAGCACTTCATCTTTGAGTATCCTGTCATGCAAAAATGTGGTCCTTGAGAACCTTGGAAAAGCATTAGGCAATAAAGGAAAACAAATTTCTACATCAACAACCAACATACCTCCAGTGAAGACCGATGAAGCGAGCGATCCAGGCATAAGCTCACTACCCAAACCATAAGAAAACAAAGTGGACCCAAATGGATAGGCAGATAATTCAAGTGGTGGAGAAACATATCGCGTTAAATTAGAAACATTAAAAATAGGGGTAATAACCCAATCAGTGGAAAACTTCAAATGATATGCGTATTCTCCTAATTTCTTTAATATCCGAAAAAGGTCCAGCTCGCCAACTTGCCAACTTTCTATAGTGCCCGAAGGCAACCGTTCAGGGACGAAATGCACCGAAACTAAATCGCCAACAATATAGTGAGATGCCCTTTCATGTAAGCTAGCATGAAGTTGATAAAAATATATTTGGTATGGTTAACACTTCACTAATATGCTTATATAATTTTTGAGCATGAGAGACATAAACTAGTGCGAGTTGACTTGTCTTATAAGACAGTGGTAACGAAATCAAGTCAAAAGGCACTTGTGCTTTAAGTCCGTGCACGATCTCATTTGGCGAGCAACAAGCATATAAATAATAATAATAATAAGACGCGACTTGATTGAGTAATTTCTTAAAAGTGCGCCTAAATATCTTGCTATCGTGAGGTATGAACCCATCTGCTACGTGTCTCAACCCGAATACGGAGGCTATAGGGGTTAAGTCAGGGGGCACAGGAGCCTTAACATAAAAGATGACTTTCAATGGCTTCAAATTCGCAGTCCTAATTTTATAATTAATATTTTCACGCTTGGCATGAAGATATGCCAAGGGAAACCGCTCATCATTAATACTAAAAGAGTTGGACGCTCCCGGATGTGACAAGAGGTGTGAGCGATACAACTCATGAGGCCTAACCTTGGTCACTAATGTGTGGGAAAAAGGGTCATCAAATGGCGGTGGGTAAATACGTGTGATCATGTGTGCTATATAAGTATGTGAAGGAGGCACCACATCCAGAGGCACAATAGTCAAGGAATCAGACACAGACAAGGAAAGACCCGTAGCCGGACACGCAGAGAAATGTATTGTCAAATGTGACGTGAAATTAAATCCAGGAGGCGCGGCGAAAAGACCGACTGCAAAATATAACAACTCACTAGAACTTGTACGCCAAGTCATGTCCAAAGGAGGGGCCCGCAGGGTTGGCAACATAAAATGACACAGATCAGACATACCAAACTCGTGTCCTAAAGGGCCCACTAAATGGGTCAACGGATCAGGTGGGAGAGTCGGTAAAACTAAAACCGAGAGAGAATCAACATCATATTCAATTTTACGCAACGAAGACAGCATCAAGAGACGCTCATCCGGGGTTACTTCAATAACGTCTTCCAAAAGCATATCTCTCTCACATGAAAATTCTTCCAACACATTAGTTATGTCATCCAATTCAGAATCAGTATAGGCCTCAGAAATGGGCAAAATCTAACCCGACGGAAATTTTAGTTCAGATTGATCTTTAGATAATGCTGATAACAACAAAGAACTATCGTTCGGGTTCGTAGCGCTAAAATCATCGAAACATAAACTTCTCACATAAGGTGAGTCTTCTCAATCAGTTGGAACATCCACAAAGTCAGGGTTGTCAATTACAATGGAAAACTCCTCACTCACAGGCTCCTCAGGAAAGTCAAATAAAATCCCAGTGGGTATAATCGTAGGCTCTAACGCGATGGGGATCGTATCCGGGAGAGGGCACTTAATACTAGGGTGCACAGACACAATACTAGTAGGGCACGTAATAGGCAAAGAGATACTCCCACAACTTGGACTATCATCATCATCCCAAACATCATCTTCTAGATCACTAGGGATTCCCTCAGACTTAGACGCATCAGAATTATCGGGCACTAACGAACATATCAGAATACTCTCACCTATGGGGTCATCCTTAGGATCAAGGAATATCATACCTACATCAGCATCCTCATGAGTATCATTTTCTATCTCAAGGGGCTTAGATGTCGAGGATAACGAAGGAATAACCCTAGCGATGACATCTATTGAGTCCACAGCAAATGACCTATTAGGAGAGGTTTCCCTAACGGGTGGTGGTGGTCGTAATACGGCCTTTCCTGTCTGACACGAGTGAGCTTTATTCCTATGAAGGTGGTGCTTCTCAATTTCTAAAGCCGTATTAAAAGTGATGTCTAGATCGGTGTGACAATAACGCAGTAATTTACCCTGGATGTAGGGGTGTAACCCCTTACGAAACCTAGAGAGGGTGATCTCTGGCAACTCCTTCACACCACTTCTAACCATCATATCCTTAAAATGACGCATATAATCTGAGACCGACTTGTTCCCTTGTTTAAGGTTGGTCAAATCATCGGTTATCTGTCCCTTGGTCTGGGTGTTTGGTTTATAATCATTCCTAATGGCAGGTATGGATCTAGTGAAAAAACTATACTCACTCGTAGGCTTGGTGTTAGCAGGGCGAAGGTAGGCGGGATCAAATCGATCCGAGAGCAGGCTACACAATTGCGTCCAAGAATGTGTTTTGCTACCAACACGAAGCTCTTCCTTATACCAGGACACGCGGGCTTGACCTATTAATCGTACACGGACGATGTTCACCTATTGGTGGTCATCCCATTCGTGACAATCAAAGTAAATATCTACCCACTTAAGCCAGTCCCTAAATTTTTGCGAATTCCCATACCCATCATACGTTGGTATCCCATTCTCAGTGTGAGAATACGTGTGAGGATGGTTGGAAGGCAAAGCTGGGGTGTGTTTAGACATGGCTTTATCATACCAATAGTCTAAAAGGGAAACATTAACATCAAATGTCATATTCATTGAGGACCGTAGAGAAAACTCACCCGGAATCGGGGCACATGTAATGAATGAATAACCTGGCCCTATTTAATTTTCAAAGATGTAATTGTTCCTGCTAATTACTTAAGGTAATAGATATATATATATTTTTTTATTTTCTTCTTGTAAATAATATGAAGATTATTAAAAAAAATTTGATTTTTTTTGCGGAAATAATAAAAATATAGGCCGCTATTTGCAGACCAACAATTAAATTTTATCACGACTTAATAAAAATAATGACTTAATAAAAAAAATTTGAATTTCTTACTAAGAAGACGATGGAGAATTTCCAGAATTTTATTTTTTTGAATTTTGAGAAACACTGAAAATTTTAGGCCGATATTTGCAGACGCAAAATTTTAAAATTGATTTGTATGTTGTGCAATGAAACGGGCAAGTGCGTGTCGGTGTTCAAAGCAAAAGGGGGAGGGGGGCCAATTAAGAAATTGAGGTGATTCTGCCTCTGATACCAAATTGATGCAGGCTTGCATGTTGACACCGAATATATCTACGGACGAACACGTTTGCCTCTCTAATGATCCAATCCTACACTCGCACAGTCATTCTACGCGGCACCACGTTAATTAATTCTATCAATTATATACTAACGTACGAGTAGCCAAATCGCTTGGGATCCAACAATGGCGGTTGATGAGAAAGCAGACAGTGGAAACCGCAAGGTTCCAGTATGGCTTGGGAACATGCATTTGAAGCATGAGGGAACAGGCGACATCGAGTAAGAGGCGGTTCTTTCGTTCGGCAACCCCATTTTGCTGGGGTGTGTAAGCACATGAGCTTTGGTGGAGAATCCCGTATTCAGAACACACAGTGGTAAAGTCGTGGCTGGTGTTCTCACGAGCATTGTCAGTACAGAGGATTTTGAGCGTGGTGTGGAATTGCGTACGGGTCTCGAGGACAAATGCCCAAAAAACCCGGGGAAGCTCGGAGCGTTCACGGAGTAAGTAGAGCCACGTAGTGCGAGAGTGATCATCAATAAATGTGATAAAATAGCGAAAACCACAGATACTGGGAATCCGAAATGGACCCCATACATCAGAATGAACTAAATCAAAGAGAGCTACACTTCGAGTACAATGTGAAGGAAAAAAAGAACGCGGCTGTTTGCCGAGGATACATGAGTCACACTGAAAAGAAGAAAAAGGAATATCTGGAAGAGCGCGCTGGAGGATCGGTAGAGGGGCATGTCCAAGTCGGTGATGCCATGCAGTGGAGGAAACGAAAGACAGAATGTTGGGAGATTCATCGAGAAGGTAGAGCCCGTTCCACAGCTGGCCTTTACCAATGGTAGTCCGCGTCCGCCGATCCTGTATAACAAAGGAAGAAGAAGTGAATATAACTGAACAATCCAGATCACTTGTAAGACGACCAATGGATAGTAAATTAAAGGGTGAACTCGGAACATGAAGAGCCGAGAGAAGAGGGATGGACTGGTTGAGAGAAAGATCTGCCGAGCCGGAGACAGGAATCAGCGCCCCATTGGCCACAGTGATAGGCTTCGGATAAGGAGAATTCGAATACTTGGCAGGCCGTCGCGAAGTAATATGATGGGTGACACCAGAGTCCACAACCCATCCCAGGCTGGTGGAGATACAAACAGTATCTGTGTTGGAGACGGAGGCGACTGAGTCCGATGGTGGGTTGAGCAGGCCCTGGAGATGCTGGAGCTGAAGACAGACGGTCTCAAGATCAGGAGGACTGGCGTCAGTAACAACAGAAGCTGTCGGACGAGGGGAATAACCGATTTTCTTGTAGCAAGTCGCCTCAAGATGACCATCTTTCCCGCAGAAGGAGCACTTTGGCCGGCCACGACCCCGCGAGCCCGCGAGCCCGAACGTCCGTCCCCCCCCGAGCAGAAGTGGGAGGGTATGGTAAGAGCGGAGGGGCCTGCTGAAGAAGAGTCGGGGAAGGAGCAGGAGGATCTGGAGGAGGGGAGACACGTAGAATCATGGAGCAGACATCAGAGAAAGATGGTGTGGTGGGAGCAGCCAGGACTTGAGCACAATTACTCTGAAGATGAGATGGAAGACGGGCCATGATGATGCCAATGCAAGCGGCTTCCTTCTGAGCCCGCTGAGCGGCATGATCATTGGTGGGCGGCTGATGCTGGATCCAGGCTTCAGTAAGAGTTTTAGCCCGAGCGACAAACGAGGTCATATCCGAAGCGCCGCCAGTGTCGAGAGCAAAGAGGTCAGTGAGGATATCATAAAGATGTTGAAGGCTGTCGCGGCCTGAGTACAAGGAATGTAGCTCATCCCACATAGCCTTGACGGTGTCGTGGTACATAGCCATTTGATAAGGCTCACCATCCAAGGAATTCAGGATCCAAGTCTGAACGCGTCCATCATTCAGAGCCAATCATCGGTAAGAGGAGACGAAGGTGGCAGAGTAAGGTGAGGCAGAAGACCCTTAGCCTGAAGAACTCGCCGAACGGAGTGTACCCAAGGAATGCAGTTTTTGTTGCCAGAAAGAGAGATAGTAGTGATCCTTAGCTCGTCACGGACTTCAGCAGAGCAAACCGGACGGTCTGGCGGACAGGCCGGGCGGTCAATAGGCGGACTGGCCGCCGAGCCCGTAGAGTTACCGGAAGAAGCCATATAGGCAGGCCGCAGAACCAGAGGACAAAGGAAGACCGCCGCGGAAAGAGCAGGAGGCCGCTTGACAAAGCCGCTGCGGGAAGGACAGGAGATCGCGACCAAGAGAGCGGAAAGAAAAAAGGACTAGTCCGCACGGTCGAGGTGAACACAGTAGTGAACAGAGCACAGGAAGCAGTCCGCAGCGGACAGGATCAGGCCGCAAGAAGAGGGAGAGGCCGGCGGATAAGAGAAATCCGCAAGAAAGGAGAGCCCGCGCGACTAGAGCAGAGACCGCCCGGTCAAGATGTGAAAACACCAGCGGCAGGAAGAGGCCGCGACCAAAGGCGAAGCGGACTGGGAGAAGAAGTGCGCAGCGGGCAGAGACAAGCCGCGCGGACAGAGAAGAGAAGAGCCGGAGGAGACCGCGACCAAGATGCGGGTGAAAGAGGAACGACCCACACGGTCAGACAGATCACATCAGCGAACTGAGGAGAAGGAAACCACGACCAAGATGCGGGTGAGAGATGAACAACCCGCACGGTCAGGCGGATAGAGAAGGTAGGAAGCGGCGAGCTGGAACAAGTTGCGAGCAAGGCAGTCCGCGGAAAGAAGCGGAGAGCAGAGCAGCGGACTGAAGACAGGCCGCGACAAGTAGGGAGTCCGCAACGGACAGTGGAGAATAAAGAAGAAGGTGGCCCCACGGGTGGAGGAGGAGAAATGGCTATAAGAAGGGAGGGGTGGGGGTGGAACCACGAGAGAAAGAGAGCAATCAGAGGGAGCGGAGAAAGAAGCGGTCTGAGAAGAGCAAGCCACAGAGGGAAGCAGATAGAAACAAACAACCCGCGGGAGGCAGATCGTGAGAGGCAAGCCGCAGGAGGCCGCGGGTCGCGAGAGAGCACTAGGTGCGGACAGAACAGAGGAGACCGCGAGAGAGCGATTTTGGCTCTGATACCATGTAGAGAAAGCTCAAAACTTGTATATATTAATTTGAGTATCTAAATACCAGGAGAGAATACAAATATATAGGAGGAAGAGAGAGAGAGAAAAAAAAATCCTATACAAGATGTCGGACTAAAAGAGAAGAACACTAATGGGCCCAAAAGATGGGCCCAATACATGGGTTATTCTAACAAAAAGCAAATGTGAATCATAAACATAAGCATAAGCACACTTCACTTGAAAGTAAATGTGCTATTAAAATAAATTTTCAAAGAGAAGTGACGTTACACTTGTAAGTTATAACTCCCCAAATTATATTATTTGTGTAGCCTTGGGCTATTGGTGCATCAATAGGGTCTATCGACACTCCGATGGGCTCTGATTTTACTGGTTGTTTGAACCAGAACGAATCTTTTATCGATTTTAGAAATTAGCAAGCCAGTTGTTGCTTTAGAGTATCATCATGCTAATATTTGTATAAGCGTTGCAAAAGGTCTCCCGAGGGAATCACCTAGTTCTTGATGCGGAGTCAAGAAGAGGGCCTGCAGCAGAGGATGAGTTTTGGGCCCGTTCGGGGCCGATTCGCGACTTTCCATATATGGCGTGCCCGGATCGATGATCGGACTCCGAGGATGCGTCCAGATTCGTGTTGCAAGTCAAATTCATATATTAATTTAGTATTTTTGGTTTATTATCATTGTATTTGAGTGACCCCACCTCCGGCCAATCATAATCGTCGAAGGTGGGATGCTTTAGCTTTTGTTTTATTATAAATAGACATGTAGTGGCTGGTTTTGTGACATTGCAGATTTTGGAGAGTTCATTCCCAGAATCCCGCGATCATCCCACAGTGCCGACTTTGTGGAACCCTAGACGACGACTCTTAAGCCCTTATCTTTCTTCCCAAGGTAATACCTAACCCTAGCCTCCTTTTCCCCACCCTAACCTTCGTTTTCCCTCACCCAAACCCCTCCACCGGAAGCCACACCCTTTCGTTACATACTTGCATTTTTCTTCCCTGGATGGCTCTTCCATCCTTCCAAAATTCCTGCACTATAATATAATCTTACTGTTTAATGAAATATACTATTGCAAACTATAGTTCTCAGCCCTGCTCCACCGCCGGCCCATTAGCCCCTCCACCAAACCGACGCCCCTGCTGAACACCCCCCTGTTTACTTGCAGCCCGCTACCCCCCCTGTAGCCGCCGACCAAGCTGACCCTCCTGTTGCCCGCCTCCCCCATAGACATAATACCCCAGGCCGACTACCCCTTCCCCCCTAACCACCGCCGGCCTCCCCTTTCAAGTTCTGCAGCTGCTGCCCCATTTTAAACCCCCACAACTCTTTTCCGCAACCCCTTTCACGTGGATCCTCCACCCAAAGCCCTCCTCCCGGATCAGCCCCGATTTGGAATTTTCAGCCCTGATCTGATCTCATATTTTCGGATCTACTCTTCCCCGCCCGGATCTACCCATACGTGGCCAGATCTAATCCATTTCCGGTTCGATTCCACCCTCCACCATCAAGGACAACCACCTACTTCGTTTTTCTCGCCTCCGGTTGCACCTCAAATCGTCATCCACTCATCTCCGACTTTGAATTCTTCAGTGTCTTGGTCTGTTCACTACTTGGTGAGTCTTCGTTGTACTGAGTTATTATTTTCAGCATATTTATATTGGATTGGATCTTATACTTGTCTGAGATCTCTTGTATGACAGTTGTTTGCTTTTAGATTATTATTTTGATTTGCAGGGTTCATTCTCTGTATGCTCTAGCTTTGACCCTCCACGCGGGGAAAATCCTAAGCTTGTTTTTGCCATAATAAAATATTCTGCCTTGCTGTGAATTATTTGCGTGAGATGTTAATGCTTATTATTTAATTATGATTTAACCATCCGATTTGCCTAACATGTAGGGTTAGGTCATTGTTACCTGCCGCCTATAGATTCACCCAGTGTCAGTTGGTATCAGAATTAGGTTACACGGTCTTTTGATACGCAATCGTAGATTCTATAGGTTTTCATTATGTTTAGGTGTCACAATTATTCTGTCATGAGCTTACTTTCGTAACAATGGTAACTCGCCAGAGTGTTGATCAGAGAGGGAGATGATGGTGTTGGGGGATACAACAAAGCCCTTAATCACGTCTGCCTAAGCGAGGTTGCTCGTTGGAGGAGAGAGCCACCAATATCTCCCACGAGGGACAAGGAAAAACTAGACTTCATTTCATACCCTCAAACATACAATACCCATGCCTTTATATAGACTACAACATATAAGAAAACAAAACACTAATGATGACACCTAATGTTAAACCCGGGGCTCGAGGCTCCCACATAATGACACCATCATAACTCATAACACATAACTCATAACTCATAACATCTCACCCTTCCTCAAAAGAAGCTTGACCTCAAACTTTATCCGATGCCCTCGTCGTCAGAATTCTCAACGTGCAGGTAGAAAAGCCGATTGCATTTGTGGCCGCGAGTGTACTGCTCGTCGCAATTGAAACATAATCCCTGAGCGCGGCGGTGCAGTATCTCAGCCCGAGATAATCAGCGGACCAGTGAGGCTGGGGGACCCTCGATACAGCCTTGTTGAATAATGTTGGTAGCAGGTGGATAGGCTTCCTGGGCCAGCTGGAGGCGACGGTCGCAGAGCCAGACCAGACTCATAGCAGTCACTAAGTCCGGAGGGGCCTCAAACTCAACATCCAGTCGCAGTCGCTCGCAAAGTCCAAGGGTGAAAATGTCGACCTGTATATACGAGGCAAGAGGGACATGCACTAAGAGAAGATGAAATTGTTCCAGATACTCATCCACGGTACCAGTTTGGCGTAATGATGTGAGTGCGCCAATGGAGCTACTGCGGATAGGAGGTCCGAAACGCAAGTTGCAGAGTTGCTTGAAGTCGTCCCAAATCAGATTCGCCCGATCGATGAGAAGTCGAGAAGCCCATAAAACATTGGCGTCGAGCATATGGGAAGATGCTAAATGGATCTGATCAGCCGCCAGAGTTTGATGGTGGCTAAAGAATGGCTCCCACTTGGTGAGCCAACTCAAAGGATCGCTTTTCCCATCATAGGTTGGAAATTCCAATTTGATATAGCGTGATGCAATCGTTGCGTCGGGACGCACGAGGACTGACGGCGGTGGTTCGTGGACGGTCAGGGGCGGCGAGGCAGTGCAGAGAAGTGGTTGTGCCTGACTGCTGCTGGCATGAGCGTGTGTCGGGGTGGTAGACAGATCATCAACGCGTTTGGAGAGCGCAATAATGGCCTCCTGTTGACGGTCCCCGAGAGCAGTGTGCGCAACCTGTTGCGCCATGATGGTTTGCAGCATGGTCATAATCTGACTTAGTTGGTCCGAAGAGTCCCCCATAGTGCGAGATGAGCGAGAAGAGGAGCCGGTGACCGGGCTGTCAGAGTGCGCCGATTCGGATGACTGAGAGTGATCGCGAGAGTCACGATGGCGCCCAATATTGACAGCAGAGGAGATGGGCCCACTGGAAAATGAAAATGATACTTGGAGCAGGTCTGGCCGAGCGGTTTAAATATTAAAATGGGGATGTGTTACGCCCCCGTACGAAGCCCGGTATTTGGGCGTCAGTACACGAGACGGCGGGAGAGATGCGGAGGCGACAACGGGGCTAAATAGGAAGAACTAGCCCCCTAAACCCTAAACCCTAAAACTGGTTCAGCCCCCACTCTTTGAAGAACTGGTCCTACATGCCCCACAGCTTAAACCATGTGATCAGTCTTGCTCGGATATAGGAAGAATGTTACAATAGGTAACATACCCGCAGCACAGCACGTACTACGGCCACGACCACCACGGCTATGGTCAGGAGGGAACCACAAGGTCCAAGCAAGTCAGTTGTCACTCGACTGACTTGGGCGGAACTTCACGCGCAGAAGGAGAAAGGGTTGTGTTTCAATTGTGACGAGAAGTTCGTTCCTGGGCACAAATATCAGAAAGTTCAGTTGTTCATGCTACATGAGGATGGGTAAGAGGAGATGAACGAGGGTCCTGAGCCGGAGCTGACAGAGGAGTTGGCAGTGACCGAGTTCGGGGTTTCGCTACAGGCGATGGAGCGCTGCACGACCCCCCTCACTATGCGCATGGCAGGCAGGATCCGGAGGGAAAACGTGACGATTCTGATTGACAGTGGGAGTACTCACAATTTCATCCACCCTGAGGTCGCTCGCAGACTGGGACACGTGGTGGATCAAGGGGCATACTTTCAGGTTATGGTGACCGATGGTAGCAAGCTGCAGTGTGAAGGAGTAATGAGGCAGGTGGAGCTCAACATACAGGGATACACCGGACGAACCGATGTTTACCTTCTTCCGATCAGAGGTTCCGTTATGGTGTTGGGAGTGCATTGGCTGCGCCAGCTTCGGCGAGTCACTTTTGACTGGGATCACATGGCCATGAAGTTCTCACAACACGGAAAGCAGTTATGTTTGAAGGGCATCAAAGCATCTCCGATTAAGGAGATATCTGTTCGAAGTCTTCAGCGGCTTGACGAGGAAGGAAGTATGCTGGCGGTGCTGTTGGGAATAATGGCGGGCGACACGGGGGCATCTGAGGTACCCGTTCAGATGCAGTCTCTTCTCGATCGGTATGCTGACATATTTCAGGAGCCCCGTACTCTTCCACCACTGCGTTTTCAGGACCATCAGATCCTTCTTAAGGGGGGGAGTGGACCCTACCAACGTCCGACCATATAGATATCCTTACATGCAGAAGGCTGAGATCGAGCGCAGTGTCCGAGAAATGTTAGCTGCAGGGATCATCCGCCTCAGTACGAGTTCTTTCTCCGCTCCGATCATCTTGGTTAAAAAGAAGGATGGTTCGTGGCGGTTTTGTGTCGACTACCGCGCACTGAACAGTGCTACCGTGAAGAATAAGTTCCCCATTCCTTTGATTGAAGAGTTGTTGGATGAGCTACACGGCGCACAACGGTTCACCAAGCTTGATTTGCGATCCGGCTATTATCAGATCCTGATGCGGGAAGAAGATATCCACAAAACGGCCTTCCGAAACACGACGGTCACTACGAGTTCCTGGTGATGGCCAACGGATTGACCGGGGGCCGTCCACTTTTCAGGCCAACATGAACGAGATCTTTCGGGAGCTCCTACGACGCTTTGTGCTGATCTTTTATGATGACATTCTCATCTACATCGCCAGTTGGGAGGAGCACTGGGCCCATGTCGAAGAAGTCTTTTCTATTCTCCGCAAAAACCAGCTTTATGCCAAACGGTCCAAGTGTTCTTTTGGTCAGAAGGAGGTGGAGTACTTGGGGCATCTCGTTTCAGCTCAAGGCGTCAAGGCTGACCCCCAGAAGATTGAAAGTATGCTTACCTGGCCGTGGCCGCAGACTATTCAGGCACTGCTGGGCTTCTTAGGTCTCACGGGCTACTATCGTCGCTTTGTGAGAGACTATGACAAGATTGCCAGGCCTCTTACCCAGTTGTTGCAGAAGACGCCTTCCTATGGCAGGAGGAGGCTGAGGAGGCCTTCCAGGCCCCCCGGACGCTGGGATTGTCCACGTATGAGAAGGAGATGTTAGCGGTGATTCATGCCGTGGCGCTGTGGCGGCCTTATCTCTTGGGACGACGCTTCAAGATCCGGACGGATCATCAGAGTCTCAAACACTTCTTGGAGCAGCAGGTCTTTTCATCTCTCCAACAAAAGTTGGTTACCAAGCTTCTGGGTTATGATTACGAGATTGTCTACCGACAAGGAAAGGACAACCGGGTTGCTGATGCGTTGTCCCGCTTGCCTGAGGGTGCCCTTGCCCAGATTTCTACACCATTGTTAGATTCCATTGATGAGATCCAGGAGGAGGTGCAGTGTGATCGCGAGTTGCAGACTATTGTCGAGGATCTGCGTCAGGCGCGTGCGACAGTTCCGGGCTACCATCTCCAGAATGATAGGCTTTACTATCGAGGTCGCGCGGTCATTCTCTCACAGTCTGCTTGACGGACGGTCATGATGCATGAGTTCCATTCGTCACCGACGGGGGGTCATGCCGGTGTTCTCCGCTCTCTTCAGCTCACACAAGCCAATGTGTTTTGGAAAGGGTTGTGCCGGGATATTCAGTTATTTGTTCAGCAGTGTGACACTTGCTAGCGCCAGAAATATGAGACCACTTCCCCAGCCGGGTTACTTACGCCCTTGGAGATTCCGCACCAGATTTGGGATACTGCTTCCATGAATTTCATTGATGGCCTGCCCAAGTCTAAAGGCAAGTCCGCCATCTTGGTGGTGGTCGATAAGTTGTCCAAATACAGACATTTCCCCGCCCCGAGCCATCCGTACACCGACGAATCTGTCGCCACTCTTTTTGCCCGCGAGGTTGTCCGCTTTCATGGCATACCTCGGGCAATCATCTCGGATCGTGATTCAACGTTCGTTGGCAACTTTTGGAAGGAGCTATTTTGCTTACAAGGGACCTCTTTACGTTTCAGCACGGCCCACCATCCACAGACAGATGGCTAGACAGAGGTACTCAATCGCGGCGTGGAGACATACCTCCGCTGCTTCGTTATGGATGAGCCGCGCACTTGGACGAGTTGGTTGCATTGGGCTGAGTACTGTTAAAACACGTCCTACCATTCTGCCAGCAAGCTCACCCCCTTTGTGGTTGTGTACGGTCGTCCTCCTCCTTCACTGAGCAGTTATGAGCCGGGTAGTACGACGTTGGACGCGGTTTACCGTGCACTCCGTGATCGTGACCGCACGCTCGCCACCTTGCGCGAGAATCTCCGGACAGCGCGGGATCGTATGAAGGCACATGCTGACAAGCATCAGACGGATTGCGAGTTTCAGGTGGGGGTTGAGGTCTTTCTCAAGCTCCGCCCCTTCCGACAGTTATCTGTGGCACAACGGACGAACCAGAAGCTGACACCCCGTTACTATGGTCCCTTCCGGATCACCCGACGGGTTGGGCCGGTTGCTTATACGTTGGCATTGCCCGAAGGATCGCGGATACATCCGACTTTTCATGTTTCCTTGTTAAAGCGAAAAATCGGCGGCACTATTCAGCCCAGTCCTCTCTTGCCTGAGACTATCAGCGCGGGCGAGCTACGCCCGATCCCTGAAGACATTTTGTTGATCATGTGGAAGCGCCGAGGCACGACGTACTGTCTTGAGTTACTAGTCAAGTGGAAGAATCTAACAGCAGAGCACAAAACCTCGGTCGACTTATTGGAGTTTCGGGAGCTCTACCCCGATTACCACCTTGAGGACAAGCTGGTTCTCGATGGGGAAGAGAATGTTACGCCCCCGGACAAAGCCCAACTATTTGGGCGTCAGTACACGAGACGGTGGGAGAGATGCGAAGGCGACAACAGGGCTGAACCAACTGTTTCGGCTCCCACTTTTTGAAGAACCGGTCCTCGGGGGCTGAACCAACCCGGTTCAGCCCCCATTTGGGCCGGCCGGCCCCCTTGGCCGGTCGGCCTTGGGTCCGGGTATAAATATACCCGGAACCCCCCTTTTGGAGACAAGAAAGAATATTCAGGTTTTCCTCTCTTCTCTATCTTTCTCAACCCTAATTTTCAAATCTTCTCTAGATCTCTATCTCACTCACCCTTCTTCTCCTAACAGGATGCTGGATGGAAGAGGGGGCGAGGGAGTAATTAGATAGAAATAGGGTGGTTTAAATTATCATTGTGGCTGCTGGTTTGGAAAGGGGTGGGGCCCATTGCTAATAGGTTGAATAAAATAAAACTTTTATGGGGAGGGGCTCAAGGCCGAAGAAATAAAACCGCTTAAGGCGGGCGATTCAATGGAGGTGGGCTCGAGGGATAAAGATTTCCCGTGCTGCCTGGGATTGCTTTGACGAGCGATGCTTTGGTCGGCGGGCGAAGAAGAGTCGGCAGGCGTGCGGCTCGAGAGAGCAGGGCCGACGACAAGATCGATCAGGAAGATGAAAAGTGGTGAAGGTGCGTCCCTGGAGGCTGACGCGTGCAACTGAAGCGGAAGTCGGAGTGGCGCAGGGGGGAGTCGACGAAATCTGTTGGGCTCTGCTTGCGTAGGTTCGAATCCCGCGGTCGACAGAGAAGCTGGTGTGCGCTGGGGCTGGACCGGCGGTGGCAGGTTGTAGTTTCCGATTGGCGGTGTCGAGCAGGGGAGGCAGTGGGAGGGACAGATCGACAGACTTGGAAGATGCAGGGAGATGGGGTGCCGTGGTTGAATCAGCGGAGAAGATGACCCCACGAGGATGGCGTGCAGTGAAAAAAGGCAAGCAGCTGAAGGACCGAGCCGAGAAAGGAATCCCTCTGATACCAAGTTGTTATGGGCTTACTTTCGTAACAATGACAACTCGCCGGAGTGTTGATCGGAGAGGGAGATGCCGGTGTTGGGGGATATAACGGAGCCCTTAATCGTGGCAGCCTAAGCGAGGTTGCTCGTTGGAGGAGAGAGCCACCAATATCTCACACAAGGGACAAAGAAAAACTAGACTTCATTTCATACCCTCAAACATACAATACCCCTGCCTTTATATAGGCTACAACATATAAGATGACAAAACACTAATGATGACACCTAATATTTGACCCTGGGCTCGAGGCTCCCACATAATGACACATCATAACTCATAACACATAACTCATAACTCGTAACACATAACTCATAACTCATAACATATTCCTCTCCTCATTTTGGAGGTCTCGAGTCCACTTGCACCCACCCTCATAGATCCCCTTCAGGGAGACCCTCATGACACTACAATGATTATTCGCAATCGCAACACACCACTTCCAGAGATCGTGTTGACCCATCGATATGACCCCGCTATGATATTGACGATCAACGTGATGATTATCATCGTTCTTATCCGTACATACGAGCGGATCATGTTGATCCTTCGATACAACTATTATGAGGATCCTCATTCCGAGAGAGATCTTGAGAGTCAGTTTCATACTGCTATCCCTTCCTTTGACGACTCATCGAGTCCCGAGCCTTTCAGTTATTGGTTCGTGGATATAAAATTTTATCTTGATCATTTTGAGGTATTCGGTAAGTGTTGCGTCATGTTTGCGAAACTTAGATTTTTAGATCAGGCGAGAGCATATTAGTCTAGCGTTGAGAGGACCCGCGAGCGAGACAGTCTACATCTCATCGCCAGTTGGGTGGACATGAAACGTACATTATGTCGGAGGTATCTGCCTTCGTCGTATCAGAGTCGCTTGCTCGACCAATTATTTTTCCTTCAGTAATGATCCATGTATGTCGCTGAGTACAAATGCTGTTTTGGTGAGTTAGTGGCGAGGGGTGATATCCATGAGGACGCAACCATAACCATTTCCTGATTTCGGTCTGGACTTCGGTTTGACATATATATTAAGGTAGTTTATCATAGCTCGAAGTCCCTCGAGCAGAAATATCAACTCGCCCTTCGTTATGAACAGTCTTTGAGATCCGTAAGAGCTGGTCGATGAGATTCTCACCTTGACCTCCGCAATACGAGTCCCTCCAATACTGAGATCACCACGATGCTTACCACTGTCCTGTCAGCCGTGACAGAAGTGATACCTGATGCGGTTTTCTCTACCCCAGTGAGGTGCTCAGCCTAGTGACTGACCTATCTCTTGTTTCTGACCCGTCTCTTGTGACCCCGACTGAGAGCAAGCTTGAGCGACCTATTGAGTCTATAGTGTTTTGTCCCTCACCTACATCTCTTCCTCTGTCATACATTGGGTTAGTTAACGCCCCACACACAGACTCATTTCCTGACACCGGACCCACAGATCCATTCTTGAGTATATGTTTGTGTTGCTCTCCCATTGTCATTACCCTGAGTTACATCACGACCGAGAGCCAAGAGCCTGGTGTTGATCTCGTAGTGGTTATGTCAACCATTCACCGGGATACTACCCCTTACGATGGTACTCATCTTGAGGACCTTGACCGACGAGTTCTATGTTGAGCCCCAAGTTGTGCCTCCTGATGATCCGCCGCATCCTGGTGAGGATGAGATTCATGCGAGCCCCACATGTATGATTATCGATTTATTGATGC
This sequence comes from Platanthera guangdongensis, assembly GCA_039583875.1. Classification (NCBI taxonomy): domain Eukaryota; kingdom Viridiplantae; phylum Streptophyta; class Magnoliopsida; order Asparagales; family Orchidaceae; genus Platanthera; species Platanthera guangdongensis. The sequence continues at coordinate 127,766,388 of CM077148.1, read as the reverse complement.
CTCTTCCATTATCGTCCCTGACCACGCCCCAGAGGATGAATATTGTGCGGAACATACGATATTTAGGGCACCACCTGCTGACACATCACACTCTCGACGAGTTTTGGGATGCACCACCTGCTGACCCACCAGACGAGTTCTTTATTTTCGGGGATACTCCCCACGCTATAGCCTTCTAGTCCGTGTATACGATTTTCACACAGGTGGTCGTCTCATTCGCAATGACTTTTCGTACACACCTCCTGGTGAGCCCTGTGATGTACTACGTTCTCTAAGAGACATTTGACACGTTACGAGCTCGTATTTGAGTGTAGATGTCTCGCACAGTCTCCAGAACACTCTACACATATGAGATGGCTTTTTCTACACTCCCCCGAGAGATCTCCTGATAGGCCACCTCCTGTGATTGATTTTCAGGTCATTATTAAATTTTCCCATAGATAGCATGTTGCGTCGGTCATGTTTCATTTGCATCATTTGCATGAGTCTGTTGATTCGTTTCTTCATCATTTGCATGTATCTGTTGAGTTGTTTGTCTATCGTTTGTGTGTGTCATGAGTCGGTCCGACGAAGAGTCCATAATGATAATAAATTTTGTAAGTCACATGCGGTCCATGCAGATGTTCACTTGCAAGAGCAGGTACCTCATGAAGACGAACAGATGATGGTGAGAATCTGCATTGTGAGGCTCCGTGCGAGACTTGCTAAAAGTTTGAGCGTTAGACAAATGAATCCCTATATAATCATGAGACGGATCGAAGCAAACACCTATGATCTTGATATCCCTATAAGTATGAGTATCGACCTGGTATTTAGTGTTGAAGATATGACACCGTACTACGAGCCTTGCGAGTATGTGGACCCAAGCAGTGGGAACTTCCAGCCGCCTACACCCCCACTCCCGTTGCCTTACCACCCTCATAGTTCACCCACGTCGGATGCCCACCACTACTCACTCACTTCTGACGCCCACTCACCTGAATAGTCATCCTCTTTGGTTCTACCTATGCCGCCGCCGATTGCACTAGGAACTACCACTCGTGAGTTGAGCGTTGAGAGCATCACGGAGACCAGACTCCACCAGTACATTCCTACTACAGACGTTGATGGCACCTGGGTACTTGCAACAGAGCTTGATCGATTCACCATTGGACTTCGACTTCAGTACGACAGTCCCCATTCACCGAAGATGAGAGCTTTTCATTTGGGGGAGTTAATTGGCGAAGACACTCTTCCATCGACGACACTTAGACGACCTCTGGTGGATCTCTTCGAGTCTTACCTGACATGCATCAAGAGAGTTCCGATCCCTATTCAGCAGGAGATGAATTCTTTTAAGCAGACAAGATTGATGCAGAGCAGAGACGAGCACCTGCAGTAGAGGTTGAGTTTTGGGCCCGTTCGGGTCTGATTGAAGATTTTCCATACATGGCATGCCCGGATCGATGATCGGACTCTGCGGATCCGTCCGGATTCGTGTTGCGAGTCAAATCCGTTCGGGGCTAGTTTTGAGGCATTGCAGATTTTGGAGAGTTTATTCCCGGAATTCCGCGTTCATCCCACGGTGCTGACTCCGTGGAACCCTAGGTGATGACTCCTAGACGTTTATCTTCCTCCCCAAGGTAATATCTAACCCTAGCCTCCTTTTCCCCACCCCTAACCTTCGTTTTCCCTCGCCCAAACCCCTCCACCGGAAGCCATATCCTTTCCGTACATGCATTTTTCTTCTCTGGATGGTTCTTCCATCCTTCCAAAATTCATGCACTATAATATAATCTTATATTTAAGGAAATATACTATTGCAGCCTATAGTTCCCATCCCTGCTCCACCGCCGACCAATCAACCCCTCCACCAAACCGTCGCCCCGGCTGAACTCCCTCCTGTTTTCCTGCAGCCCACTACGCCCCTGTAGCCGGCGGCCAAGATGAACCCCCTGGTGTCTGCCTCCCCCTTAGCCGTAATACCCCAGGCTGACCACCCCTTCCCCCCTAACCACCACCGACCTCCCCTTTCAAATTCTGCAGCTGCTGCCCCATTTTAAACCCCCACAACTCGTTGCCGCATCCCCCTTTCACGCGGAACCACCACCCAAAGCCCTCCTCTCAGATCAGCCCCGATCTAGAATTTTCAGCCCGGATCCGATCTCATATTCTCTGATCTACTTTTCCCTACTTGGATCTACCCGTACGTGGCCAGATCTATCCATTTTAGGTCTGATTCCACCCTCCTCGTCGAGGACAACCACCTACCTCGTTTTCCTTGCCTCAAGCTCCACTTCGGATCGTCGTTCACTTATCTCTGGCTCCGAATTATTCAGTGTCTTGGTTAACCCATTACTTGGTGAATCTTCGTTGTGCTGGGTTATTATTTTCAACCTATTTATATTGAATTGGATCTTATACTTGTCTGTGATCTCTTGTATGGTAGTTGTTTGCTTTTAGATTATTATTATGATTTGCAGGGTTCATTCACCGCGTGATCTAGCTTTGGCCATCCATGCGGAGGAATGACTAATTTGTTTTTGCCCTAATAAAATATTTTGCCTTACTGTGAATTATTTTCGCGAGATTGTAATGCTTATTGTCTAATTATGATTTAACTGTCGGAATTTCATAACATGTAGGGTTAGGTTACCATTTACCCACTCACCTGAATAGTCATCCTCTTTGGTTCTACCTATGCCGCCGCCGATTGCACTAGGAACTACCACTCGTGAGTTGAGCGTTGAGAGCATCACGGAGACCAGACTCCACCAGTACATTCCTACTACAGACGTTGATGACACCTGGGTACTTGGAACAGAGCTTGATCGATTCACCATTGGACTTCGACTTCAGTACGAGAGTCCCCATTCACCGAAGATGAGAGCTTTTCATTTGGGGGAGTTAATTGGCGAAGACACTCTTCCATCGACGACACTTAGACGACCTCTGGTGGATCTCTTCGAGTCTTACCTGACATGCATCAAGAGAGTTCCGATCCCTATTCAACAGGAGATGAATTCTTTTAAGCAGACAAGATTGATGCAGAGCAGAGACGAGCACCTGCAGTAGAGGTTGAGTTTTGGGCCCGTTCGGGTCTGATTGAAGATTTTCCATACATGGCATGCCCGGATCGATGATCAGACTCTGCGGATCCGTCCGGATTCGTGTTGCGAGTCAAATCCGTTCGGGGCTAGTTTTGAGGCATTGCAGATTTTGGAGAGTTTATTCCCGGAATTCCGCGTTCATCCCACGGTGCTGACTCCGTGGAACCCTAGGTGATGACTCCTAGACGTTTATCTTCCTCCCCAAGGTAATATCTAACCCTAGCCTCCTTTTCCCCACCCCTAACCTTCGTTTTCCCTCGCCCAAACCCCTCCACCGGAAGCCATATCCTTTCCGTACATGCATTTTTCTTCTCTGGATGGTTCTTCCATCCTTCCAAAATTCATGCACTATAATATAATCTTATATTTAAGGAAATATACTATTGCAGCCTATAGTTCCCATCCCTGCTCCACCGCCGACCAATCAACCCCTCCACCAAACCGTCGCCCCTGCTGAACTCCCTCCTGTTTTCCTGCAGCCCACTACGCCCCTGTAGCCGGCGGCCAAGCTGAACCCCCTGGTGTCTGCCTCCCCCTTAGCCGTAATACCCCAGGCTGACCACCCCTTCCCCCCTAACCACCACCGACCTCCCCTTTCAAATTCTGCAGCTGCTGCCCCATTTTAAACCCCCACAACTCGTTGCCGCATCCCCCTTTCACGCGGAACCACCACCCAAAGCCCTCCTCTCAGATCAGCCCCGATCTAGAATTTTCAGCCCGGATCCGATCTCATATTCTCTGATCTACTTTTCCCTACTTGGATCTACCCGTACGTGTCCAGATCTATCCATTTTAGGTCTGATTCCACCCTCCTCGTCGAGGACAACCACCTACCTCGTTTTCCTTGCCTCAAGCTCCACTTCGGATCGTCGTTCACTTATCTCTGGCTCCGAATTATTCAGTGTCTTGGTTAACCCATTACTTGGTGAATCTTCGTTGTGCTGGGTTATTATTTTCAACCTATTTATATTGGATTGGATCTTATACTTGTCTGTGATCTCTTGTATGGTAGTTGTTTGCTTTTAGATTATTATTATGATTTGCAGGGTTCATTCACCGCGTGATCTAGCTTTGGCCATCCATGCGGAGGAATGACTAATTTGTTTTTGCCCTAATAAAATATTTTGCCTTACTGTGAATTATTTGCGCGAGATTGTAATGCTTATTGTCTAATTATGATTTAACTGTCGGAATTTCATAACATGTAGGGTTAGGTTACCATTTACCCGTCACCTATAGATTCGTCCTGCGTTAGTTCTGTAGGCCATTTCCGCTCCGAGATGATCAATTAAGCATGTGTATGATAGGTAGTTGATGAGTCCGATATTTATAGGGATTTTCAGACTCATTTGGGGTAGATTTCACGCACACGCACTTCACGTTTGGCTCGTTATTGCTTTTATCTCACTTGATATGGTGTTGTTCATTGTGTTTTTAGGTTCATATTGCAGTTTTGGACAGGCTGGGGGTGCCAAATTCAATTTTGGAATTCTGGGGAATCGCACGGTCGTGCGTTTTTCCTTCGCGCACGAGCGTTTTGCCCGTGTGTCCTTTGTGCTGAAATTTTTGGGTTTTGCCTCCGCTCGTGCGATTTGGTCACACACGGTTGATTTCTACCATGCGAGAACAAATCGCATGGGTGACCTTCTTTGTCTAAATCTTTATGTTTTTAGTGGCCGTGCGTTTCCTTCACACACAGTTGGATTCAACCGTGCGAGAAGGAAATCGTGCAGGCTGGATGTTGGCCTAAAAAATATGTGTTATGTCTTTACCTGTGCGTTTTTGTTTGCGCACGATTGTTTCAACCGTGCGTGAAGAGAAATCGCACGGGCGGACCTTTGGCCTGTAGTGTAAGATTTCTCGTAAATATTGCATGGTTCGATCGCACGACCGTGCGCGTCAATGTTTTCACAATTTTTCTATTTAAGCCGCAGGTTTTGGCCGATGCGGGATCACTTCTTCCTTCCGCAATTTCTTCTGCCGCAAACCCTAGGGGGAGAGCTCCGACTCCTTCCTCCTCCATCCATTCGGGCTTTTACCCTAGGACGCCTCCATCATCCAAGAGCTTCCAAAGAGAGAATCCTAGCACTACTTTCATCATCAAGTAAGGAGAGCTTCGCACCGAAGAAGATCAGATCGTGAGACGAAGAAGAATGATCAACTGGGAGGAAGGGACAACCCTCTTCGACTTCGGACGTAGTTGCGGACTGAGCTAGGATGTGGATGGTTTTCAGATGGGTCGATTCCCTTGATTCTCTCCTCTTATTTTGATGTTTGTAACCTGATCCTCATTTTGTTGATGATGTGCACTATAAACCCTTGTTTTTAACTTCTATTTCATTTTATATGAATGCATTTGGTTTATGTGTGTAGGAGGTGCGCCACCATCCCACCACCGTCACCCTCGCTCCATTCCGCAAGTCTACTCGTCCACTCCGCTTGAATTCTCTTCAATTCCGTGAGCCTACTTGCCCGTTTCGCATGCCTACTCGTCTCTCCACCGAGCGGAGCAGTGCATAGCGGCCTGCATATTCCACCACGTTGTGAAGCGGTGATTGCGACCCGCATTGTTAATTTTGGTTTTCTTTTAGTTTGTTTTCGAACCCAAAGTAAATCTCCCGCAACCCATTCGACCCTAAGGACTTCAATCTCAAATCCTTCCTCAAGAGTAAACTTCACTTTACTATGTTTTATGTGAGATCGATACTTGAGAAATATTCGCCCATTTTTTATTACTTGTGCGACCGGTGCACTTGCCATTAACGCATTTAGTTTTTGACGTCGTTGTTGGGAAACGCAGGTGTCGTGAGATTTTTCTATTTAAAAAACTGTTGTAAAGATTTTTCTATTTGTTCTTTGTTTTTCTGCTGTGAGTTGTATGCAGGGGCAAGGACCTGGTGATTTTGCTGATTTTGATCCTGAAATAAAGCGGATGCTTCGTACGCATTGCCATGCTGCTGCTGCCGTGGATGGAATCCGGAACAATGAGAATGATCACAAGGGAGAGGAGGTGCCCCATGTCAGACAAGCTGCTGACGAACGTCCGACCGAGGCCTGGGACGATACGGGATTACTCAACTCCCACTGTTTGGAGTGTGTATCCTGGGTTTGGCCCATGCTATCACAAACAATCAATTCAAAATCAAGTCGACCATCTTAAATATTATCTGCAACAATGCCCAGTTCTCTGGGATGCCAAGTGAAGACCCCCATCTTTACTTAGCCGAGTTCTCTGAGATATGCGGAACATTCCAGTATGCTGACATCTCCGACGACACAGTCAAGTTATGGTTGTTTCCATTCTCCTTACGGGACAAAGCGAAAGCATGGCTCCACACTATTCCGCTGGGAGCCTCGGCTACATGGGACGCACTATCATCAAAGTTCCTTGACAAATTCCACCCAGTTGACAAGATCATTAGCTTAAGGTGGGAGATTGCCACTTTTTGTCAAAATGATCAAAAGACCCTTGTAGAGGCTTGGGAGAGGTTTATGTACCTCTTAAGGAAATGTCCCCAACATGAGCTCCAACCTTGGAACTTGGTTGAAAATTTCTATTTTGCGATAGAGCGGAACTACCGAGCCATGATCGATGCTGTTGCTGGTGGAACCTTGATGAACCACACTCCTGATGATACACTAAGAATCCTACAAGACACTGCTTCCCACAGCTCTTTCTGGGCGGCCGGTAGGAACACCCCGAGATGCGGAAGGGGTCTATTTGAAGTGAACAGTTCGCCTCAGCGGGTTGCAATCACCGCTTCACAACGTGGTGGAATATGCAGACCGCTATGCACTGCTTCGCTCGGCGGATGCACGAGTAGGCATACGGAATGGGCGAGTAGGCTCGCGGAATGAAAGAGAAGTCAAGTAGAATGGACGAGTAGGCTTGCAGAATGGAGCGAGGGTGACAGTGGTGGTATGGAGACGCACCACATACACACATATAAACCAAATGCATTCATATTAAATGAAATAGAAGTTATAATGCACATCAACAACAAAATGAGGCTCTGGTTACAAACATCAAAACAAGAGGAGAGAAGCAAGGGAATCGACCTCATCCGAAGACTCGTTGATCTTCACGGTAGGATTCGCCGTGTTGTCAATCCTCGTCCTAACTCAGTCCGCAACTACGTCCAGGGTAGAAGAGGGTCGTCACTTCCTCCTAGTTGACCCTTCTTCTTCGTCTCACGCCCAATCTTATTCGATGCGAAACTCTCCTTGTTTGATGATGAAAGTAGTGTTAGAATCTCTCTTTGGAAGCTCTTGGATGATGGAGGCGACCTAGGGAAAAAGCCCGAATGGATGGAGGAAGGAGCCGTAGCTCCCCCTAGGGTTTGCGGAAGAAGAAATCACGGAAGAAAGAAGTGATCCCGCATCGGCCAAACCTGCGGTTTAAATAGAGAAATCGTGAGAAAAGCCGCGCACGGTCGAACACACGGTCGTGCGATCGAACCATGCGATATTTACGAGAAGTCTTACACCACATGCCAAAGGTCCGTCCGTGTGATTTCTCTTCACGCACGGTTGAAACAACCGTGCACAAACAAAAACGGACAGGTAAAGACAAAACACATATTTTTTAGGCCAACATCCAGCCCGTGCGATTTCCTTCTCGCATGGTTGAATCCAACCGTGTGTGAAGGAAATGCACGACCATTAAAACATAAAGATTTAGACAAAGCAGGCCACCCATGCGATTTGTTCTCGCATGATAGAAATCAACCGTGAGTGACCAAATCGCACGAGCGAAGGCAAAACCCAAAAAATTCAGCACAAAGGACACACACGGGCAAAACGCCCGTGCGCGAAGGAAAAACACACGACCGTGCGATTCCCCAGAATTCCAAAATTGGATTTGGCACATCCCCAGCCTGTCCAAAACTGCAATATGAACCTAAAGACACAATGAACAACACCATATGCTTACCCCCATCAAAGTAGAGCGCAATTGCGCACCACAACGGGCCAAATGTGCACTTCGTGTACAAATACGGATCAAGTGAGATAAAAACAACAACAAGGCAAATGTTAAGTGCGCGTGCGTGAAATCTAGCCCAGATTAGTCCAAAAATCCCTACAAATATCGGACTAATTACACCCCCAGACTTAACCATTTGCTCGTCCCGAACAAACTATCTCTCGTGCGGACTAGAAAAACACAAGCTGCCATAACAACTAAGAGTGCGAAGTCACATACTTGCACGCACAAAAATCTAGTAGAAAGGGCTTTTAATTATGCGAACTAGATTATAAATTCCTAATATGCGTATTTACTTATTATTTTTACTCGTAATTAGAATTGTTGAGAATCCTCGGGTCACGCGTATGGAGAAAGTAAACTGATCGCTAAGGTGAGCATTGTCAAAGATCAGGGCTCGGGAGAACCTCCAAAGAAATCCATCAATGTCGGTGATCATAAGCTCACCCTTTCACACTCTCTCCACGACATTGGTTTGTTTTAACGCACGAATCAATATGACTTTAGGTTTATGATGAGGCTTGGGTTTAGGTAGGGTATACAAAGATAAACACAAAGTTTACACACCTAACTCAAATGAGCTAGCACAAAAAGAACTATCCACGCACCATAATACAATGCGGGTGCACCACACCCCCAAACTTGGACTTGACAATAGGGGTGTGTGCACCACCCACTCCCAATTCACTATTCCTCAAATATTTTCATTTTTAACTTTTTCTCAATTTTTCTCTTGTCATTCATTTTTCTTTTTCTATGCATTTTCGTTTTATTTTTCACAATTTTTTTTCATCACATATTTACTTTGGAGCACATCCACACATCTACAAATAGAATCACCACATCAACACCCCAAACATGATAATATAAATACTAAGCTCGAATTTGGGTGTGCGACTAGGATTGACTTTGAGGCTTTGGTGAGATATTGGTGGAGCTGAATCAAAAGACGGAGTAGGCACAAAGGGGCCATCGAGGATAGAGCGTTAGAAGCGGTTCAAAAGTTCAACCGGGCCAAAATGATGACCTACATCACACTCACGCGTTTGAACTAACCTATACCCATACTTCGAGAGTCGCTTGGGGCATGTTCTTAGTCACCGAGAAAGATCATCCTACCTCCCAATTCGAGCAATACAAGACTAATGACCGTCTACACACATCCCTATGCTACCGTCGGATTCACACTGGATTCACCAATTACGAGTAGAATAAACCGTGTCTACGCAAATAGAAAAATATAAAACTAATTGCATACAAAAAAGCTAATTCTACATGAAGTTCTACGCGAGACACGAGTACTCCACTAGAATCACTGTAAGAGTCAACATTTTACTCCGTCTTTCAATCCTTCGCCAACAGAGTAAATTTCTAAATCATACACAAAAATAGAATTACTTGCGACACATCAACAAATAAGTGCGCGCTCAAGTGGGTGCTGTGGTGTTCGGTGAATTTGAAACTATAATTATAAATCTGAATTAAGATGTACTTCTAGTATGCTATTGAGGTGTGCACGTAAGTGAGCAACAGGAAACAACTCTCCCCCAGAAACAACATACACCAAGATATAACAATAAAAATTTAAATAAAGAGCTTGGGAATAGATTACCCAATGCTAAAAAATGAGCATACCAGACGATTGTTTGAAATTCAAGACAATGCCGCCCTACGAAGAATCACAACCACCGCCTTCCAAAATAGGTACCTGCATGGGTTAGCTCCAATAAAAACAAAAATAGGCAAATAGAACTGAAATGCAATAAAAGTAAGATAACTACTGAGTTTATTATCCTCCCAACACGACTTATTTAGGTTTTATATGATTCTAGCAGATGGGAGTATGGAAGGAGAAATGAACATGCAACTGTTCTAATATCCGTGTCGGTAACGGGTATCAATATGACGATAAACAGTTACCCATCTACCTGAATAATAATATCTGCTCCTCACTGGTAGATGGAAGATGAAGTAAGAAGAGAACGAGGAATCCTCACTCTTCTCACCACAAATATTCATGTTGAGCAAGGTAAACATGAAGGAGGTCCAAGTCTTCCAGGAGTACCTGCAAAAGCTCAACCTGCACAGACACAGATAAAGAAGGGTGATCAAGAAATAAAAGAGAAAAGAAACATAAATAATCTTCAATCGGGGGAGTGGTCCCGGTCTCACTCCCTTCAGGTTGAAGCAGTTGTATATTGTCGGACTTGTCGACAATGTTGCAGGGCTCGATATGATCATCAATGGACTCCTCCACGATTTGGACTTCTTCCACCGGTGTTGAGGTAGAATCCTCTTCACCTTGGAAAATATCCTCCTACATATGAATAGGCACACCACACAAATCACCTGCTTTATCCTGCGAAACATCCTCAATAATGTCATCAAAAATGAAGGTTGTAGTGTGCACAAAAGGGGGGAGGAGTTTTGCTAGGATAAAATCAAGCACCGATTCCTCACAAAAAATTGAATCCCCAAGTAATGATAAATGCACAGGGGAGACGAGCTCAGCCATGTCAGAACATCCATCTGCTACAACTCTGATAAGCGTATCTGCATCATTCCCTTCAAAACTTGATGGTGATACTGATACATAATCAGAAGTAGAAGGTGTGCAACCAAGAATAAGAGTGGGGACAATCCAGATATCCGGCTCATCATCCTCGTCCAATTGGCGAAGATACTCGACACAATCCTTCAGAGCATGATCTATGCTCCGACAAAACAAACACCGTTTTACATTACTCCTCGGTCCTTGCGGGGTCGGGAGGAATATAAAAATGGTAAATGCGGCGAGGACGAATGACCATAAGACTTGGGCACAAAGTATGAAGGTCCGTAAGAGAACGATGTTCCATACACTGAGTCGCGAGAATTATGCCCACCATCTACAGTAGGGCATTTATCACTACATTGGTTATAATCACCGCACCATCGACAACGAATATTAAAACCAGCGAACATGGTGTAAGAAAGAGGGATTCAACACAAACAAACACTCTGTGCAAACCACTACACCCAACAATAAGTCACTAAACCAACCTATATTTAAAACAAGTAAAATGGAATACGAAGAAATAAACAAAATGGATGCTATTCACAAACGGAACTTTTTTCTCTCGACTCCCTCTTCAGAAACTCACACGACTGCGTTTCCCGGCAACAGTGTCAAAAACTTGATGCGCTAACGGCAAGTGCACCGGTCACTCAAGTAATATAAAACGGGAAGAATTTCCTGAGTATCGATCTCAAAGGAACACAGTTCTATAAAACAAGAAGAATTTCCCTGAATATCGATCTCAAAGGGCGCACAATTCTATCGTTCAAAAAATTGATTATAAAGATTTAAAATTAAAAACAAGGCTTTGATTTGGGTTTTGAAAATAATAAGAAAACTAAGTAAACTAATGCGGGCCGCAATCACCGCTTCACTAGGTGGATGTTGGCTATGCATGCCGCTATACACTGCTTCGGTAGGCGGATGAGCGAGAAGGCAAGCAGATGGAGTGGTTCACACCGGTGGATTGAGGGTCGAGAGTACCTCTTCACAATGCACGCCACTAGCAATTGCTAGTGCGGCCACACTCACGATAGTGGGATGGAGATGAGATGGAGGCGCCGCTCGCTTGCACAAACCACAATACTTTTTACATAGACATGGAAAATAACATTATAGCAAATTAGGGTTTAGGCAAATATCATCCATACATCCAAACATTCAAGAAGAAAATAACTACAACAAGGAGGGGGAGAGATTACAACCAAAGCTCAAAGACTCGTCGAAGGTTCACGACCGGAATCAAGGGTTGTCAATCCTTGTTCGAACTTGGGATTCGACTGCTGTCCGAATTAGAGAAGGGATTTCACCCCCTTCCCGTTGACCCATATTCTTCGTCAATAATCTTCGGCCACAATCTCGTCGGAGAACTCCACGAGTGTAGCGAGAAATCCCTTGAAATGGATCTTGTAAGCAAGATAACGATGAAGGATGCCAAGAGGATGCCCTAGCTTGAGATTTGCAAGAATATTATGGCTGGTGCACCTCCCGATGGTGGGAGGCGATGGAGAGGCATAAGGGGGCGGAACTGGACCCCTAGTCGCGAATCCGGAAAAACTACCTATAGGGAAAAAATATGCGTTTAAATACAAGTTTATCAGAAAATTAGTCGAACGCACGGTCAATATTTACGAGAAATCTTTTACCACAAGACAAGGGTCCGCTCGTGCGTTTTCTCATGCACGGTTGCATCAACCGTGATGCAACCGTGCGCGAACAAAAACGCATGGGTAGAGACAAAACACATAATTTTCAGACCAACCGACAGCCCGTGCGATTTTCTTCTCGCACGGTTGAATCCATCTGTGTGCGAAGGAAATGCACGACCACTAAAACATAAAATTTTTAGACAAGCAGGTCGCCCGTGCGATTTGTTCTCGCACGGTTGGAATCAACCGTGCGTGACCAATTCACACAGGCAGAGGCGGATCCCAGAATTTTAGCACAATGGTCACGCACGGGAAACACCCATGCGCAAAGGAAAAATGCACGACTATGCGATTCCCAGAATTCTAAAATTGGATTGAGCACACCCCGAGTCTGTCCAAAACGCAAAGCGGAGCGCAATTGCGCCCCACAACGGGCAAAAAGTGCATTTCGTGTACAAATACGGAGCGAGTGAAATATAAGCAATAACATGTGAAGTGCACGTGAGTGAGAACTAGCTCAGACGAGTCCGAAAAACACTAATTATCAGACTCTTTAGTAGTCTTGCCCGCAGTTATCGCCATGCCGCTACATGATATCAACACAACAATATATGCTAAAGGATATCGATATTCCTATACTTATAGTGTTGAAATGTTTTATTCTCGTGTTTGAAAGTGTCGAGGGCCATCAGATCCAATCTGATTGGCTTGATTATGTGCATTTCCGACCTTAGGGTATAAATAGAATTTTTTGAGGGACCTGGAGGACGAGAGAGAGAGAGCGGGAGCGCGCGGGAGCGAGCGGGAGCGAGCGGGAGCGAGCGGGAGCGAGCGGGAGCGAGCGGGAGCGAGCGGGAGAGGCCATCACTTTTCTCTAATATCAATTATACCTTTCTTCTAGATTTATTGGGATGTAGGAGGGATATTCAGCAAATGATCCAGATTGGGGGCACTTTCATGAATGTGCTGAGTTGATTTGGTGGATTTTAGATGGCTGATTTGGTGAATTTTCGATGGCTGAAAACTGTAGAACCGGAGGATCACGGAGGGGAAGATAGTTAATACCATTTCTCCTTTTGTTATAAATGTTTTTTCCTTGAATTTGGCATTAGCCTATATATATATATATAATAAAAGGAAAGTCTACAAGGAGATGACATCATGCCTCAAAATAGAAGAAAAAATATTGGTAAGAGGCATCCCTCTTACCCAGTCAAAATCAAAATGGCAAGCAATTTTTGCGACGTGGTCGGCGGCGGAATTAGCCTTTCGATCAACTTGCGAGAGCACCAATCTTGAAAGATCCTTCATGCGGCGAGCCACCAGCCCCGCCATGTTGTTTTCCATGACTGAGCCTTCAAATTTTATTTTGAGTCATCCATCGAGCAGGGGCGACCATGTTGAGTGTTGGTTACAAGGGTACACCCAGTTCCCGTACGATGAGTCCAAAATAGCGTCTATAATTATTGATGCCGGAAGTAAGAAGGCCTGACCGTGCACTTTAGCGTTCCTTGCTCCTGCTTTCTCGAGAGAGGGGCTTATTTCAAAGCTCCATTGTCGCCCAATAAGTTTATTAGCTTCGAGGCGAGGGAAGGATTGTTTGCGGGCTACAAGTAAAAAAAAACAGCTATAGGATGAAATATACGGACAAGCATATTTGATATCGGTGTTTGCATGGTCAGATCTTGCCCATATGTTTGATATCGGTGTTTCCCTTAATTAAGACATGACCTCGGTTCATGCATTTTGCATAGATTGGTGCTCGAGGAGACTTCTATAAGGAGTTGGAAGATATTGTTGACATAAGTTCCGTTTCATATCTACCCAATTAGTAATGGGGAGATCTCAAGAGCCCACTCTATCCTGCTCCAATATGCTCTAGCTTGATCAAGGAGTCTAGACTTCGCAAATCTAATGCAATGTTTACCTAATAATCTGTATCTATCTTAGTAGTACTATACATGTACGTGCCAATAACTAAAAGATTTGAGACCTATTAAGCCATTAAAATGTAGGGTAATTATCCGAAATCTATACTTGAGATCCTCATCTGTATGACGCCATCCTTGATGTGACTCCTGGTAATCATCATAATGAGAGTAATCATCCCCACCATAATCAGATCATCATGGAATGTCAACACAATCACTATGACAGCATGAGCAAGGATGATTTGTGTAGTAACACGATGATTTCTCATAAGGAGCTCTCTGGGGTCAAGCATAGACCGGCTTAGAATCCTCTAACAGAGAAGATGGGTAGCGACACTGATAATGACCTAAATGATACGCATCCCGATCATAATCAAATTGTGCTCTAATGTCTCCCTGTCTTGTCATGACAATCATATGGACTATACAACTGCGCATCACATATAACTTGGGCTTTGATACAAACTGGCGTAGGATGAGTCTTTAGGAGATGGCTATAATACCCTAACCTCGAGTGACGATGCGAAAGAGGGCATACATGTAATCAAATGACCTAAATGCTCGCTAACCCTAATCACCTAATGCGTTGCAAATGATTTATCGTGCAAATAATTTTGACGTGCAAGTAGTTAAATAACTAAACATAAAAAACACGCATTAGATCAGAGTGAATTACAAAGATTCAAATCAAAAAAATATGTGATAAATGCTCGACTAATGAAAGAAAATTCAGTCAACATTAATTGAGCAATATACAATTAGAAATAACCAGGTGCATTCATACAATGTGAAAAAATGAAAACTAAAATGTAAAAGATCACAGAGTAATTGACTCTAATGCGTTGGAGGATGTGGTAGGTAGGCTTGGGAAGGGTGTATGGGCAATGTGGAAGGGGATATAGTCCATATGAGGGGCTTTGGAGTTGTGACAAGGCAATATTGATGGCTGGTTGGTGGGGAAGAAGTGCATGGGATGGCTGTTGGTGGTTATGACGACATGGGATGGATTTGGAGGGTGTAGGGCTGGTATGGGTGTGCTAGCCGGTGGTTAGGGAAGTGGGAAAGGGCTGTGTGGAGCCGAGGCTGCTGGGGAATGTGCTATCATGAAAGTGAGAGGTCACAATGATGGAAAGATGTGGCAGACTGTCAGGAGTTAAAGTGGTAGCGAGGGGTCGTCGACTGCGGAGAGGAAGAGCTGGAGAAGTGCTTATGCGGCTGGGGAAGATGATAAAGGCTCACCGTCGGCATGTGGGGATGGTGGAAGGCCACGATGAGGATTCTTGAGGGCTAACAGACGACGACGATGGTTGGATATGTGGATCCTGGAGTTGACGCCTACATTTCGGCCAGACGTCAACACCAATCATGAGTCCGATCTGCTTCAGAATATGGGCCAACTTCTTGATCCATATTGTCCTAAACTTGATAGAATATATATATATATATATATATATATATATATATATATATATATATATATATATATATATATATATATGTATATCCGCGCAACGCGGATATAAAATATTTCCGCGCTTTTTTCATCCCAGCTGTTGGATTAGATCCAACGACTGAGATTAGGCGCGGATCGGTAAATTGAAGCAACGATCCCGAACAGCAAGCCATGACCCAGGATCGCACGCGCGCGTGAGAAAGCATGCTCGCGCACGCTTTGTTATTGTTAAGCGAGATTGCTATATAAACATCAATTGCCATTTTTCACTTGCGGTGAGGGACTAAAGTCCCGCACCGCCCGGAAGCCGTCCGATCGGACAGCTTCCGTGCAGTGCGGGACTTTAGTCCCATACCGCAAGTGAAAAATGACTATTGCTGTTTATATAACAATCTCCCCTGTAACTGGCAAAGCGCTCGCGCACGAGCAGGCTGTCTCACGCGCTCGCCTGAGAACCTATTTGGACTATGGTGCGATCGGGCTAGGCGTTGTTTACTGATCCGCGCTTAATCCCAACCGTTGGATTAAATCCAACGGTTGGAAGGAGAAGCGCGGAGATTGTAATATCCGCATAACTAAATTTGTCGAACCATGCCCAAGGGGATTGTTTGAGACCATAGATGAACTTCTTCAGATGACATACTCGGGACTCTCCCGTGGTCTCAAATCCGGGAGATTGCTGCATGTAGACTGTTTCCTGGAGATCGCCGTTCAGAAACACATTTTTGATGTCCAATTGATGTAAGAGCCATTGGCGATGCACAACCACTGAGAGGAGGACACGAATGGTGTTGAGTTTGGCGAAGAGAGATTATGTCTCATAATCGAGGCCGTGCTGTTGAGTGAATCCACGAGCCACTAAGCTGGCCTTCAGACGATCAATTGTCTCATCAGGAGCATGTTTGATGACAAAGACCCATTTACACCCAATAGGTGTCTTCCCGGGAGGTAAATGGACAAGGTGTCAGGTCTGGTTAGCGCAGAGAGCAGTCATTTCTTCTTCCATGGCCGGCCGCCAGCCAGGATGTTGGAGAGCTTCCTGTACAGAGTTAGGTACAAAAATAGAGGATAATGAAGGGACAAAAGTTTGAAGTCGTGGGGATATGCGATGTAGGGATACATAGTTCTCCATGAGGTGAGCTGTTTATTCTGGTGCCGGATCAGCAGGACTTGGAGTGTCAGAGGTCGATGTCAACTGCATTGGGGCAACGGAGCTAGGTTGGCGACGAGTGTAAACACGTATAACAGGTGGCTTTTAAATAGCGGGAGGCTGGGCAGGAATGTGTGATGGTGGAGGTGTGGTAACAGGAATGAGAGGACGTAGGACGGGTGGTGGTAGAGGTGTAGGGTTTTGAGCAGAGAAGAAGGGAAGATCCTCCCAAAAGATAATATCAGCAGAAACAGTTACCTTGCGGCTAGTAAGAGCATAGCCGACGTAGCTTTTCTGAGTCCGTGAGTCGACAATAAAGATTTGTTTGGCCGCCCGGGGGTCCAACTTGTCCACGGATGGACCAAGACTGTGAACATAGCAGGTGCACCCAAAGATGCGGGGTGTGAGAGAGAATGCTGGAGTAGAGGGGAATAGGAGGCTGAACGGAGTGACATTGTGAAGTATGGAGGACAGAATACGGTTAATCAGATAACATGCTGTTGAGAGGGAAAAATTCCAATAAGCTTTGGGAACCTGCATTTGAAACATGGGAGAGCGAGCGACATCGAGAAGATGACGGTTCTTACGTTCGGCCACGCCATTTTGTTGAGGGGTATAAGCACACGATGTTTGGTGAATGTCTCCAAAATCCAAGCAAAGGGTCGCGGACTCGTGGCTAGTGTATTTGTGAGCATTATTAGTGCGAGTAGTTTTGATGTTCGTGGAGAATTACGTGCGGGTCTCAAGGAGGAAAGCCCGAAAGACACATGGAAGCTCAGAGCAATCCCGAAGTAAATATAGCCATGTCATTCGTGAATAATCATCAATAAAGGTTAGAAAATAGCGATAACCAGAGATGCCAGTGATTTTGTACGGTCCCCAAATATCAGAGTGTACTAAAATAAAAGGAGCAAAACTCCGAGTACAATGAAAAACAAAAGATGAACGAGGCTACTTACCCAAAATACAAGATTTGCACTGAAAAAAATGAAGAGATACATCTGGTAGAGCCTTCTGGAGGGCTGACAAAGGGGCATGCCCAAGACGCCAATGCCAATCGACGGAGGAGATAGAAGAGAGGATAGTAGCGGTGTCATCTAGAAGGTAGAACCCGTTCTGCAGCTGTCCCTTACCAATGATATTTCGCGTCTATCGATCCTGTATCAGAAAAGAAGATGTAAAGGTTATAGAGCAATTTAAATCAGTAGTGAGGCGACCAACAAAACGTAAATTAAATGGGGAGCCAGCAACACGAAGAGCGGAGCGTAGAGATAGAGAAGAAGTGAGAGGGATGTCCGCAGAGCCGGAGACCGGAACAGTGTCCCCATTGGCTACTGTGATACACTTAGGATGAGAAGAATCCAGATACTGATGTGGCCACAGAGAGGTGATGTGATGAGTGACACCTGAATCCACTATCCACCACGGACTAGTGGAGAGACAAGCGATATCTTCATGTGAGACGGAGGCAGTCGAGGTAGCGGAGGCAGACGAGTGAGTGAGCAGACCATGAAGTTGTTGGAGCTGAAGATGGACCTCATCAATGTCAGTACGAGTGAGCAATGAGTCGTGGGCAACAACAGCGGCCGGTGGACGAGGAGGAAGTCCATGCTTGCAATAGCACGTGGCCTCAAAGTGGCCATCCTTCCCGCATACGGAACACTTTGGTCATGGTCGACATCCCTGACCGCGAGAGCCGGTATGCCCCCCCGAGCAGAAGGTGGAAGGGGTAGTAAGGGCGCAAAAGTTTGCTGAAGGAGAACCGTTGATGGAGGTCCAGAACTATCCGGAGGTGGTGAGACCTTGAGCAACATGGAACATACATCCGATAATGATGGAGTAGCCGCAGAGGAGAGGATCTGAGCCCGAATGCTATGAAGATGTGGTCGCACACGAGCCATCATCATGGAGACGCCCACGGCTTCTTTTTGAGCTCGTTATGCAACTAGAGTTTTGGCCTGAACAACAAAGGAGGTGAGATCAGTGGCCACGCTAACATCAAAAGTCTGTAGATCAGTGATGATGTCATACAAGTGCTGTAGACTATCCTTCCCGGAGTAGAGAGAATGAAGTTCATCCCACATCGCTTTGACCGTTTCATGATACATGGCCATGCGATACAGTTCTCCATCAAGGAAGTTGAGAAGCCAGGTCTGAACACAACCCTCATTGCTCAACCAATCGTCAATAGGAGGAGCGGGAGCAGCTTGAGTCAAGTCATGCAGGAAGCCTTTGGACTGAAGGACACGTTGAACCGAGTGTACCTACTGCACGAAGTTCTTTCCGGCTAACGAGATAGTCGTAATCCGCAGTTCGTCCCGAAGTTCTGGAGCAGGAGACAGGCAGTCAGCAGAGGAGGAAGCCGCCTGTCCAGTAGAGTCAAGAGAAGATCCCATGGCCACACGGTTAGGAGTCTATATCAGCGGGAAGGGGATCGACGGCTGGAAGGAAAACCGCGCGGGTAGTCCAGGAGCAGGCCGGGTGGTTAGAAGTGAAACCACACGGGATGGAAGGCAATGGTTAGGCGACAAGCATAGAAGAGACCGCGACCAAGGAAACATAGCGGGTAGACGAGGAAGCCACTGTAAATAGAGGGCTGGGGAAGCCACACGGTCTCAGTGGCAAAGCACCAACGGCAAGAGACCATGCCGCAACCAAAATGCAGAGCCCGCAGCGGGTAGAAGAGAAACCGAGACAAGCTCGCAGCAGATACAGAAGAGCAGAAGAGTAGGCGGTCAGCAGAACCAGGTCGGCAACAGCGAGAACAGAGGCAAGCTCGCAGCGGGAAGAGAAGCGAGTCCGCAACGGGTAGAACAGGGCAAGCCCGCTTCAGCTAGAAGTGAAGCACAACAGGTAGAGGAGCAGAAGACCAAACGCTCGACAAGCAGAGAAGGGGCAGCGACGGTTTAGAGGAGAGCATGCCCGGTCAAGATCAGACCGCGCGACAAGCTGTCCACAGGAGCCCGCAACGTGTAGAGAACTCGTAGCAGATAGAGAGTTCGCAACACAAGAAAGAGTTGTGCGTGAAAGGTTTTGCGGAAACTGCGGGTAGAGAATTACAAGAGAGGCCGCGCGAGAAAGGTAGCAGGGAGAGAAACCGTGCGGGTAGAGAAGAAGCCGTGCGGATAGAGGGAGAAGGCCTCACCTATCAGATAGTCTTATAAAAACGGGGGGGGGGGGGGGGGGTTTGGAAGAGGAGAAGAAGAGGTGGAAGCCACGAGAGAGAGAGGGAGGGAGGAGCGGCTAGAAAAAGACTAACCGCGCGGAAAGCCGCGTTTAGAAAGAGATAACCACACGGGAACCCGTAGACAGGTAGAAACTAGGTTGCGCCCTGCGCGAAAAGAGAAGGCCGGGCGATTAGTAGAGGGCTAGCCGCAAGGAGAGACCGATTCCCTCTGATACCATGTGTAGAAAACCTCAAACTTGTATATACTTTCTCAATAATGAAATACAAGGTATGAATACAAATTTATAGAGGGAAAAAGAGAGAAGAGATCCTTATACATGATGTGGGACTAAAGAATAGAAAAGAAGAAAACTAACTAAAAAGGGCTCCAATATGGGCCTCTTTACACGGGCTTTTCCAACGACAGGAAAAATCACATTGAACACGATGATTGTTTTTGATTTTCGATCCGACCTATCGATCGAATAGATCTTTCGTATGTCGTGCCATCGATCCTCTTCATTCTCACTCTACTACCAAGTTTTCTTTTCAATAAAATGATATATTTTTAGACTCTCATAGACTATTTATATCAGTCTTCTTAATCGAACTTGCTATGTTATCCCATATCAAATTTGGATTTATTAAAGATCTCCAATTTTCTTACTTTAAAAATTTATCTTAAAATAATTATTTCTCACTTTTCTGCTTACATCACTTAATACCATGCTATTGTTTCTTTAATTTGTTTTCCTTATACGCTTAAATTTTACCTCCACAATTAATCATCTATATTATATGTTTAGACTCACTCCTTCGATCCCAAATATAATTTTTTTTTCAACTTTCACCGTTGATAATAATTTTTTCGCGTACACGCTTAATATTTATCTTCATAATTAATAATTTATGTTGATGGTTAGAGTCAATCAGTCAAGATTGTAAATGTAGGATGTCGGTCACATGTCATATTGAGTTTTTAAATGTCAGATATCAAATGTTGGAGGCATGTCAGAGATATTTTAAGATATCATATTTCAATATCTCATAAATAAAAATATATATACTAAGTATACTTATGTTGAAAAAGTAAAAATTAAAAGAGCAAGTAGATAAACATTATGTCATGTGTATCTCAATAATAAATTAGAAGAGTATTCAAAATAAATATTAGTAACACATTATGACTATTGCTAATTTGCATACAAAACAAGTACAAATAGAAAAATTGTAAAGTATATTTAATATTATATAATAATTTTTGTAGATAAATTTAAGTTTTATAGGAAAGAAGATTTTAAAGTTAAATATTCTTGATCGATAATAAATCTTCTTTTGCTTATTAAAATTGTATCAAAAGCATAAAAATCATCAACTAATAATTTGTAGAATATTTTACTATTTTATTTAATATAAACTAACAAATGTGTAGTGTGAAATAATCATAAAAACTTGATTGTAATAATAACACATAACAAAATAGAATAAAAATTAAGTCTAATTGATTTAAGCATAATATAATATAATACATTGAGGCAATTTAAATATGTTTATTGCTAACATAACCTAAAATAAAATGACGGGTAATATTTTCAAATGTCACGTCGACCGATATGTCGGGAAATATCGGATATGTCGGCTTATATTTCACCAATGGACATAATTGTTGCGAGAGACAGTAAACCTTTTGGTTTCCGTTCTTGTCGATAATCCACCCAAGGGAAACCCTATTTGTTCCACTTCATCAACTCCTTGAGATACAGTGACCTTCAGGGGAGCTTAGGATAACTTGCCTTTTAACACCCACCTCAAGACAACACCGTAAGCATCCAACATTCCAAGCCTGAGAGAGTATGTTTGCAGAAATTTGCTAGAAACAACTTTGGTGAGCATATCAACAAGTTGATATCCATATGACACAAACACATTAGTAATGGTTTGATCCTAAATTTTCTCCCGCTCTAAGTGATAATCAATTTCAATGTGTTTTGCCCTCTCATGGAAGACATGCTTGTTGGCAATGTGGATAATAACTTGATTATCACAGTGTAGGTGCATGACCTCTAGGACATGGAAGCTCATTTCTCATAAACTAGATTTAACCCAAATCAATTCAAATGTAGTAACGACAATGACACGATATTCTGCTTCTGTAGAAGAGCGAACAACCAAATTTTGTTTCTTAATCCTCTAAGAAATAAGCTTGCCATCCACAAAGATGGAATATTCACTTGTAGAACTTGCGTCAGAGGAGGAACCTACCCAATCAACATCATAGTACCAGTGAACCTTAAGATGACCATGATCTTGATAGATAATGCCTTTTTTGGGGTCTTTTTTTAAGTATTTAAAAATCCGAAGAACAACTTGATAGTGATAAACTTTAGGACCATGCATGAATTGATTAACTAAACCAACAACAAAGGTGATGTCGGGTCTGGTAATAGTCAGATAAATCAATTTTCTCACGATGCATTGAAATTCTACTTTTCTCTAAAGATTTGGAGAATTATCCTTGTGAATATCATAATTAGGTTTCAACGGGCTATCCATAGGTTTTACTCTCAAATATCTAATATCACTGAGAAGATGTAAGACATATTTGCGCTGAGAAATCATGATTTTTTTGTCAGATTGAGCAATTTCAACACTAAGAAAATATCGAATGAGACCCAAATCTTTGATTTCAAAAGCAGATGCCAATTCTCTTTTGACAAGAATAATGTGTTGATCATTCCATGTTATAATGATATCATCCGTATATACAATAAGAATAATGATAAATTCCTCTTTCCTGTAGACAATGACCGACTGATTATAAGTACAATAAGAAAAATCTAAACTTAATAGTTTGTCAATTATCTTTGCAAATCAGGCTCGGGGTGATTGTTTGAGGCCATGTAAAGCTTTCTTAAGACGATACCCATGTCCTTTAGAAACATCCATTCCTAGTGGAGGAGTCATGCATATTTCTTCCTTCAATTTACCATGGAAAAAAACATTTTTTACATCAAACTTGTACAAGGGCCAAGACTTATGGGGCACAATAGATAGCAAAATTCTAACAGAATTAAGTTTAGCAACGGGAGCAAACATCTTTTGGAAGTCAATTCCATCAATCTGAGTAAATCCTTTAGCAACCAATCTTGCTTTATATCTATCAAGAGTGACATCTTGAAGATATTTAATAGTATATATCCATTTGCTCCCAACAACATGACGCCCATGCATAAGAGGAACAATTTCCCAAATCTTTTGACGTTGGAGAGAACATCCATCTCCTACTTCATAGCCTTCATCCAGTGGGGATTCAAGCTAGCTTCTGAAAAACTATTAGGAATATGAATAGAGGAAACTGATGCCAGATAAGATTTCAAGAAATGAGAGATAGAGTGATACCCAATATATTTATCAATAGAATATCTAGTACGACCACTATGAAGATAGACAGGAGATGTGGTCTCATGAGTGGCATCGTTGTTTGGATCTAGCGGAGTGGGGGTGGGTGATGCAGTATGAGTATGACATTCTTGCTCAATAGTTCTGTTTTGTCTTCTTTGGCAGACTTGTAGGCCCTTTATTTTTTTATTGACACGTAGATCATTGGTGGAAACTTCCTTTCTAACCGGAACATCCAAGCTACGAGGAGTAAGAACATCCACAAGAGCAGGTAGAGGCGACACCATATCACTCCCCTCTTCAAATTTCTATTGATAAGTAACACTTTTGCCCTCATCAGAGTAATGTAGAGTGTGCTCGAAGAAGGTAACATCTTTAGATATAAATCTTCTACATAGAGAGGGTAACACCTATACCACTTTTGGTTAGCAGCATATCCAAAAAAACACATTTGATTGCTTGAGGGAGTAATTTATCTTTATAAGGTCCCACAATATGAAAAGAAGAACGCATCCAAAAATCTTAGGATGAATGTTAAATAATGGCAGATTTGGACAGAAGTTTTAGGGGATACTTTCTGATACGATGCCGCCGCCACATGCTATTATTAGTTTATGTAGCCCATGTGCATTTTTGTAATTTTTATTTCCTCCACTCGCCTATATATATGAGTGGTAATTTCTTTAGATGAGGACTTTTGGAAGTCTAGGGTTTTGACTCTCTTGGAGAGTGGAACGTCAAGGAGGACCCAGCTTGTAAATGTTTGGCGAGAAATCGTTCTCCATTGTATCGTTTTATTGTTTAATGTAATGCAATTTTCCTCTTTTTTATCACTTGCCCCCCTAAAATATCAGAGGCCATCCAATTAATTACGTATATGGACGTGAGAACACCTTCATCCTACAATCACATGGGAATGTGTATCTCTTGTAATAAGCAACAAGTAGTTTTAATGATATGACAGTCTTCCTTTCGGCCACTCCATTCTACTGAAGGGTCCCAAGATAGGAAGTTTTGAAAACAATGCCATAATCTCCCAAGAACCTCTGGAATTCACCACTTGTGTATTCACCTCCATTATCACTCCTAAGTATTTTAATCTTAGCCTCAAACTGAGCGTGCACATGATGATAAAATAACTGAAATATTTTACACACTTCATTTTTCCTTTTCATAGATAAACCCTAGTAAAGCATGAGTAATCTTCAATGAAGGAAACAAACTACTGAAATCCATTCACAGAATAAATAGGAGATGTCCAAACATCAGAATGTATCAACTCAAAACACCTCACACTTCGACTCTTGCTAGGAGCATAATTGGCTCTACAATATTTTCCAAATTCATAAGATTGAGAGTTAATGTTAGATTTAACAACATCAAAACAACTCGAGAAAGCAGACTTTAAGGTTTTCAAGCTAATATGCCCAAATCTCTTATTCCACAACATCAAATGATTAGTACTTGAAGATTTCTGAGCACCAAAAGCAAGACTGATGTCCATAACATACACACCACATGATTTATGTCCACCACCAATCGTCTTCCCACTCGCCAAATCCTGGAAAACATATGAGATGAGAAAAAAAGTTATAGAACAATTAAGTTGGTTAAACTGCCCGCTGAAAGCAGGTTTGTAGGAAATGAGGGAACAACAACAACAGATTTGATGGAAATAGAGGGAGAGAGTTGAATAATCCCTTTGCCATTCACTGAAGCAAAAGATCCATCTGCAAGTCTAGCACTGTCAGACATAAGAGAAATATAAGTAATACCCCTAGAAGTTCCTGTCGTATGATCGAAGGCTCCCGAGTTAATGATCCAAGGAGAAGTCAGACATAAGAGAAATATAAGTAATACCCCTAGAAGATCCTGTCGTATGATCGAAGGCTCCCGAGTTAATGATCCAAGGAGAAGATGGTTCTATAATAGATAAAGAGCTAGTTTGAACATGAACGACGGTACCCGACAAATCTGTACTAGGATGTCTACCAACACTAGCCTTCAGAGTCTTGAGGTCTCTAGTTAAACTTTCATTTTCCTCCGGAAGGTAACCAATGTTCTCTAAATTACTATACATAGAAGTTTGAGATCTCACATACTTCCCATCAGTACCCCGAATCCAACCCAAAGGAACCAAGTTGGGATGTAAGTCCCAGCACTATCTCTTTCCCATGTCCTTTTTTCTCACAGTGAGGACACTTCATCTTACTCTTATCTTCCTGTCTTATATTTCTTGAATGCCACTTCTTCTGTTCAGCAACAAGAGCAAATTTATCATGACTTGTGTTATCATGGCGCGCGCCTAGGCGCACCTGAGGCGCCGAGCGCACTCCATTGCGCCTCAGAAAGACTTAGGCGGGCGATGTGCGTGAGGCACGCCTAGGCACACGAAGACACACCCAAGGCGCACCTAGGCGCCCAATTCACCGGAGTTGAGAGCTTAAATCCCTGGAATTGAGCAAATTGGTAATTCGCTGGAATTGAGCGAATTGGTAATTCGTTGGAATTGAGCGAATTGGTAATTCGCTGGAATTGAGCGAATTGGTAATTCGCTGGAATTGAGCGAATTGGTAATTCGCTGGAATTGAGCGAATTGGTAATTCGCTGGAATTGAGCGAATTGGTAATTCGCTGGAATTGAGCGAATTGGTCATTCGCTGGAATTGAGCGAATTGGTCATTCGCTGGAATTGAGCGAATTGGGCATTCGCTGGAATTGAGCGATTTGGGCATTCGCTGGAATTGAGCGAATTGGACGCCTAATTCGTTGGAATTCAGCGAATTCGTGGTGAGCGAATTGGGCACCCAATTTGCTCAATCTCAGTGAATTGAGAATTTCAGCAAATTGAGCGACCAATTTGCTGATTTTATTTTTCCCCATTTTCGCGCCTCACATTCCTCAAGCGCACGTCCGCGGCTTGCGCATAGGCTCCAGGGCCCATTTGCGCCTTGGTGCTCCTGCTTGAATAACAGAGTATTGATCAAATTTTGCCCACTTTTAAATCAGTTTACTATAATATTCCTCGAATCACTCATTCCTGTCATGTGTATCTGTTCAGTTTGGACTGAATATATCCTTGCCAAGTCTTTCTTTTTGAATAATTCCATTCAATTAGCTCACACATTTCTTTAGCAGTTTTATAGAAAAAGAATTGACTCTCAATCTTGGGTTCCATAGAGTTGACTAGCGAATTAATCACAGTAAGATTCTCACCTTCCCATTCCTCATACAAGGGGTGAGTCTTGGTTGGGGCGGTGGGGCCGGCTTGGATCTGGCGATAAACCCAAGTATTCGATGGATCCTAATGAATATCCGCATATAATGAGCCTATATGAGATAGTTCCTCTCATTTAGCTTGATATGAGTCACGCCCTGATTGAAGCCTCCTTCACAGTGGAAGCCCCTGTCGTCGCCATCGCCTCCTGCGGACCTGCGGTGGACAGCGCCTTGCTAGGCAAGGATTTCTTTTGTGATGAGATTAGCGAGGACCAGTGCTCCTCCTCTTCTTGTTTCTTATTTCCTCTACCTGAGTTGATCAGCTATTATTATGTAGGTAGTGGGGTAACTGCATTATCTCCGTATCGGTACTCGCTACCGCAGCGGATATTCGGCCAGTTACCTGTGCATCTTTTGCTTCATAGACCCATTAGCTAGAATTTTTCGTTAGCCGAATAAGTCGTGCTGGGTGGACAATAATCCCAGTACTTATCTAGGAGTAGGTATAGTTAGTTATTTTTACTGTTTTAAAAATTATTTTGCGTGTTGTATAGCTTAGATTAAATTTGATATTGCCACTGTATATACAATTTTTGCTGGAGCTCTTTTGCAGGTTAGCCCTTCACTTGCGCGACTGAGTGAGTGAAATTTTTGCAGGTTTAGCTTCAAGCTTTCTCGCGTCTTCTGGTATGCTCGTTTGCTGAGTGTGGGGTAACCTCTCCCCCGACTTTTATTTCATTGTTTTTATTGCAAATCTTGTGATAGGTTGCATGGATTAAGTCTGGTGGGGGAGAGACTCGAGTTGTTATCCGCTCACGTGCACATTCCACTCGCATACTAGAAGCTTTTATTGTTGTATCATTTGCATTTGCATTGCAATCCACAACACCCACTTGAGAATGCGTACTTAAGCACTTACTCGCGCCGAGCTTGTTTATCACTTGTGCGTAAAATTAAGAATGTTGTGTTGACTTAGGATTGCATGATGAAGTAAAATGTTGACTCTAAGAGTGTTCCTAGGCGTGCACTCATGCTCACTTAGAGTTTGTGTAGATTAAAATTTTTTATATGCTTATAGTTTCTATTTTTCTATTAGCGTAGATTTTGTTTACGGTACTTTAGTTTTGAATTCGGTTATGAATCAGACGGTGGTGTAGGATTGTGTGTGGGAGTTCAATAGCCTCGTATTGCTCAAGTCGGGAGGAAGGGTTGTCTTTCTCGGTGACTAAGAACTTGCCCATAGCTACTCTCGAAGCATGAGTACATGGTTAGTCAAGTACGCGCGTGATGTAGGCCGTCACTTTGTCTAGTTTGTGTCTTGTACCATTCCCGACGTTTATCCGTTGCTATCCCCGTTGAGCCTGTCCCTTCATTTGACATCCATACACCTCGCTACCAAAGCCATATAGCCTTTCCTACTTGCACATCCGAATGCGGTCGCTCGGTTAGTTTGTTTTGTTGTAGTTTGTATCCGTTATGTGTGACAATTATGTTGGTGTTTGTGCAGCTTGTGGTGTTGCCGTGTTTTTGTATTTTGTTTGGGCTATTTGGATAAAAAGAAAAGGAAAAAAATATTGTTGTTGAGTTGTGAAATTTTGGTATTGTGTTTGTTAGGGAGCTGCACGCACCGTCAAAAGTCCAATTCTGGTGGTGCGCCGCGTGTGTTTGTTCATTGAGTATAGCTGTGAGTGTTTTCGGGCGGTCTCATTTTGGGCGTGCGTGTCCGTCTTGTTTATCTTTGTATACCCCGCCTTCGCCTAAGCCTATATTATACTCCAAGTCCTACGGATTCGCGCTTGAGTCAAACTAGTGTCGTGGAGAGAGTGTGAACGGGCGAGTATATGGTTACCGACATTGGTGGATTCCTTTGGAGATTCTCCTGAGACCTGATCTTTGGCAATGCTCACCTCATTGTCCGTCTGCTTTCGTTCTACGCGCAGCCGAATGATTCACCGTGATTCACTTTAGGAGTATTTGTAATATCTTCTTTACGTTTGCAGGAATTAGAAATTATTATGCATATATAGATGAGTTTTCTACTATTGTTTTTTGTACATGAGCGTATGACTTCGCATGGTACTCTATTTATGCAATTGCTTAGCCAACTAGTTTTCTTTCACTCCGCTTAGAGATGATTTTCTCGGGACGAGCAAATGTTTAAGTCTGGTGGTGTGATGAGTCCGATTTATATAGAGTTTATCGGACTTATCTAGGCTAGTTTTCCCCAAGGCAAGAATTCTGATTTGTGGAAAACGCACGGTTGTGCGTTTCCTTACCGCACGTTTTTTGCCCGATCGTGCGTTTTGTTGAGCTGGAGAATAGTCGAGTGGAGCTCGGCGAATATCGTCGAGCTGAGCTCGACGATCTTCACGCACGGTTAACACGGTTTCTTCGGAACCGTGCGCGAAGGAAACACACGGTTTTCCTGTGGCTGCCTTGATTTATTGTGCTTTGTGGTTAATCGTGCGATTTGCTCGCGCACTGGCAGAAGTGCCCGTGCGCGAGTAAAACGCACGGTTCCACCTGCTTGCCGAAATTTTTTGCTTTCTGTTGTTACCCGTGCGTTTTCCTTCACGCACGGGCGGAAGCGTCCGTGCGCGAGTAAAACGCACGGGTCAACGCTTCTTCCTCGCAGGCCAATTTTCTGCGCGTTAATAACGCACGGTCGTGCGCCAAACCGTGCGTGATAATTTTTCTAACCTACTTCTATTTAAGCACAGATTTTCTTCCAAACAAAAAAATCCGCTTTTCTGCATTTCCTGCCGCCGTTTTAGGGCAAAACTACGCCCTTTCTCCTCTGCCCTTCATCTTCCACTAAGGAGAGAAGCTCTGACCATGCTCGTGAAGCTTACCTCTCACCGTTTCTTGCTCTCGGCCTGCTCCTTCACTTCCTAGCTCTATTGCAAGTTTTGACGCCGTATCCATCAAACAAAAGGGAAGCTTGCAACCTTCTTCCGGATCGTGACACGAAAAAGACGGGTCCATTGGAGGGTAGTGACAACCTTGTCTACCCCGGACGTAGTTAAAGACCGAGCTTGGACGCGGATTGACAACCCAACGATTCCTTCCGCGACTTCTCGATGAGCCTTCAGATTCGGTCGATTTCTTGACTTGTTCTTGCTTTATTGATGTATGTGTGTGGATGAATCTTTATATGTAGTTGATGTGGTACTTTAGTTGTAAGCGTTATTAGTTTCATGTCTACGTGAATCTTTATCGTTTTACCGCTTTAGTTGCTTGTGCAACGCTTATATTTCCGCCCGCCGCCATAGTTGGTTCTGCCGCTCTAGCGATTGCTAGGGGCGCGCGTTGCGACGAGGTGTTTGCGACCCTCAATCCGCCGTTCTATTCACTTCCTACTCCTGTATTTTCCTCCATTCCGCCGAGCGAAGCAGCACATCACTGCCTGCATAGGAGTAGCTTTAATTAGCTTTTATTTTCTTGCTTCTAAATCCAAACCCCTTAGTGACCTCGACCTAAGGATTTCAATCTCAAGTCCTCCTTGAAAGACAACTCCACCTTGCGGTGTTACTTGAGAGATTCGTTACTTGGGAAAGTCTCCCCATTTTATATTACTTATGTGAGCGGTACACTTGCCGTAAACGCATCAGCACTATGTCTCCACGTGTCCCCTGCTTGTTCATCTATAATACGGGATGCCTCTCGGCTTGAGATGCTCGGTGATGGCGTCCTTACCCTTCGTGTCTGGGGGGGGGGGCACGGTAGCTACCTCCTGTGGTGGGGAAGACCTCCTAAATGTTGAGCCGTCAGGTCTAGAGGGACCTTGCCTTGGCCCCGAAGTGTGAAGGTACTACTCATACTCTAAAACGAGTTGATAAATCTGCTCAATGCTCTCGAGGTATTGTGAGATCAACTTTCTACAAATATTAGATCGAAAGTCGACCTTAAAACGAGAGGCGGCAGTGATGGGCTTCTTCGTAATGTCACTACTAACAATAAGCTCATCAAAAAGAGCCATATACTCAACGACGGTGAGCGCCCCCTGGCGTAATCCATACAACTGGTCAAGTAATTGGTCTCTGTAGGACGCATGGAGATACTTGTCTTTTAATCTCTATTTCATATCATTCCATTAGGTGATGGGGTAATAGTCTTCCCTATCAGCTAACCTCTCTATGTTGGTCCAGAATACCTTAGCTTGTCAGTGTAGTTTCATTTTGGCAAACCGACACATTGCTCGTCGCTCATGTCATACCTCTCGAAATATTGGTCCATGTCGAGGAGTCAATCACTAAAAAACCTTTGGGTCCATGTGACCATCAAAGGAAGTGACATCGATGCGAATGTCTAGTTGTGTCATCCTCCTTTAGAAAATCACCTATGTGCGACTCCGGATAATCCTCATAATACTCATCGTGTGCGTAATCATGTCGAGCTGGTGGGGGACCCCGCTTTCTATGATTGGGATCATAGTAGTCTTCACGGTCATGATCACGACGACCGTGTGGAGGTGCACGATCTCTATGATCATATGGCAACAAACAGGGCCCGTCGCGGTGGGGTGGATGACTAACATAGGTAGGGCCTTGTCGGCGCTCTGCAGTGTGCTCCAGGGTTCTTCCTCATAGGTGGAGTGGGACCCCGACGGGGAATATCACGATGGTGTCGGTCAAGGGGAGGCTGAACACTCATCATACGCTGTTCAGGACAATGAGGAATGTCGGGTTCATCCTCAAGTGAGTCCTCCTGTCGGGCGGGTGTGTTTCTAAGGTTTTCTAGTTTTTCTAACCGGTTATACATTTCTGCAAGGTCATGACGGAAGTCCTAGAACTATGTTCCATAGTGTCTAAGCGGTCCATGACAAGTCGTTGAAATATGGCTAGAGACGTGCCCGAATTTGAACTCTTTGTTCAGTCATTGGTGATGTGGTTCAGACATTGGGGATCTATAAACCTTATCACTACGGAGTATAGACATGACCCAAACCTACCTTTGATAGCAATTGACTTACGGTTGTGTGTGTGTGTGTGTGGGGGGGGGGGGGGGGGTGGGTACAATGCAATCCTAGTGAGTAGGGAGAATGTAAGGTGGGGGGTACAATGCAATCCTAGTGAGTAGGGAGAATGTTACCTTACGACTTTAATAATAAATGAGATGCAATCATGCGAAGAATGATGACAATAATCAAAATTGAGCAATAAGCATTAGCCCACATAAATAAACAAGTGAAAAGCAATATTCTTTTGGACTAGTAAGCAATGGCTCTCCACATAGAGGGTCAAAGGTAAGTGCGCGGCGAATGATTCCTTCATGCTCACACCTACAACAAAATTCCACAGTGCTAAATATCCAAGCAAAAGAGAATTCACAACACCTGATTTTAATTCAGAAAATAAGATCCATACAACAAATAATAACTCAGAAGGTTTGGAGGCTACCGAGGGAGGAGAGACCCGACAAGTTACGATGATGCGGCGGCGGAATCTTAAGGTATAGAGCTGGATCTGGAAGGCGAGAGTTTGGATCTGAGTGGAGGGGGCTGGGTTTGTGTGAAGGGGGACTGGGTCTGAGTATATGGGGATAGATCTGAGTGGGGGGGGGGGGGGGCTTGTGAGGGAGTTAATGGCTGTAGGGTGGGGTCCAGGTGGATGATTTCTGGGAAGGAGGCTCACGGTAACAAAAGGAAGGGGGTGATGTGGAAAATTGGGAGGCTGGTGGCTTGATCTGGGAGGCTATGGGAGGGAAGATTGGGTCGGCAAGGCTAGCAACAAGGAGGAAGGGTTTTGACTAGGCTTTGGAGGTGTTTGGGGGTTGCAGCTAGGGTTTTGGGAAGGGAAAAATGAATGTTAGGGATAGGAAATGCCTTAGGGATGCATGAAACCAGCTAGAAGTTGTCAACTAGCGCCCCGATTACATGAATAATATTGAAACATAACAATACAATATATGAAAGTGTATGAAAATGTCGTGCCAGACGCATCTGTGGAGTCGAATCGCCGATCTGATCAAGTACTCCTGCGCGAGTATATGTACGTGAGTCCCGTCTCGCGGCATGCTAACTTTGATGGATCCCCATCAGTAGGAACCAGAGCTGATGCAGAGCAGAGACGAGCACGAGCTTTGACCCCGTTATGAGCTGATTTGGCGACTTACCATATATAGCGTGCCCGGATCGACGATCAGACTCCGCGGTTGCGTCCGGCACGCCGCCGCGAGTCAAAAACATATATTAGTTTATTTTTTTGAGTTTATTTTCATGTATTTAGTGGCCGATCCCATCGGCCAATCATAGCCGTGAATGGTGAAGCCCTAATTTGTTCTCTTCTTATAAATATTGGTCTAAGTGGCTGAACCAAGGTATTACAGATTTTGGAGACATTGAATCCCGGAATCCCGCGATCCCTCCCCGGTGCCGACTCCGTGTAACCCTAGGTGACGACTCCTAGGCCTCCAAACTCCTCCCCAAGGTAATCCCTACCCCCACCTTCATTTTCCACGCCTCAAACCTTCGTTTCACACGCTGCAGCCCGCCATTCCAGCCCCCAAAAAACAGCCGGCCTGCTGCCCCTTTTCCGCCGCCGAACCCGCCTCCTCCCCTCAAACCCGCCGCCTCTCCACCGCCGCTACAGGGCCCCCGCCACCTCTTGTCCCCTCCACACAGCTGGTCGACCAGCCCTCACCTTTCCCCACCGCCGGCCACCTCTTTAAATTGCCCTAACCAACCGCCGGCCTCCACCGCCCCTCCTCCCCAATCCGCCAACTCCCCTTCGTGGATCCATCGTTCTAACACCCCTAAAATCCTAAATCCGTCCAGATCTAGGGTTATAGCCGCCCGATCTGTTATTTTCACCTCTCATACTTTCCATTTTTGCGCGGATCCGACTCTAAATAGCGGATCTACTACTCCCCGGCCCGGATCTACTTATACGTGGCCGGATCCACCGTTTTATTGCCCGTTTTCACCCTTTACCGCCGAGGACAGCCACCACCATTGTCTTCACGTCGCCAGCTCCATCTCCGATCGCCGATCTACACATCCGGCCCTCCAAATCTTCAGTGTCTCGTTTAAGCCCTCTACTTTGTGAGCTTTTGTAGTATTGTACTTGATTCAACATTTTTCATTTGGTGATTTATCATATCTTGTTGCGATTACTGTTTGTGGACTTTGTTTTGGTGCTCTAATAATTTGCAGGAGGAAACATTTGCCGCGCGCTGCGCTTTGGCCCTCCGAGCGGAGGAAAGCCATTAAAATATTGCCTAAAATAAATATTTGTTTGTTCTATTTTAATATCTGCGTGGTGCTAAATTTTCATTGCTTATATTCATTCGTCAAAACACTGATCTTCACATCACATATAGGTTTGGATTAGCGTGTCACCCTTGCACGATCACCTAGCGCTGTAGGTTTTGTGCACCACTAGTCTACCCCCGCATCATTTTGGTATCATAAGTCAAGGTTAGGTCATTTATATATGTAGTGCTAGGTCATATAGAGTCTTTAGGTTCATCCATGACTAATTATTGTCGTCGTTCATCTCCTCACTTTGGAGATTCTGAGTCCGCCTATACCCAATCTCATAGAGCGACTTCAGAGAAATCCCCACGTTATCATGATGATTATTATCGTCTGTGACACACCACTTCTCGAGATCGTGTCGACCCACCGACACAACCTCACTATGCCAGTGACGATCAGTATGATGATTGTCGTCGTTCATATTCCTGCACGCGAGCGGATCGTGTTGATCCTTTGACTCGACTCTATTACCTTAGGGACGACTATTATGAGGATCGTCACTTTGAGAGAGATCTTGAGATTCAGTTTCGTACAGTTTCCCCTTCCTTTGACGGCTCATCGAGTCCCGAGTCTTTCATTTATTGGCTCGTGGATATTGAGTATTATCTTGATCATTTTGAGTTATTCGGTGTGCGTCGCGTTAAGTTTGCGAAACTTAGACTTTTAGATCAGGCGAGGACATATTGAGCTAGCGTTGAGAGGACCCGCGAGCGAGACCGTTTTTGTCGCATCACTAGTTGGGTGAACATGAAGCGTACATTGTGTCAGAGGTACCTACCTTCATCATATCAGAGTCGCTTGCTCGACCAATTAGTTTCCCTTCAACAAGAATCCATGTCTGTCGCTGAGTACAATGATTGCTTTGATGAGTTGGTAGTGAGGAGCGATATCCGAGAGGAGTCAGCCATGACCACTTGCAGATTCCGGTCTGGGCTTCGATCTGACATCCGTACTAAGGTGGTTTATCATAGCTCGAAGTCCCTCGAGCAGACGTATCAGCTTGCCCTTCATTACGAACAATCTGTGAGATCCGCCAGAGTTGGTCGGTTGGACCCTCACCTTGACCTCCGCAGTACGAGTCCTTCTCATACTGAGGTCACCACGGTGCCTACCATTGTCCTATCACTCACGACGGAAGTGATACCTGATACAGATTGCTCTCACCCCAGCGAGATGCTTAGCCCCGTGAGTGACCTATCTCTTGTTTCTGACCCGTCTCTTGTGACTCCGACGGAGGGTGAGCCCGAGCGACCTATTGAGTCTGCAGTGTTGTGCCCCTCACCCACACCTCCACTTTTGGCATGTCCGGGGTTGATTGACACTCATACCCCAGACTCATGTCTTGACACCGCACACGCAGACCCATTCTTTAGCGTAGGTCTATGTCACTTTTCCCTTGGCATTACCCTAAGCCACGTTACGATCGAGAGCTCAGAGCTTGGTGTTGATCTCGTAGTGGCTATGTCACCCATGCACAGGGACACTACCCCTTTTGATGGTCCTCATCGGGAGGACCTTTACCTTAGTGACGAGCCCTATGACCCCCTGTTGAGCCTCCTGATGATCCGCCACATCTTGGTGAGGATGAGACTCAGGTGAGCCACTCAGGTATGATGCCTCTTTCATTATCATCTGGTATGACGCCTCTTTCATTATCATCTTTGGCCTTACCCCAGAGAAGGGACCTTGAGAGGATCATGACATATGTATGGCCTACCTTGAGTCCACTTGAGCATACTCATATTGTGAGGACCTACCTTCTGACACCTCACACTCTGGATGAGTTTTGGGACACGCCACCCGCTGAACCACCCGATGAGTTCTTTCTTGTCTGGGACGCTCACCATATTCTAGAGTCACGAATTCTAGTCTGTGTGCATAGTTTTCACCCATGTCGTCGTCTTATCCGCGATGACTTGTCGTACACACCTCCTCGTGAGCCCCCTGATATGTTACGTTCCCTGAGAGACATCTGTCTCGTTACGAGCTTGTATTTGAGTATGGTTGTTTCTTAAGATCATTTGAGCACTCGTCTCACACTAGATGAATATTTTTATATTCCACCGAAAGAACCTCCTGATAGGTCACCACATTTTAGAGACATCTCAGACATTATTAGATTTTCCTATAAGAAGTGTACCGTGTCTGTCCTGTTGTCTTTGCATCATTTGCATTACCTGCATGAGTCTGCTGAGTCTTTTGCACGACATTTGCGTAAGTTGCATGAGTCGGTTCGCCGACGAATAATAACAAGCAATGAAAATTATAAAGCCCATGGAAATAAACGAAGATGAGAACGGATATTTAATGAAGGCGAAAGGGTAATGGTACGAATCCGCCCCGAGAGGCTCCCTTCGGGGCTTGCCAAGAAGTTAAACGCTAGACGAATGAGTCTGTACTCTGTTATTAGTCGCATTGGGACAAATGTATACCGGCTCGATATCCCGGCTTGTATGGAAATTCACCTGGTGTTTAATGTTGAGGATCTAACTCCATACTACAAACCTCACGAGTATGTGGACCCGAGCAGTGGAGATACCCAGCCACCCCCACTCTCACTGTCGTTACCTTACCACCCTCATACGTCACCACCGTCTGATGACCACTCCAGTCCACCCACTGTTGACAGCCACCCACCTGGGAACTCGTCTTCTCTGGTTTCACCACCGGCACCACCGATCACACCGGGACCCTCCTTTCGACAGATGAGAGCATCACAGAGTTCAGATTCCACCAACCTGTTCCTACTTCAGATGGGTCGCGCTGTCGCTACTTGGTACATTGGCGGGGCCGTCCCGACGCAGTTGACGCTTGGATACTCGCAACAGAGCTTGATCGATTCGCCCCTGGACTTCGACTTCAGCACGACCATCTCCATTCACCGGAGATGACATCTTCTCGGTCAGGGGGAGTTGATTGGCGAGGATACTCTTCCGCCGACGACACTTTGACGACTTCCGATAGACCTCTTCGAGTTGTACGTCACGATCAGCGAGAGAATTTCAATCCCAATTCATCGAGAGATGAATTCTTTCAAGCCGAGGAGATTGATGCGGAGCAGAGACGAGCACGAGCTTTGAGCCCGTTATGAGCTGATTTGGCGACTTACCATATATAGTGTGCCCGGATCGACGATCGGACTTCGCGGTTGCATTCGGCACGCCGCCGCGAGTCAAAAACATATATTAGTTCATTTTTTGAGTTTATTTTCATGTATTTAGTGGCCGATTTCATCGGTCAATCATAGCCGTTGATGGTGAAGCCCTAATTGTTCTCTTCTTATAAATATTGTTCTAAGTGGCTGAACCAAGGTATTGCAGATTTTGGAGACATTGAATCCCGGAATCCCGCGATCCCTCCCCGGTGCCGACGCGGTGGAACCCTAGGTGACCACTTCTAGGCCTCCAAACTCCTCCCCAAGATAATCCCTACACCCACCTTCATTTTCCATGCCTCAAACCTTCGTTTCACCCGCTGCAGCACGCCATTCCAGCCCCCGAAAAACAGCCGGCCTGCTGCCCCTTTTCCGCCTCCCAACCCGCCTCCTCCCCTCAAACCCCCCGCCTCTCCACCGCCGCTACAGGGCCGCCGTCACCTCTTGTCCCCTCCCCACGGCTGGCCGACCAGCCCTCACCTTTCCCCACCGTCGGCCACCTCTTTATATTGCCCTATCCAGCCGCCGGCCCACCGCCCCTCCTCCCCAATCCGCCAACTCCCCTTCGTGGATCCACCGTTCTAACACACCTAAAATCCTAAATCCGTCCAGATCTAGGGTTATAGCCGCCCGATCCATTATTTCCACCGCTCATACTTTCCATTTTTGCCCGGATCCGACTCTGAATAGCGGATCTACTCCTCCTCGGCCCGGATCTACTTATACATGGCCAGATCCACCGTTTTATTGCCCGTTTTCACCCTTTACCTCCGAAGACAGCCACCGCCATCGTCTTCACGCTGCCGGCTCCATCTCCGATCGCCGATCTACACATCCGGCCCTCCAAATCTTCAGTGTCTCGGTTAAGCCATCTACTTTGTGAGCTTTTGTAGTATTGTACTTGATTCAGCATTTTTTATTTGGCGATTTATCATATCTTGTTGCTATTACTGTTTGTGGAATTTGTTTTGGTGCTCTAATAATTTGCATGAGGAAACATTCGCCGCGCGCTTCGCTTTGGCCCTCCGAGCAGAGGAAAGCCATTAAAATATTGCCTAAAATAAATATTTGTTTGTTCGATTTTAATATCCGCGTGGCGCTAAATTTTCATTGTTTATATTCATTCATCGAGACATTGATCTTCGCATCACATATAGGTTTGGATTAGCATGTCACCCTTACACGATCACTTAGCGTTGTAGGTTTTGTGCACCACTAGTCTACCCCTACATCAAGAGCCCATGAAGAAGTGAATTTTTTAAAAATAAACTCACACTGTTATCATAGGAGAAGCAGGGAAGATAGAACCAGAACCAAGTATCAAAGCCTTAAAAGTACAAAATTAAAGCATAGGCTAGAGGCTAAGTCGTCGATGCTAGGGCACAATAAAGATGTATGGAAGCTAGGACATAAGAAAGAGGCGTTGGCGGTAGAAAATGACAGAGCATCGAACAAGAGTGGATGAGAGCATCGAAGCTAGGGATCAAAAAGATGCACAAAATGAAGCACAAAACAAAATATTGCCGATTGGTTGATTAAAAGAAGCGTCTAAAATATTTTTAATACTCACACCATTATATCGGTTGTGCTATATCATCAAATATATTGGGTAAAACTGATATATTGGGCGATATTTTAAAAAACGGCATTTTTTGCTTAAAATGTCAATATATTGGCGTTTTCTCCCCAAAACTTTTATATAGACCAATATGTCGGACATGTTGGCCGACATCTACAAAATTGACACTGAGAGGGAGGGAGATTGATTTACCCTTTGGTCAATGTTTGTAACCATGCTCAATTGGCTTGGACGGAGCGAGTGATTGTGTTGGTTAGTCTTTGTTTCAGTATCAACCATATTCTCGTATAAATTATATATTTTCATTTAGCTGTTTATGCCTTTTTTTCCTTTTCATTTATTCTAATGTTTTTTTCTATGCATGTTCAATAGGTAAGTCCAGTCTTGCATAATACCAATGTCTTTGTATGTTGGCCACCTTTCACCTCATGTTCAACCGATGAGCTTGAACGTGTTTTCCGAAGGTTTGGGCGTTGTAGTTTTCAGTTGAAAGATGGATATGGATTTGTTGTGTATGAAGTCAGTGCGAATGCAGAAAGAGCTTTGCGGGCTCTTCGTGGCAAACAAATTTGTGGGGAGCAGATATCTCTAAATTGGTCGAATAAACAGCCTAGGCCTTTTCAAAGACCTACAAGGGATTCCAGATTTGATGAACCTTATCGAAGAAGGGTTTTCCGAGATGATAATTCAACCAGGTTTCGGAATTCACAAGACCGAAAGGATTTCTCAACTGACGTTCCTCTTCCAGATTATAATCATGAAGGACGTCGGGTAGATGGTGCATCCGATAAAGAAGCAGGCCTTACCCATGAAGATGCTGATTGTGTTAGAGGAAACAAAGGCGACAATTTGATAGATGCGCTGATGGATGATGAAGATGCTGGTCAACCGAAATCATTGGAACATGACCGCTGGGGAGAGCCTACCATTGAAACGTTGCCTGGTCATGGAGTTGGGAAGGGTTCGGAATTTGACCGTTATGAACCATACCGTGGTTACAACAGGAGAGGTGAAAAAGAAGGCCACCGGAGAGGCAGCTCCGATAGTTCTCCGTATAGATGTCTTCATGGTAAAGGGCATAAAGAGAACTTCCTTGTGGAATCCGATAGAAGATTTGATAAATCAATACCCCATCTGACCTGCTACAATTGTGGCAAAGCGGGTCATATTAAAAGGAAATGCCCGGAAGGCGATGGCAGGAGAGATAGATATAAGTTTGAGCAGATGATGGATGAAATGTGTTTCAGGGATAAGGTAGAGGGAAGATTAAAAAAGTTTCGAGCCAATTCATGGGTAAGGCCGAGCACAAGCAGGGATCCATTTGTCTCAAGGCGCCGTGCTTTTGATAGGTCGGAGTTATTTTCCAATAATGGTGGGAAATCGGAAAGGACCAAAACTTCTCCAGAGCGAAGAGAAAAAAACAGATCAAAGCCAAGTTCCAAGTCTCAAACAAAAAAGGGCACTAAGAAGAAATATTCATCAAAAAGAAGAGAAGGGAAGAAAAGAAGAGCAAGGGTATCAGATACTTCTTCGACTTCTTCGGATTCTTCTAAATCAAGCTCGGGACAATCTGAATCAAGATCTATTTCGGATACAAGATCTCATTCAACATCAGTGTCACCATCTTCTAGATCTGCTCCATCATCATCATCCACTTCAAGGTCCATTTCTATCTCATCTTATGCCAAATCTAAAACTTCTAGATCAAGGTCAAGATCTATGTCAAGACCAAGGGCAAGGTCAACTCCCCGTAGGTCACTATCACTCTCTATCTCATTGGGCTCGAAGTCTTCATCTTCTCCGAAGAATATACACAATTCTATAATTAATTCCCCCATGAAGGACGATTCTGAGCATATGGAAATCCCTGGGTCTAAATCTATCTCTAAAATGAATCACTCTGGTGTAAAGATGTTGGAAAATGAAAATTCATCATCTCCATTCGTAGTTGAGAATCAACCTGATGCAAAATTTTTCGGAA
Source organism: Platanthera guangdongensis (assembly GCA_039583875.1). Taxonomy (NCBI): domain Eukaryota; kingdom Viridiplantae; phylum Streptophyta; class Magnoliopsida; order Asparagales; family Orchidaceae; genus Platanthera; species Platanthera guangdongensis. Next base: position 127,725,820 of record CM077148.1, on the reverse strand, counting down.
AAACGTCCCATGAATCTGATTTCGAAGTTCGATACAATGAGACTGATGCATGCTTTCATGTGTTCAATGGCGCTGCTTCTGAAAATTTACCAGAGACGAGTGCAGTGGGAGTTGTTTCGACGAAGCCAGTTAAACACGCAGCTGATTCTACAAGGATTTCAACTGGGGAAATGCTCTCGGCCCTTCGTCATTATGGACTGCTGTCAGCCAAGAATGATGAACATGATCTCGATGTTACTGTTGAGAGTTATTTAGGTGCTGCCCGACTATGGCCATGGGAGATGATTTACTATCGGCGATTGAAAAAGGGACCAATTTCCACTGAGAATTATGCCAAGAGGCTCGAGCAAAATAAGGAATTTGGTATTGCGGATAAGTACATTAGAGGCAGTAGTGGATGGGGAGAGCGGCAAAGGGATGCGTAATTGTGACAGACGTACGTAACAATTCCTTTGATGATATCTTTTTGGACGAGCGGACGAGCTCTACATTGTTAGTAAGACGTGTCTTTGTCAGGTAAAGGATTGACGATGCTATTTGCTGTGAAAAAAGCACGGGCATATCTGAGGCAAACATATGTTAATGTTTAAATCTTTAAGAGACTTTCTTATGCTGAATGAAAGTTGCGGGCGTTTTGTGAGTTTCCTCTGGTAGCTCATCTGAAACTTTGTTGTTATCTTTTGAAATTATTAATCTTCAACCGTTGCTTACGGACATTAACTGCTAATTTTTTTTAGTAATTTGTGCATCTAGGACATTATGATCTTCTCCAAAGTCTCCAAATCTGCAGGCATCATATGCTTATTGTGTACACTTGGCGTATCTAGCAACTGTTATGATACAACATATCCTCATCATGACCATCATTAGACTTTTCCCAACTACTTCCGGATCTTGATGCAACTGAACGGGCGAATGGGGGGTTCGAGGACAAATTAATCTTGTTGTACTTGTAGGCATAGAACATGATTGATTCTATGTTCTGTTCTTTATATGCATTCTAAAACAAGTCTTCAGGAGAGCAGCTTCAGTGGTGGTTAATTCAAAAGATACAAATGTTTCAGGAAAGTAGGTTTTTGTCTTTGATTAGCTTGTGCTGCTGTATGTGTAAACAGAATCGAAGACCCGGGCTTCATATTTAAAGAAAATGAGAAGTTAGCTATTCAGATTAGCGATTTTGTTTTTCAAACCCTATCAAATTTCTTATTTTGTCATAAATTTGCTGGAGTTTCATGATCCCGTGGGCATCAGTCCGGGAATGCATTATACGAAGGTAGAGCTGCGCAAAGATTTACCTGCAATTACTAAGGCTTCGTTTGAAAGGACTTATTTTCACCGTCGTCAAGCGTTTCGACCGCATGAACTACTTAACTATGGCCCGGTTCATGCGGTCGTAACCGCTTGACCGGTGAAAATAAGTCCCTCCAAACGGAATCTAAGTGTACGCTGACTTTTCTTCATCCGAAATATAGGGAAATTTATTTTTGCAGAGTTTTTTTTTACTGTCGCAGTTTTGATCCTTCTAAATTCCTGGCTGATAGCCCCATGCAACTGCAATATTAGTCTTGATAAATTAAAATTTGTAGAATTGATGGGGTTTGTCTAAGCTCTGCTGTTCAGAACTTTTTAAAACTGCAAACGTTTGATTTTGAATAGCTTTACCTTCTGAGCTTTTGCCATGGATTTTCTTACTAAATATTTTGCTTGATGGGAAATATTTGGAATAGCTGTTAAAAAGTTCACTTCAGTTTATTATTGCTGGTCTTTAAGTATTCAGAAAGTGTAGCCTAGTCTTAAACATTTAGCATGACAGTGCGTTTGATTGTTTTTGTACTATTTAAATCAAAACTTTGTATTACACCATCAAAATCATGAAAACCGTTGGATCTCTGTAGATCAGTTAGGCCGCTCATTCTCTTTGGTGAGCTCGGGCAAGATGAGTTTCGAGGGCGGCGGCCTTATGTGCCTCTAGTAGATTATAGTACCGATCTCTTATGTTTGTGTGTTTGTGTTTGAGGATTCTGTGGGGATGCGAGGAGACTAGAACATGAATGTCTTGATAGCGATGGCTGTTGTACTTTTTAACAGCTTAACCTGTACCCATCCTATTCTATGTAGGACTTTGGTTGACGGGACAAAGCTACATTTTTTACGGTTCAGCGTTGGTGATGAAATGTAACGTGGAATTATTTCATGCGAGTAAAAGTGGGTGTAGAACTCAGGTGTGGGTCAGCTTGTATATATGTCTGGCAAAGTGATTGTTTGCAAAATCTCAGCTTTACACCGTTAGTGGTCTGTTTGACTGGATTTTGCAAAATTTACAGTCCGCCTCCTCGCCAGATGCCATCTTTTGCACCACCTGCAAAGCAATTATTTGTAAAACCTCTGTTTTGCCCCTGCTGTGGCCATCTTGGAAGGCTTCCTTCCATATCACCAAAACAATGGCGATCCGCAATTTAACACTTTTGTTTCGCCCGGTAGATAGAGTGATTAGAATTGAAATTAGTTTTCACGTTCTTTTACTTCACAGGGGTCGGTCTCGTTGATAACAGAATGGATTTTACTGCGTGTTTTATGTTCTGGATCAAAAGCCCGGATATTTAGAACATTTGTTTAGGGAATATTTAGGGCATAACATAACAGGGAGCATGATGTACTTAGAACAACATCATCGGGCTTGTTATTTATTGTGAAATGGAGAGTGCTGGGTGATATAAATGATGCATAAATTGAGGGGCGGAGCAGTTGATAACCCAGGCTTGCATTTAGTAGAGCCATGCTTGCTTTGCTGTGCTAATGAATGGAAGTGAATAGTAAGTAGACGCACTTAATTTTCCCATTTATCACTTGACGTAATCCTTCATTATGTTCTCAACCGCCTCACTTACTGCTGCATTTAATTTAGTTTTAATTGTTTTAGTTGCATTTCATAACTACTACTCTTCAACCCTCTCTCTCTCTCTCTCTCTCTCTACCACTATTCTCTCTCTATCCCCTCTGCTTATTCAAACTCGAGTACAACATGCATATGCTTCATGCTCTTCATCTAAAATCATGATAGACAATTTCATTTCAACACTTTGAATGAAAGAGAACATAGCTTTCTTTGTGTAATATCATAGCTTGACTGGAGAATTTGGCACAAGGGTAAATAGGTAGGTGGGCACGAGACAAAAGAGAGAGGAGGGGCAGAGCCTACACTAACTAGGGCCGAAATTAACTAGAAGATTAATAATAAGAACAAGCACTGAAACCTATGGCTTGTGGTGCTGTGGGGGTGGCGGCGGCTGTTGGCTGCGGCGGCGGAAATCACTCGATGAAGTGCGCGCATCTTTAGCTCTTCCTTGCCGCCTTGGCGCTCGCGTTGTCGTGGAGGAAGTCGAGGAGCACGGTGCTCTTGCACTTGGGGCACTTGGGATCATCCTCCGACAGCATGACGTACATAAGGCACCGGGGGCATCCGGCAAGCACCATCGACGTGGCCTCGGGGCTGTTGGAGCACCGCAGCCCCTGCTCTCCCTCCGAGGACACGCACGAGCTCGGGGAGCTGCTCTGCGAACCGTCGTTGCTTCTGTTGTCGCCGGCGTCCATCCTCGATCCGTTCCCCCTCGTCAGCAGCGACAGGTTCAGCTTCAGGTTCAGCCTCGAGCCCTTCCCGCTGCGGCTCATCTCCCCCCTTCTGCACGTCGAGTCATCGTTTTAGCCCAATGTGAAAGCAGAGGAGCGGCGGTCATGCACAAGGAGGGGGGATTGATAAGTATACCTTGAGGTCTGTTGAGGTGGTATGGGAAGGCTGAAGATCACCAGAGTTTTCGACTGCGGCAAGGGCGGCCGCAGAGAGGAGGGGAAGGATGAGATGAAGAAGAAGAAGTCTGTTTCCTGATGTGGATGTGGAGGTTGAGAGGCTCTCCTGTGACATTATATAAAAGATTTGAAGGCCGTGGGCTAAGTAGGTCTCCGCTTTTTCTTTAATGCACAGCACAGAATAAATACTCTTTCCCTCCTCTGCCTCTCGCCCCCCTTCAACTCTATTTTATACACAACCTCTCTCCCCGTCTATTCTCTCTATTCAGCACTGAAGGTGGCTCCCGAAGACACTACTGGCTCAGATTGAATGGTTATTAGAGGCTGCTTCCCGCTCCAGCAGAACTCTCTCTCCTCTCTCCCTATCTTGCAATGACGGGGCTGCCCCCGGTCCCAGCAGGGGCGAAAACGTCATTTTTGCCCTTTGCATGCGGCTGAACTGAAGTCGCCCGCACCGGGCGGGCAACGGAAAGTCGAAAATAGCCTAAGCTTCTTACTTAAGCGCTCAGACCAGACGCCTCTGCCTTCATTTATTGACCCGTCTAGTCGGTGAAAATGTGTTGAATAACGTTACTTTATCCTTCTTAATGGTTAAATTGCCCATTAATTAAATCTGTTCCTCTCTTCTCATTGAACAATCTCGGGCGGAAATTAGAATCACATTTATATGCCATTAGAATATTTTTAAATATTTCTTTGATGAAAGACAGAAAGAGAAGACTTTATTTTTGTCACAGTGAAATATTTGTTTTTAAAACAGTAGAGGTGAGGTCATAGGCGTGGGGAAGTGCTGGCTTGAAAGAAAGTATTCCAGGTGTCATGTGGGGATTGGAGGAATGAAGTGAGCTTGTGATGGATCCAAATATGGCGACGAAATTGATTTTTAAAACTAATTATTTCGTTTTATTTTATTATATTGTATGGAGAATATAGGGGGAGGGGAGAGGGAAAATGGGAATGCTCGGCAGGGGGACATTGATGGATCGTGAGAGATGCGAATCTCCCTCCCATTAAATAGTTATTACTCCTAGGTTTTAATTGATGCATAAATGTTGTTCAGTAAGTCGGCCTCATGTGTTTTTCACTTTTTCTTTTGCCCGCTTCTTTTTTCAAAACAGCTTATATATTTCATCATGACATTATATTAATTTTGACATTCAGAGAGAGAGATAGAGAGAGATTTTGGAGAGAGCTTTTGGAGGAGAGAGAGAGGAGTTGACATGAGGTTGAGGCTTGCTTGTAGTGGAAACTTAGATAGAGACATGAGGGATATTTTATAGTAAAACATATCAGCCAGCTGATTCCATCTTTGTTTTTTTGACCTTTGAAGAGTGGGAAATTCAGGATGGATATGCATACATATAACTATATAAGTAGTCGTGTTCGTGTACAAGGTTCCCTCTGTTTTAGACAACAACAATAACCCTGTTATTCTTCGTCCTTTAAGGGTCCGTTAGTTAGGTTGAAATTGGAGAGTAATGAAATTGGAATTCAATTGACATTTCAATTCCAGCATTCGGCAGGACATATAAAGATCTCGGAATTTGAATTCATTTCAATTCTCATAAAAAATTATATAAAGGAAACATGCCTCCTCAATTCTAGCACGTGCCGGTCTTCATTCGTAATTCTCAACCCTATCAGGCACCATCGACTGTTCAAAAAGATCCGACGTCAACTTGTTGTTCGTCTGGGTGATTTTTTGCCCAAGAGCGAATTTTTTGACGGGTCACGCATTTTTTCATCCGGGCGCAAATAGTTAGCACTGGGCGTGCATTTTTTTCTCGGCAAGGATTTTTCAGCGGACTCACAGTTTTTTCGCTCGACACGCACATTTATCACCTCGGGTAAGAATTTTTTCCTAAGCGCGCATTTTTTTGCAGGGGCACACGCATTTTTTGTCGTCCGGGCATGAATTATTCCCACGACGCATTTTTTCGCTCGGGCACACTTTTTTCTCTTGGGCGGTTTTTTATCTCGAGCGTATTTTTCGCTCCGGTGAGTGCATTTTTTTGCCGGACACGCTGTTTTCGCCCCAACCTCGCACTTTTTGCACGGACACGCATTTTCGCCCGACCCGACGCTCTTTTTGCCCAAACCCGGGTGTTTGAATTTTTCCACGGACGGAAATGTTCCTGTGCCCAGGGGCAGCGAATTTTTCGCCCGTGAGTCGCGAATTATTCCCCCCACGCGAATTTTTCGCCCCCGAGTGTGTTATTTTCGTATCCCACAGGTATTTTTTTCAGTCCCAGGAGCATATTTTTTCTCCCGAACGCATTTTTTATTCCGGTGGCTGAATTTTTTTTAACCCAAACGTATTTTTGCGGCTCCTTTGGGCGAAAATATCGCGTTCGAGCAAAATATCGTGTCGGTGCAAAAAATTCCCGTCCATGTGGAAAAATTCGCGCCTGAGCGGAAAAATTTGCTCCCGGGCAAAAAAATTCGCGGCCCCTGGGGAAAATTCACGCCCGGATGAAAAAATTCGCTGCATTGCGCATTTTTTTTTCATCCAGAGCGCATTTTTTTTGCCTGAGCGGATTTTTTTTTGCGCCTGGATGCAATTTTTTTGCTCCGGAGGCTTTTTTTTCATCCCGAACATTTTTTTTGCCCGAACATATTTTTTTACGCCTGGGCGAAAAAATCGCGCTTGGGGG